>CAUDMG010001736.1:217500-677500 GCA_958450375.1 Homarus gammarus | reverse complement strand
TTTGGACTTTTACTGTATATATATATATATATATATATATATATATATATATATATATACTAGAACTCTTAAATCATTATTGTAATGTGATACAGGTGATTAATTTTATCTCTTGTGGAAAATATATGACATTTATATTCAAATTATTCCCTGTCTTGCAAGGATTCCAGCATTGCAAATTATATTCTCCTAACTTTAGTCTGAGATATTATACAATCGGCCCTTAACATACGCGGGTTTAACTTACACGGGTTTGCAAATACGCGGATTGCTGTTGGAGGAATATAGAGTCAAAGGAATATACATTATTCAAATCGCGCACGACACCACACACTGCACACCACACACACACACATCGCCCGCGCCACCCCGCGTTCCCTCAGTCAGTCAGTCTCGCTGTAACCACGCTTGAGTTGACATCAGCGTTGTAGTTGTAAAAATATTACATTTACGTGAATGTATTATATCAAGCATAGTATGAATAAAATATCACTAATATAACAGTATTTAACCAAAAACTATTAAAAAAACGAGTAACATATCTTGAACATCGGAAGATTAGGTAATGTCTTTTGTTTTCATGTAGTTTATCATAATTCACATTGAAATACATTACGTTTTAGCAAAACTACTATTTATTTCTGAGAATATGGAAATGTAATATTTTTGCTGAAATGACGTCCGTATTACAGAGGAAAGTGACGAAAGCAATGACTTTCGCTTTCTTTCGTTCAAAAGATGTTACCGTAATCGCTTTTCAAATGGTTTTCAGTTAAAAAACTGTTGTATTACAATAATATTCTATCCTAATTCACTTGTGATGCAACAGTTTTTTAACTGAAAACCATTCGAAAAGCGATTACGGTAACATCTTTTGAACGAAAGAAAGCGAAAGTCATTGTTTTCGTCACGATTTTATCCCACTTTCCACTGTAATTACGTACGTCATTTCAGCAAAAATATTACATTTCCGTGAATGTATTATATCAAGCACATTATGGATAGAATATCATTGTAATATAACAGTATTTTAACCGAAACCTATTAAAAAAACGAGTAACATCTCTTGAACATCTGAAGGTTAGGTAAAGTCTTTTGTTTTCGTCATGTATTTTATCCTATTTTACATTGAAATACATCACGTTTCAGCAAAACTACTACAGTAATCCCCCGCTTTATGCGTTTTTTTTTTACGCGTTTCTACATATACGCGGTACCCTGCCAGAACCAGAATTCCCACTTTACGCAGTGCATCTACTCATATACGCGGGTGAAGTATAAGTTTTTTATTTAGCTCATAAAATTCATACAAATTACCCGGCCAGAATATAATTTACATTGCTGGAATTCTTACAATTTGATGATCATAGATTTTGCATTAGACATACAAATTTTAGATCTAATGCAAGTATTTTATTTACTCTGAGCAAATATGTTATCTTTTGTGCAAAATATATGACGTGTATATTCAAAATATTCCTGGTCTTGCAAGGAATCCAGCAATGTCAATTATATTATCCTAACTTTAGTCTGAGGTATTATTTATTACTAATAATGTAAATATACTGTTTTTTCCCAAACATTTCTCTGGTAGAGAGGAAGGGAGGGACCCAGCGATCGTGGGAAGAGGGGGGGAGCTGGAGGTGGGGTATTTTGATTGACAGATAGTGTTTGGGTAAAGTATATTTTCTTTATTTATTGAAGATATTTGTTTTAGCTCATAAAATTCATACAAATTACCCAGCAAGAATATGATTTCCATTGCTGGAATTCTTACAATTTGATGATCATTTTGATTATAAACATCATAGATTTTGCATTTGACATACAAATTTTAGATCTGATGTAAGTATTTTATTTACTCAGAGCAAATATGTTATCTTTTGTGCAAAATATATGACATGTATATTCAAAATATTCCTGGTCTTTTAAGGAATCCAGCAATGTCAATTATATTATTCTAACTTTAGTTTGAGGTATTATTTATCCTATACCTTAAAATCAAGTGTTTTCCCCCAAACATTTCTCTGAGAGGGGGGTGGGGGGAGTTGAGTCCATTATTTGAATGGACATTAACTTGGCGACTGTATTTCTCTTAAATATTAATTGTGTGAGCGTACCATCATAAAATTAAGATGTTATTTTTACTAGAACATAGGTATTGTGTCGGAAAAATGTGGAGTTTGGGGGTCGGCCCGGTCTCTATTTCAATTAATCCAATATGTTATATTGTTCACTTTACGCTGGCCTCCGTGGGTTCAATTGACCACGTTAAGCGAGGGTTCACTGTATTTATTTCTGAGAATACATTCATTCAGGTGCAGTTTAGGTAAAATATACATGTGATGTAACAGTTTTTAACCGAAAACGATTCGAAAAACACATACCCTCTAGCCCTGTTCAAGGAGAAGACTGGGAGGAGCTGTTTGGTGCTGAAGACGATGACAAAGAAAATGATTTTGATGGATTTTCATGAAAATATTAAGAAACATCGTATCGTAGTATTTATTCAAGTGAATTAGGATAGAATATTATTGTAATACAACAGTTTTTTAACTGAAAACCATTCAAAAAGTGATTACTGTAAAATCTTTTGAACAACGAAAGAAAGCGAAAGTCATTGTTTTCGTCATGATTTTATCCCACTTTCCACTGTAATACGTACGTCATTTCAGCAAAAATATTACATTTCCATATTTATTTCTGAGAATTTATTCATTCAGTCACAGTTAAGGTAAAATATACTTGTGATGTAATATTTTAATGAAAATACCTTGTATTTAAAAATACGGTATTGTAGTTTTTTTTTGTTTCAAATTTAATTAACAAAGACTGATGTTTCAAATGTAATGAACAAAAATTTATGTATCTATAAATAAACTTTAAAAAATTAATACTTTATGTGTTACATCGTCCTGTGCTACCATACCATGCATTTGGCTACTTTGGGCTTGCTATGATGACGCAAGAGATCTGCCCTGGCAACTGTACAAACACTCACAGCGGGTGGTGCCTTGGTGCGTCGTTTCCATTGTTTACTGGTAGTTACTGGTAAATATTTTTCAACCTAATGAAACTATTACCCGTTTAGAGGTCGACCCCCAATTTTTTGCCAAATAATTGGTCTTAAAAACTCGAACTACACACAGGTATATATACGGTAAATAATGACATGGGGGGCCAGGGTTTTTTAGGGGGGGGGGGGGGGGGGGGGCAGCAAAAGTACACGGATTTTTAACATTCACGGGTATCTCTGTTACCTAACCCCTGCGTATGTTAAGGGCCGACTGTATAAGATAAAAACTTTAAGCCTACTGAAAACCACCAAACCTTTTCTGGGAAGGTGGGAGGGAGGGAGGGAGCGTGGGAAAAGGGGGTGGAGCGGAGGTGAGGTGTACTTTGACAGTCAGCGGGGAAGGTCTGGTGAAGTATTTAATTTGTTTATTTATGTCGTTTAGTTGAGTTTTTGTTTTTTGCTCATAAACTTGCATAGAAATGACCGGGGAGAGTATAATTTACATTGCTGGAATTCATATAAGATAGAGATTAATTTGAATATAAACAAGCTATAATTTGCATTAGACATACAAACTTTAGATCTAATTGATGAATTTTTTACAGGGAGCAAAAATTTTATCTTTTGTGCAAAATATACGACGTTTATATTCAAATTATTCGCTGTCTTGCAAGGATTCCAGCAATGCAAATTATATTCTCCTAACTTTAGTCCGAGATATTATATAAGATAAAAACTTAAAGCCTACTGAAACCCACCAAACCTCTTCTGGGAAGGTGGGAGGGAGGGGTGACAGTGACATGTTTGACAGTTGGCACTGAGGTGTGAAGTATTTAATTGTTTATTTATGTCCTTTAGATTGAGTTTTTGTTTTTTGCTTATAAAATTTCATAGAAGTGACCAGGCAAAATATAATTTACATTGCTGGAATTCTTATAATATAGTGATTAATTTGAATGTAAACATGCCATAGTTTGCAAAAATTTTAGTAATCATTTTGTTCATTATTCTGATTACAAGTACTTCAGCTTTGCCCTTAGGACAGTGTGTACATGTAAATGAGTTTCAATAAATGAATAAAGTTACATATATCGAGCCAAAAATAATACAGTAGTACCCCGATTTACGCGGTCAATTGAACCCACAGGGTACCGCTGAAAGTGAAAAAACCGCGTAAAGTGAACAACAGAACATATGGGATTAATTCCAATAGAGACTGGCCCGACCCCCAAACTCCACTTTTTCCAACACAATACCTATGTTGTAGTAAAAATAACATCTAAATTTTATGATGGTGTGCTCACACAATTAATATTTAAGAGAAATACAGTCCCAGGTTAATGTCCATTCAAATAATGGACTCAAATCCCCCCCCCCCCCTCTTCCCAGCTCAATGGCCCCTACCTCTCTGAAAAATGATTGGGTGAAACACTAGATTTTAACGTTTAGTAATAAATAATACCTCAGACTAAAGTTAGAATAATATAATTGACATTTCTGGATTCCTTGCAGGTCAGGGAATATTTTGAATGTAAACTTCATATATTTTGCACAAAAGATAAAATACTTGCTTTGTGTAAACCAAATTATTACATTAGATCTAAAATTTGTATGTCTAATGCAAAATCCATGATGTTTATATTCAAAATGATCATCATATTGTAAGAATTCCAGCAATGTAAATTATATTCTGGTCCAGTAATTTGTATGAATTTTATGAGCTAAAACAAATATCTTCAGTTAATAAAAAAAAAAAATATTCTTCACGACACTATCTGTCAATCAAAGTACCCCAACTTGCCTCTCCCCTTCTTCCAACAGCGCCAGATGGTCGGTCGGTCCCAACCCTCCCCCCCCACCCCCCACCTTCCCTCCCTACCAGAGAAATGTTGAGTGAAAAAACTAGATTTTAACTTTTAGTAATAAATAATACCTCAGACTAAAGTTAGGATAATATAATTGACATTGCTGGACTCCTTGTAAGACCAAGAATATTTTGAATATAAATGTCATATATTTTGCACAAAAGATAACATATTTACTCAGAGTAAACATTAGATCTAAAATTTGTATGTCTAATGCAAAATATATGATGTTTATATTCAAAATGATCATCAAATTGTAAGAATTCCAGCAATGTAAATTATATTCTGGCCGGGTAATTTGTATGAATTTTATGAGCTAAAACATATATCTTCATTAAATAAACAAAGAAATATTCTTCAAGGACACTATCTGTCAATCAAAATACTCGGCCCTAGCTGGGTCCGTCCCTCCCTCCCTCCCACCCACCCCCACCTTCCCTCCCTACCAGAGAAGCTTTGGGAGAAAATAGTAATTTACATTTTTAGTAATAAATAATAACTCAGACTAAAGTTAGGATAATATAATTGACATTTCTGGATTCCTTGCAGGTTAGGGAATATTTTGAATGTAAACTTCATATATTTTGCACAAAAGATAAAATACTTGCTTTGTGTAAACCAAATTATTACATTAGATCTAAAATTCGTATGTCTAATGCAAAATCCATGATGTTTATATTCAAAATGATCATCATGTTGTAAGAATTCCAGCAATGTAAATTATATTCTGGCCGGGTAATTTGTATGAATTTTATGAGCTAAATGAAAAAAAAAAAAATACTTCACGCGTATATGAGTAGATGCACCGCGGAAAGTGAAAGTCCGGTTCTGGCAAGGTACCGCGTAAATGAGAAATCGCGGAAAGTGAAACCGTGTAAAGCAGGGTAATACTGTAGTTGAAAAACTTTACGTAGACATCAACTCATTCATTGTTCTGCACATCCCCCAGCTGAACTTCTTGTCATTAATAATGTTCATGGCATCTACTTTCCCCCAAACGTTACTTCATTAATTCAGCCATGAGACCAAGGGATCCTTAGAGCACTGAATAGCAAATATAAAGACAATTTCCTAAACATCATGTTGGCAGCAGTTAACAAAGGTGTGGGTGTGGAGTTTTCAAAAGCATTTTACAGTGAAGGAGTGAAGGTTATAATCTTTGCCGCTGCTAGTGCTTGGAATGCCATAGGTAAGGGCACCCTAGTGAATGCCTGGCACAACCTCTGGTCGTCGACTTGTTCGATGATGATGAACAAAATGATGATGACTTTCAAGGATTCCGTGTAACAAGTGAGAAACAAACGATATCAAACTTCCTTACATTCACAAAAGGTATACCCTCAGATGCTGTCAAGAAGATGGAGGAAGCTGACATAGAAGAAGTTTTCAACATTGATAATGATGCTCCAGTTGTTCCTTCATTGACCAACAGTGAAACAGCTGAAATGGTTCTGAATCAAGGTGATCGTGATGCTAACAGTGAAGGTGAAGATGACATACAGTAGTTAACACAGTGGTAAAAGTGTCCATAAGACAACATGGTAAAAATGTGTGATGGACTTATTGATGGACTAGAACAGCGAGTATTCATAACTGAACAATTTATAAGTTTATAAGATCAAAGAGAGATTGCTATGACAAAAACCATTATTAACGAGGCAGATGATGCTAGAAGAAACATTTAAGAAAGTCATCCTACAGAGTGCATCCTCATCCCTAGACTATTATTGAATGAAGGTAGGACACAGATTGCGCTATGGTAAATTTCAGTGGCAGTTACAGGTAGGCCTATGGTAGTGGTAGCTTACCTTTCTGATAGTTCAATGTGCATCTTTTTGTTATTGTTTCATGCACAAAATGATTAAAAATATTGCATAAACTACCAGCAGGCTTTATGTATCCATATGCGGTAAATGAGATATACATAAATTTTGGGATTAGACTTGGGCACAGTCCCCTCTGGATGAGGTACCTGTACCCCATTGTACAGGTATACAGAGTACAGATATCCCAAAATCCGAAAAGATCCGGAATCCGAGACTCAATCGACCCCAAGGATTTCAGATTAGGGATTCTCAACCTGTAGTGGGTTTCATGTTACTGACCTAATCTGATGCAATATCAGGTGGAGATGGGTTGGGAGATTAGTGGTCTCATATTACTGACCTTCTGATGCAATGTCAGGTCACACATTGTTGGGTGGGGAATTAACGGGTCTCATGACCTGAAAATGTCTTGAATAATGACAAAAGCTAAGGTATTTTTGAGATGTCAGGCTGCTATCAAAAAAGTGTATAAACTTTTATTCACAACATCTGCTATGATAGAGAAATGAATTTTGTACCATTGCATAGTATATAGAGTTGTGCTCCTGATGATGTTCTTTTTACCTAAGAGATATATACAGTATTGTATGTGAATAGTACAGATATTAATAAGCACAGATTATTACAGGAATGTATCTTTACTAATTAATGAGAAACAAAATAAACAATGTTATATCATGAATGACAAAATGAGTGACAGGCAGGAGTCGGTGACAGCACTGGATGAAAGGCAACCCTTTGGGGGGAGAGGGGGATGTGTGCAGGGTCACTTTTACCCTCCAATGGACCCTTTCTCCTCTCCCTCCCTACCTCCCTTCCTCAAAATATTTGTTCTAAACTTCTAATTGGGTTAGAAAGATGAATTTGATATCAAGATGATTCTGAATAAATTCTCTATGACACATTCTCAATAAGATATCTTGAAACAAAATATTTTTACATGATATAATGATGGGGATTCCATTTTTTAATAAAAAAATATAAAAAAATTAAGAAATTTTGATACCAGAGTCAATAAAATTTTTAAAAGCAGAAAATTTATATGATACGGGCATGAATGGAGCTGTGACTAAAGCAAAGATAGTGGTATTTTCCCTTAAACTACACGGGTTTAAACAATGCGGACCTCACCCCTCCACGGACTGGACTAGAGGTTGCAGGAGTAAGGTTGGTTGTGTAAGTGCGTCTGACAACTTTCACTACTGGCCACGAGGGGTCTCTACGGTGGTGCGGGAGAGCTTCACGCTTCCTTGCCCCCACAGTTACCCGCACTACATCTTACAGACACAGAGTGCACACCCATGCTCTTCATATTTCTTATTTCATAGTTTTTATCATGCTCTTCATATTTCTTATTTTATAGTTTTATATCATATTTTCTTTATTTCTAAGTCATATAAGAGTATTAAAACGATTTTTCCACAATTTTTATAGTTTCATTGTATGTAGCAATAGCAACATGCATTACTATCTCTCGCACGCCCAGCTGACTTGGCATGTCAGCCAGCTGCACCCCGGCACGTCACAGAAAAAAAACGGACTTTTTTAACAATTATTCTACTCAATAAAAATGGTGTGGATTAGAAATAAAGAATGTCTGTGTAGGTAGTGAGCTTTAAACTATGTCTCTGACTCACCAGCCTAGCCACTGCATTTATTTTTGCTTTTAATGAAACTATAAATGTTGTGAAAAAACATTACAATACTCTAATGTGGCTGAGAAACAAAGAAAATATAATATAAAACTATAAAATTATAAAAATAAAACAATACTGTATGTGGGAACTAAGTGTGTTATGGGGTGGGTTTTTCTTCGTTTTTGGGCAATTTTAGCTTCTCGTAGCTTCATGTAGGTAAATGTCGCCGTTTTGGGTCTTTGCAGGGTTTTCATTAACCTAACCCTTGCGTTGTTTAAGAGATATGTGTACTGTGTATACTGTACTCACCAGCAGATGCTGTTGTCTTGACCCTACAGTAGGCATATACTGTTCACTCAGCTGTATGTAATACAGGTAGTCGTCGACTTACGACCTAGATTGGTTACGGCCGCCCGGTCGTAAGTTGATCTGGTCGTAAGTCGGCCTATGTTATAATTACCTTACGTATATTATAATGTGTAATGATAATATAATCATCTTTAAGTCATATTTTATCAACATTTTCTTTGTTCATTATTGTTACGGTCGTCAGGTTTAAGTAAATCACTGCATACTACAGTACAATTTAATTACCTTACGTATATTATAATGTGTAATGATAATATAATCATCTTTAAGTCATATTTTATCAACATTTTCTCTGTTCATTATTGTTACGGTCGTCAGGTTTAAGTAAATCACTGCATACTACAGTACAATTTAATTACCTTACGTATATTATAATGTGTAATGATAATATAATCATCTTTAAGTCATATTTTATCAACATTTTCTTTGTTCATTATTGTTACGGTCGTCAGGTTTAAGTAAATCACTGCGTGTTTGTAATTGAGCGCGGGGATGCGCGCGGCTCCAGCTCCCGGCAGCGCCAGGAGGCTGGGGCCAAAACTGTCGTACCGCCGGTCGTAAAGTCGAGCAGACGTAAGTCGCATAGGTCGTAAGTCGACGACTACCTGTATGTAACTGTGAGGGGGTCCCCGGGTTACGAACGGGTTCTGTTCCTGAGGACATTCTTAATTCGGAACACATGCTATGTGCACACCGTACTTACAGAACAATGTTTAAAATCCTACTATATCATAGCCTAAGTCCTTATATACATCTAAAATTATTTAATTTAAGAGAAAAGAAATAGAATGACAAAATACAGGAAATGAAAGTAAAAAGTATGTCAACGGGTAAATAAAATAC
This sequence comes from Homarus gammarus, assembly GCA_958450375.1. Lineage (NCBI taxonomy): Eukaryota > Metazoa > Arthropoda > Malacostraca > Decapoda > Nephropidae > Homarus > Homarus gammarus. The sequence goes on along the minus strand of CAUDMG010001736.1, from coordinate 667,944 downwards.
AGGTTGACAACCCTTTATCCGAAATTCCAAAAAAAACGAAAAAAAAATTGTGGAGCAATTTTTTTTTTTTTTTTTTTTTTTTTTTTTTTTTGGTATTAGTCCACCCGGGCACATGTCACTGACCCACATCGGGGCCTGGGGCATGAAAATGTAATAGTAATAATAATTATAATAATACAGGTAATAATAATAATGATAATACAGTAATAATAATAATTATTCATAGTAAATAAAAATTTTAATAAAAAATACACAAAAATAAAATAAGAATGATAACAATAATAATAATAATAAAAACAAAAATACTGTAATAATGAAATAATAATAATAATAAAGAAATACAAGAATGAAAAAAAGATCAAAAGTGAGAAACATGACCTAGACCTATGAATTATTATTATTATTGTTATTATTATTATTATTATTGTAATTATTATTATTATTATATTTTAGCCCCCAGGCCCCAATGTGAGTCAGTGACCTGCTGTGCCCGGGTGGGCTGATCCCTGTAATACAAAAAAAAAAAAAAAAAAAAAAAAAAAAAAATTCTGAAATCCGAAAAATTACAAAAACCGCAGTGCATCTGGTCCCAAGGATTTTGAATAAGGGACTGTCAACCTGTACTGTACTGTAAATTTAAAGTTTGACCTCGTTCGTATCGGAAGGATATTCATAGGTCGGGGACTCCCTGTAATCACGTTTTAACACTTGTGATGGAGACTGGGTGGGGGATTAGTGGGTCTCATGACCTGATATCTTGAATGAAGACAAATGCTAAAATGTTTCCAATATCTTCCCAGGCAGTAGCACCTCCCTGTTTAGTAGCTGCCTAATACCTACTACAGGTACAGTGATATCTCTGTTAGCCGGAACAATTGGAACAGAACACTTCCGGAAAGGAGAGATTTCCGGGTAACGAGACAACTCCCTCCAAGCCGGAAAAAAATCCCTCATCCCCAGAATTTTTTGGGTTATGGAAAAATGTCCTTGGAAGTTCCAGAAATAGCCCATTACTCCAACTCTCAAAGCCGGAAAAATATCCCCCATCCTTGGAATTACTGTATCTGGGTACCGGAAAATCTTTTTCGGAATTTAAGGAATATGCGCCTGATTTCATCTCTCACACCCGGAAAAAAACTCCCCCCTCCCAGGAATTTTCTAGAATTTTCAGGGTATCGGGAAATTTTTCTCTGAATTTTCGGGAAAATGTGCCCCTCAGAAAATCGTTCCCAAAGCCGGAGATATTACTGTATTACCGTACCATATTCAGTACACCAGTGAACTAACGTGTTAATTAGATACATAGTATTTAACTTTCTTACCTGTTGCTGGAGCCCCCTGATGACGTCTGCCATCAACTTGTCACGTGCTTTTTGCTCTTTCTCCCATTCTGCCTGTCTCTTCCGCCATAACATCTCTGCTTCTTCACTGTGGATATTTAGAATCCCATTACCTAATGTCATTACTCTTCTCTGTAGCATTAACTGGACACCTGCCAACCATTCCAGACATTGTAAGACAGACTGGAGTTCATCTGTTTCAGTAATTACACTGTAAAACATAGATTACTTGTGATTTGCTCCTGTAAAATTTGCAAACACTGACACACTAAAAGGACTTCCTTTCCTCATTTCAGTCTAAATGAAGAACAAGATTTTGACTGAACCCAGAGGAGGTGCAGGAAGGCTGGGAATTTAGGCTGACACAATAACTCACCAGGGATCTGCATAGGACTTTTCATTAATAGATTACACATCGCCTATTACATAATGGGAGAATGTATTACAAGGGTAATATAGTATAATTATTATTGATGTTAGCTTAGCGTTTCATATCTTCACCTTTTTTTTCAATTATCATCCGGTTTCTCGTAAGTACTTGTACAGGCATAAAATTATTGAACAGTACAGTGAACCCTTGCAATTCGCAGGGGTTAGGTTCTGTGGAATGGCATGAATTGGCAAAACTGTGAATAACAACTTATACTACTTCAGTGCGCTACTGTATGCCTATACTGTGTATGAGAAACTTAAGTACTGTACAATAAGGAGAAATCTGGTTACTAAAGCATAGGAAGATTATCAGAATCACTGTTGGAAGAAGATGATGCAGTGGTGGTTGTTGGAGAGGCGTGTGGCAAGGAGTCGGGTGGTGGGGTGGTGCGTGGCAGGGAGGTGGGAGCTGGGTGAGTGGCTGGTTCTTTCTTGAAAAACATCATGATTGGTAGTTGTTTTTCCTCTTGGCTTTGAGGTCCTGAAACATTTCCTGGTAGGGAAACAATGCCTTGTTAATTTCTTAAAAGATTTTAAGGCTTTGTTCCATGGAAGGGTTGTGGTCAACAATGAAATCAGTTACCACCTTCGCATGTCGAAATAGTTCACCAAAATTGTTAAGCCCCAGCCTTCTTGTTGCATCATTAGCACTGACACTAGGCAGTCTTTTAGGGGTCATTTCACACAGAAACACTAAAGTTTTGAGCACAACACAAGAAATGCTGTGTCGTAGACAATGGTTGAGTACAAACAAAGGGAGAGGAGACACTGCGGGCGTGTGGGGGTAACTCGCTGTGCTACGGGAGAGGCTCATAAGTTAGCCACCATCTGTTTACCATGAATAGTCAAAATCGCAGATCGCAAACCCGTGAATAACAAGGTTTTACTGTACAGGGAATTAAATTATTATACTGCACGTATTTCTTTCATTATGTTAATTATTGGCTTATAATCATTTTATACACCAGAAAATGTAATTTGGGGGTATTTTAAGACATTTTGGGGAAGTTTTTTCATAGCAACATATTTAAACTTTTATAATGGATGTCTATGGGAAAATGTGCTTCAATTTATGGAAAATCAATTCATGAAAGGTTTTTCAGGAAAAATATTGTTCTATAAGCCAGGGAATGCTGTAGTACTATACAGTACAGTATTGTATAGTGATGTGTATAATATACAAGTATACCAGTAAGTGTGTGGTTCATTACTACTTGGGGCCCACTGAACCATACATCCTAATAAGACCCAGCTTTAATGGAAACTGAACACCGAGTCATATTCTTCATGTGTCCTTAAGTTTGGGGACCATTAGGATTGGAGTTCATCCAATCAGAGAACAGAGTTTACTTGTCCAAAATACTGTACAGCTTCAATAAATACAGTCTTGGAGAACTGTACTGTACTGTACAGGGGGCCCCCCAAGTTTGCGGATTTTTACTTTGCGGTTCTTGAATATTTGCGGATGACACCCTGGATGTAACCAAGAATGTCTGTGGGTAGTTTTAAAGTTGCTGGCATTTTCGCTGCTGGGACAGGAAACCATTCGTTCCAGAGACAGTAATTTCCTTTACCTGTATTGTACTGTACAGTATATATGTGTGTGTGTGTGTGTGTGTGTAGATATGCACACACACACAAAACACATACAAACAAATAATAATTGGAAAATCCTCTCACAAATAATCAGAAACAAATTTAATAAAAATGTGACAGTTTACCCTCAAGTCAGTTCTCTATTACAGCACTTTATTAATAAAGCACGGACTTGAGGGTAGACTCACAATTTTAATAAATTTGCTTCTGATTATTTGTCAGAGGATTTTCCAATTATTATTTATTTGTATGTGTTTTGTTTGTGTGTGTGTGTGTGTGTGTGTTTATTTGCACGCACGTGCGCACACACACACACACACACACACACACACTATACAATACTACAGGTAAAATAAATAATTGTCCTAAGGGTAAACACATAAAGGGAATATGCATTTCTTGGTACACCCTGTAAAAAATGTCCCCCCTCCCCCCCGGTCCACAAGGTTATTAGCGGATTTAGTGATTTGTGGCCATTTTTAGAACCTAACCCCAGCAAATTTGGGGGGCCCCTGTACTGTACCGTACCGTACCGTACCATACCGTACTGTACCATACTGTACTGTACTGTACAGTACTGTACTGTCATGACACGACCTGTAATAATTAGTCTGGTAAACCATGCACTAATATATTTACAGACAGCTGCTCATATAAAAGTTATCACCAAGATATGTGAAGTCATATTAAAGTCAATAACCTTCCTTAATTTGCTTTTACAGTACAATACAATATCTCATTCTTATCGTATTTTCTTAAAAAACTAAAATTCAGACCAATTTGAAGTGCAATATTAACACAAAAACAGTTACTAATGCGACACTGAGTGCATTACTCACCTGAACAGCAGCTCATACTCCTTCTCTCGCATCAACTCTAAACGCCGCTGTTCCCTTAAAACTGTTCTCATCCACTCTGCTTCTGCTCTCCTTTGTTTCACCTGACACATAATTTTATAAACCACATTAATCTAGATAATATATTTATGAAATTATGTTATTCTACAAAATTATCTACTGAATCAATTCCTCATTGGCCATCTTGTAGCTTTAAATATACAATACAGTACAGTAGCTAAAACAACTATCTGTGCATGTGGGGGTTGATATACTGTACACAAAAATTTTACGTGTGTCTAGTGAAAGCCCTCATATAACAAAATTTATCGTCCATGGTCTCATATTGTTTCCCACAAAGTATGCACAGATAGAGGTTTTAGCTACTGCACATACATCATTATGTAGACACACACTTGCAGACACTCCACTGTCCTGTGCACCACTTGAAATTCTATATTTCATACAAACGTCTGTTCATAGCAAATGGCACACCTCTTCTAATTATTCAATTTATGATAAATTAATTCAGTCTATCACAAAATATTCAACCATAGGTATACTATATATAGAAGAGAATTTAACTTTTCTGATCCTCAAAGACTCAGCGAGGGTTCAGTTACCATAAAGTGAAAGTAGGTCCCATAGGAATGAATACCTATTAGGAACACTGTGGATACAGCACACTAAGCCTACAGTACACATGGAGACAGTATGGACAGTACTGCACTTGACTGCATTCACTTCCCAAAGTTCTAAACTTGGTACCCATTTACAGCTAGATGAACTGGGAGTGCCAAAGGATTGAACCACTATCCCATGGAGCAGGAGGTGAGTGTCGTATCCACTCAACCATTGCACTTCTTCAGTTACCATGAAGGAAGTTCAAAAGGAAACCCACAAGGAAGTGAGTTTGTAACAATGCCATTAGTTTAGGGTGAAAGTCCCGTAAAGCGTGGGCCAATCGCAGTGACCTGTGTGTGAATGCCGTAGGCCTGATCCAATAAGGAGAGCCTGTGAGACGTGACGTCATGAACATGTGGCATCCTGTAAGCTGCCTTTATTTTAAGACAGTCTGATTAGAATTGGTTCAGTGTAGATGTGCGTCTGGTCAGCCAGTCTTCAATGGGGTGTCGACTTTGGGGTGCCTCCTTGACCCTAGCCAAATGACTGACCCAGAAGCCAGCCATATTGACCAGCAAATTGAATTGACCGGGCCGCAAATCAAGCCTCCCGTCTTACTAGAATAAGGGACCAAAGAGGTGTATGCTAGCTACAGGGTGCAGCATGCAGCATTGCTCAACATCCAAGATTCCCGTCTCCCAGCCTTACAGGACGCCACGTATGGCAAACACGTAGGAGAGCTATCTCCAGCCCTCGCAGACAGGGTCATTGGAAAGATGCCACTAGCCAGCTCTCAAGACCAGCAGCCCAAGAGAACCCTTTACAGTAAACCCTCGAAGATCCGGACCCGGTAAATCTGGATTTCGGAAGATTCAGACAAAAAATTGGGGGGTTCTGGGCGAAGAAGCCTCCCTGAGAATCATTCCCAAAACAGGAGGAAGGTAGTTTAGGCTTAAAGTGTTTATCTTATAAAATGCCACAGACTAAAGTTAGCAGAATATAACTTGCATTGCTGGAATCCGTGTAAGATAGCAAATAACTTGAGTTTAGACATCACATAGTTTGCACAAGAGATAAAAATTTTAGTCCTTTAGTGTAGTGCATTTGAGTGCAAAGTGAGTCCAGTAATATGTTGCTCAAAATTGTGGCTTTTTCACAGGAAAAAGTCTGTATAACTAACCCCAGTGGTCAGAATAATATGTACAGTATTACCCCGCTTTACACGGTTTCACTTTCCGCGATTTCTCATTTACGCGGTACCTTGCCAGAACCGGACTTTCACTTTCCGCGGTGCATCTACTCATATACGCGTGAAGTATTTTTTTTTTTTTATTTAGCTCATAAAATTCATACAAATTACCCGGCCAGAATATAATTTACACTGCTGGAATTCTTACAATATGATGATCATTTTGAATATAAACATCATGGATTTTGCATTAGACATACAAATTTTAGATCTAATGTAATAATTTGGTTTACACAAAGCAAGTATTTTATCTTTTGTGCAAAATATATGAAGTTTACATTCAAAATGTTCCCTGACCTGCAAGGAATCCAGAAATGTCAATTATATTATCTTAACTTTAGTCTGAGGTATTATTTATTACTAAAAGTTAAAATCTAGTCTTTTCACCCAACATTTCTCTGGTAGGGAGGGAAGGTGGGGGGTGGGGGGGAGGGTTGGGACCGACCGACCATCTGGCGCGGTTGGAAGAAGGGGAGAGGCAAGTTGGGGTACTTTGATTGACAGATAGTGTCGTGAAGAATATTTTTTTTTTCTTATTAACTGAAGATATTTGTTTTAGCTCATAAAATTCATACAAATTACTCGACCAGAATATAATTTACATTGCTGGAATTCTTACAATATGATGATCATTTTGAATATAAACATCATGGATTTTGCATTAGACATACAAATTTTAGATCTAATGTAATAATTTGGTTTACACAAAGCAAGTATTTTATCTTTTGTGCAAAATATATGAAGTTTACATTCAAAATATTCCCTGACCTGCAAGGAATCCAGAAATGTCAATTATATTATCCTAACTTTAGTCTGAGGTATTATTTATTACTAAACGTTAAAATCTAGTGTTTCACCCAATCATTTCTCAAAGAGGTAGGGGCCAGTGAGCTGGGAAGAGGGGGGGGGGGGGGGGGGGATTTGAGTCCATTATTTGAATGGACATTAACCTGGCGACTGTATTTCTCTTAAATATTAATTGTGTGAGCATACCATCATAAAATTTAGATGTTATTTTTACTACAACATAGGTATTGTGTCGGAAAAAGTGGAGTTTGGGGGTTGGGCCAGTCTCTATTGGAATTAATCCCATATGTTCTGTTGTTCACTTTACGCGGTTTTCACTTTCCGCGGTACCCTGTGGGTTCAATTGACCGCGTAAATAGGGGCACTACTGTACTGCATTTTTGGTGTTTTTTATATCATTATTTATCGCTTTTTATACATTTAGTACATTTGCTGAAAGATTTGGACAACCGGCTTTTTCAGACAGGTGGTATCCCCTTTTAGTCTGGATCTTCAAGGGTTCACTGTAATCTTATCCCTCCCTGACGACCCTTCCAGCATGGGAAGCCCTTTCCTCCTTGAGAAGGAAGGGGGGACCATCAGATCAACAGGACCTCAAGCCTCCACACCACTATACAGTCAGTTCTGCTACAACGCGATAGTTGTGTTCGTGTAAAACCTCGAATTGTAATAATTCGCCAATAGAAATAATAGGGTTTATGGAGAAAATAGGGTTAGGTGCAGATTACTTGAAATCGAAAAAAATTTGTAGTTAGCCTAACACAAAGGATAGCACAGTCTAAATAAATGGTACATTCCTTACATTCAAAACGCTTGATAATATCAAGCTTCTCTTCAAGTGTCATAGCCTTTCTTTTACGATGACCACCGGGAATGCGATCACCAGAACGCTTCTTGGAGATATTCTTCCTTTCCATATTCACAGTTAATGCCACAAAATTGGAGAAATAGTAAGCAAAAATCACTGAGGACGCTTCAAAACAACCCACGTGTTTCAACTGATCGTGTGATGGAAACAGAGAGAGCGGGTGTAAAACGCTATTAGGCCGCACTGCGAAACGTTATTTTTATTTCTTTTTTTTCATACAATATTTACGGGAACAGCTAAATTTGCAAAAGGATAAAATTTATAGAGTCCCTATCAAATAACACTTCACAAACAAAACACATGAATCAATTGAACATGTGATGTCGAACGTGATCTGTAAACACTGCATAACCCCGCGCCAAGCGACAGTATACTTAAAACGTTCGAGGGGAATCGCGTTAAAGCCAACACGCGTTCGCGTTTTACAAATATCGTTCTTCAATTCATCAATCGCGTTATAGCCAATTCGCGTTGACAAAACACACGTTGTAGCAGAAATGACTGTACAGCAGTTCCCATTAGGGGGGTCAAATGGAAGTTGAGTCTATAGTTTGACTCTGATTTGATGAAGTGAAGTGTTATTTGTAGCAGAAACATCATTTGACCTTTTCCTTCTGTACAATGTTTACTGCCAGTAAATGTGTGAGAATCTTTAAGCCAAAGCAGAGCACTGTCACGGGGTGATTTCTTCTTCTCCTCACTCAGAAAGAGGATCTTATACTTCAGTCCCTTATTTAAATGTTATGAGAGCATCAATGAATCATGATCAACTTTTAGCAGATTATTGGAAAATAAAGATAAATGACAGGAGTCATATAAAATGAGACGTTAACAAATGGATGGCTAATATATGACACACCATCACAGTGAAGCAAACCCTGGCCAAAATAGTCAGATTGCAAAATGGACAACAAATCCAAAAACAAAGACAATATACAATATTTCTTATAGAATATTTCAATCACTGTGTGTTTCTATTTGTCTATATTAAAAGAGGAGGGATTCATGTCGTATGTTCCCTAGTTCTTGTAATTACCAATCTTACCACATAACATGTTGAAGTATCTTACCTGCTCATCTGGGTCCTCATCTGGGAGGCCTCTCAGTAAATCCTCTACAATACCTTCATCTTCCAACAATTCTTGTTGAATGTCTGTAGCTTTTTTTTTCAGCTTTAACTGAAACTGACGTGCCCAATACAACCTGAAATGATGGAGATTAATTGTATTCTAAAAAATTACAAGGAACACCGGAAAAAATACACAGTACCGTACCGTATTTGCATTTACATCTCAAATTACTCAAACACAATCAGACAGGTAACAAATGGGAATCTAATGATATGACAACTGAAGGTTCTTAACCCATGTAATCCCTTTATCATAAACCAGAATTATGGCAGGAATCTCACTTAACATCAGCACATTAACTTACTCCAGTTCTTTGCGTTGCCTCAGCTCCTTCATTCGCTCTCGTCTCTGATTTATTTCGTGCAGTCGTAATCTGTCTCTCTCCAGTGCCATCTCCTCTGTTCTGAGGGCATCATCACGTCTCTCTCGTTCCCTAGTAAATATTAGTGTTAGTGAGGTTGAAGATGGCCACATACTGAACTCTGACAGCTGACTTAAACAAGTATAAAATAAAGGTGAAAGGACCTATAAAGGGTAATATGAACATGAAAATACAAATTATTAAAGGATAGAGTACTGGAAGAAACTAATAATTTCAGTTATATCAATAGAGTACTGTATATCCTTTACTGCCCACAAATAGGATTCCCTCACACCCAGAACTCTCCGATATCCGGAATTGAAATTTTCTCGGAAAATCATTCCCAGAGCCGGAATTTTCGGGCAAATTCCAGCTTTGGAAACAATTTTCCAAGGGGCACATCTTCCAGAAAATTCTGACAAAATTTTTTCCGATGCCCAGAAAATTACGGGGATGGGAGTTTTTTTTCCGGGTTGAAGAAATGAAAATCGGGCGCATTTTCCGGAAATTCAGAACAAATTTTCCAGTTGCCAAAAAATTACGGAGATGGGGGATATTTTTCCGGGTTCAAGAGATGATATAATGGACAATTTTTGGAACTACCAAGAACATTTTTCCATTACCCGGAAAATTCCGGGGATAAGGGACTTTTCCCAGTTTTGAAAGAGTCATTTTGTGACCCAGAAATCTCTCATTCCCGGAAGTGCTCTGCACCAGCTGTTCTGGCTAACAGTGATACCACTGTACAGTAATCCCTAAGCAACCTCAAGTTTACCAACCACAGTTTGGAATTACTATATTTTAAGTACAGTACAGTGGTCCCTCGGTTAACGAGCACAATTCGTTCTAGAAGGTTGCTCGTTAACCGAAAAATTCGTAAACCGAAACCATTGTTTCAATGGGTTTTTGGGTTCAGTATTACCCCGCTTTACACGGTTTCACTTTCCGCGATTTCTCATTTACGCGGTACCTTGCCAGAACCAGACTTTCACTTTCCGCGGTGCATCTACTCATATACGTGGTGAGGTATAATTTTTTTATTTTTTTATTTAGCTCATAAAATTCATACAAATTACTCGGCCAGAATATAATTTACATTGCTGGAATTCTTACAATATGATGATCATTTTGAATATAAACATCATGGATTTTGCATTAGACATACAAATTTTAGATCAAATGTAATAATTTGGTTTACGCAAAGCAAATATTTTATCCTTTGTGCAGAATATATGAAGTTTACATTCAATATATTCCCTGACCTGCAAGGAATCCAGATATGTTAATTATATTATCCTAAGTTTAGTCTGAGTTATTATTTATTACTAAAAATGTAAATATACTATTTTCTCCCAATCGCTTCTCTGGTAGGGAGGGAGGGACCGACCCAGCTAGGGCGGAGTATTTTGATTGACAGATAGTGTCCTTGAAGAATATTTCTTGATTTATTTACTGAAGATATATGTTTTAGCTCATAAAATTCATACAAATTACCCTGCCAGAATATAATTTACATTGCTGGAATTCTTACAATATGATGATCATTTTGACTATAAACATCATGGATTTTGCATTAGACATACAAATTTTAGATCTAAAGTAATAATTTGGTTTACACAAAGCAAATATTTTATCTTTTGTGCAAAATATACGAAGTTTACATTCAAAATATTCCCTGACCTGCAAGGAATACAGAAATGTCAATTATATTATCCTAACTTTAGTCTGAGGTATTATTTATTACTAAACGCTAAAATCTAGAGTTTTCACACACACATTTATCTGGTAGGGAGGGAAGGTGAGGGGGAGGGTTGGGACCGACCGACCCAGCTGGCGTGAGTGTGAGGAGGGGGGAGGCAAGGTGGGGTACTTTGATTGACAGATAGTGTCGTGAAGAATATTTTTTTTTTTATTAACTGAAGATATTTGTTTTAGCTCATAAAATTCATACAAATTACTCGACCAGAATATAATTTACATTGCTGGAATTCTTACAATATGATGATCATTTTGAATATAAACATCATGGATTTTGCATTAGACATACAAATTTTAGATCTAAAGTAATAATTTGGTTTACACAAAGCAAATATTTTATATTTTGTGCAAAATATATGAAGTTTACATTCAAAATATTCCCTGACCTGCAAGGAATCCAGAAATGTCAATTATATTATCCTAACTTTAGTCTGAGGTATTATTTATTACTAAATGTTAAAATCTAGAGTTTTCACCCAAACATTAATCAGAGAGGTAGGAGCTGGTGAGCTGGGAAGAGGGGGGGGGGGATCTGAGTCCATTATTTGAATGGACATTAACCTGGCGACTGTATTTCTCTTAAATATTAATTGTGTGAGCATACCTTCATAAAATTTAGATGTTATTTTTACTACAACATAGGTATTGTGTCGGAAAAAGTGGAGTTTGGGGGTCGGGCCAGTCTCTATTGGAATTAATCCCATATGTTCTGTTGTTCACTTTACGCGGTTTTCACTTTCCACGGTACCCTGTGGGTTCAATTGACCGCGTAAATCAGGGTACTACTGTAATTGGTTCCAGCTCACCGAAAATTGCCTAAAGTCAACAAAAATGGTAGTAAAGTTCACTTACTTTGAGGTGTGTAAGTTGAAGGCTCCTGGATGATGATGATGATGATGGGAATTAGAATGGGGGTGAAGGAGAAGGGAGAAGAGAAGGCATTGGGGTGGAAGAGAAGTCACCCCATGGCACCATTTCACCCATAAAATTTTTAGTTCACTTGGTGTAATTAAAGATTATTTTCTTTAAATCAACACTGCACTGCATTATATATTGTCAATATGTAAAATAAATTTCAAAAGGACCAATAATTTGCTTGGAAACAGAAAAAAAGCATTTATGTTGAAGAGAGTCTAAAGCAAGATGTTACCTCCACTGAAAAGACACAGACTGACGCCTGTATGGTGTGTTGACAGGCTGTTTGGCACGCAAAAAACTAGCTTCCTATACTTCAATTATGTTGAATAATTGTTCAAATGACTAAAAAATTATATAAAACTTTTAAAATTACTGAATAGTACAAACTTCTTGATATTTACTAAAATAGTACGGAATTTAAACCCTAGAACCAATTACTGTATTGGCGGACTAATACTACAGCTGGTGGGCCGCCAAATGCAAGCAAAAACATGTTGAGGGGCGCGCGTAAGAAATTCGTTAATCGAGGGATTGCTCTTTAACCGAAGTTAAGAATCTTATGGAAGGTAATTCGTTAACCAAAATCTCGTTAACCGAGGCGCTCGTTAACAGAGGGAGCACTGTATTGTACTCTCATTTTATCAACCAGAGTATCTAGCTTTAAGCATTTATGGGTTCCAAAGCCACTGCTTGAGGTTTCTAGCCCAATGAGACGGTAATGTTCGTTGGTTCAGAACTACAGGAGGTCCCTCACTTACGAACGTCCAACTTACAAAAGTTTGACTTACAAACAGCCACCAATACGAATGGGGTTACAGTTTAAATTTACAGTACAGTATTTTATTTACCTGATGACTTATTTTTTACTTTCATTTACTGTATTTTGTCATTCTATTTCTTCTTTTGTCTTAATTAAGTGATTTTAGATGTATACTTGTATAGTATACTGCATAAGGACTTAGGCTATGATATAGTTGTTTTTAAACATTGTTCTGTTAGTACGGTGTGCACTTAGCATGTGTTCCAACTTATAAACGTCCTCAGGATCAGAACCCGTTCATAACCCGGGGACCCCCTGTACGTGTACTGTTGCTTGGCTCAGCATAAATAATTTTTCCTGGTAATAGTCTTCACTTAACACACCATTTTTTTACCCAACTGAAAGATATCAATTATTTTAGAATGTGTTATATTTATTTGTGTAAAATAAATACTGCACTGTTTTAAAAACTGATAAGAAATATATCCTAGGTTTTGAGGATTTTACATTCTTTTTTCATCAAAATTTTCATTATAAAGTACAGTATGCATAAATAAAAGTATAAGAATACATGTCAAATAAAACAAAAAATAAAACAAATAAACATAAAAACACATGCTACATCAATGAGTGCACATACTTTGGGTCAACCGAGACGTGTGGGCAGCTGCCAGTAGTATGGAGCAGATGCAGTACCAACCTACTCTGAGAGGCCCAGCTCTTGCATTTATGTTCTCTGCCCTTAAGCATATGATCTCATGTCAAGTAACAAAATCTTTTAAAAATCTATTGTTCATACCAGGGTGTCAACTGGCCAGACACCGAAAATCACACTCCTGATTCACCTATATGACTCATGATATATACAGTATACAGTGGTCCCTCAGTTAATGAACACAATTCGTTCCAGAAGGTCGTTCGTTAACCGAAAATTTCGTTAACCGAAAACATTGTTTCAATGGGATTTTGGGTAATTGGTTCCAGCTCACCGAAAATTACATACAAAGTAAAAAATAAATGCAGTAAAGTACATTTACTTTGAGGTGTGTATGTAGAAGGCTCCTGGTTGATGATGATGGGAATTAGAATTGGGGGTGGAGAAGTGAGAAAAGAAGGCATTGGGGTGGAAGAATAATCACCCCATGCTTCATGCCGTCATTTCACCCATAAAATTTCAGAATGACCAATAATTGTACTGTAAAAACGTAAATATACTCTGTGTTCAAGAGACCCACATGGAAGATGTTTCCTCCACTGAACAGAGATACAAGCTGAGACATTGGTGGGTGAGTGAAGTGGCTGATGGGCGCACCAAAAACTAGTTCCTTGTACTGCAATTATGTTAAATAGGTGTCAAAATTACTAAAAATTTTAATATAAAACTTGGAAAATTATTGAATAGTACAACCTTCTTGATATTTACTCCAATTTTAACGAATGTAAGCCCTAGAACCAATTTCTGTATTGGCGAACTAATCTTCCAGCTGGTGAGCAAGCCAAAGCATGTCGAAACATTTTCGTAAGAATTTCGTTAACCGAATTTTTGTTCATTAACTGAAATGAAGATTCTTATGGAAGGTAATTCGTTAACCGAAATTTCGTTAACCGAGGGACCACTGTATGTGGAATAATCCACTTAATTATAAGAACAATTCATCTCTGACAATACTCATTGCAGAATTAGTAGGTTTAACCTGGAATATTTGGTTATTTGACCGCTACCATGAAATATGACAGGTACACAAACAATTTCCTGGTTTTTCCAGGTTTTCTAGCCCCAAATAAAATTCCCTGCCTTTTCCAGGTTTTCCAATTCAGTAGACACCCTGCATACACACATTTGCATAAGAAAACTTTGTAGGGTGTAATAACTAGATGAATTTTTTGGCATTGCCAGGGCCAGGTTTAGCTCCCTTACTTTATCTGTTCAACTTGAGCTTCTAAATGAACTTTCCATTCTGCTTGTTTCTTCAATTTCTCTTCTTCTGCTTTTTTCTCCTCTTCCTCTAGATGTTGCTGTAGAGCTGCTGCTTCAATTTCTTTCTTTCGATCTTCTTCTAATCTCCGCTGTCTTTCGTCTTCCTTCCACTGCCTTTGATTGACCCAAGCTTCTTGGACAAAGTGGTTGAACCTGTCTGACTCCATCTGATACAAAACAATGAAATGGCCAGATTAGAAGAAGGAAGGAAGTCTAGAACATCATTGTCCTTTAATTTAATGTCCACTTAAGACACTTTTCTATTTCTTTGGAATAAAAATACTTCTCACTCAACCCAATGATTCTATTCGCAGTTTTCATCACTACCACATCAAAACAAAAGGTACCACGAGGAATGATAATTTGGTAAAGTATTTAATCTTAGTATATTGGAACTGAGAAGTAGAAGGGTAGACTGTGTAAGACGAGTTGAATTAGTACCCGAGTTTTGTAAAGTCAAAGAACTCATTAGTGATGATACAAGGGCATTAAGATGGATCCAATAAGGAAGTGTTCATATTGTTCATTCACATCAAGAAATTAGATACATCTCGCTGTACAGCAAATTTGTAAATTAACTGTGTGAAGATTTAACCTACCAGCCAACAAGGCCTTATTTGCCCAATACAGTAGTAGCAATGAGTACAGTATGTAAAGGCAAGGCACAACCCAAGGAGAGTTGGTTATTTTCAATAGGGGTGGAACGTAACCCCCTATTTACCACTGGTTACACTCTGTTTTAATGTATATAGCTTGGTACTGTATTTTCAAGGAATACATTTATTGAACTATAAAAAGTCTACTTTACCTTCAATTATTTTTAAAGCCAACAGAAGGAGGTAACAACTGTATCTCACCTGCCTCATTTGTGGACTGTTCTTCCTCCACACCTCATACGACAATGCATCAGACATTTTTTTCCGTTCTTCTTGGTTCTTTTTCTTCAGGCCGTCCAAGCGGTATTTTAGCATCTCAACCTATCCAGTATGAAAAGTTAGATACTGTAATGTTAAGCTGACCTTTTGCAAACATTTTCAAAGACAAATTACAATATACAGTAAAGTACAAAATAGCTTTCCTTTTCTTAGAATATCTTCTAACTGCTAAGAGAACATAGGGGCACGGGGGTGGAGGAGACTGCAGTGGGAGCGGGTAAACAAGGCGAAAGATTACAGGGAAATAGTGTTAGGAATGATGACATAACTAAATTAGACAGGGAGTTTAAAACTAAACGCGGTAAGGGAAGGACTCAGAACACGACTAACTTAAATGTATATTACGCGAACAGTAGAAGTATGAGAAACAAAATGGATGATATTAGGGCCTTGGTATGTACAGAAGAAATCGATATAATTGCATTCACTGAAACATGGATCAACCTAGACACACGTGAATTACCAGTCGAATACCAAATTGCGGGTTACAAACTGTTCCATACCGATAGGCAGACCAGGAAAGGAGGCGGAGTAGCAATCTATGTTAGGGATAATCTGAAGTGTGAAATAAATAAGGAAATAAAAACTGAGAGGAATACAGAAACAATTTGGATAGAATTAAGCGACGGTCGGGAAAAATTAATCACAGGAGTAATATATAGACCCCCCAATCTTGACAGAGTCAATGAGCGACTTATCTGGGATGAAATGCGCAGGGCTTCCATACACAACAAAGTCTGTATAGTAGGCGACTTTAACCTTGGCCAAATAGATTGGACCGACCTTACGGGAAACTCAGAATCAGAGGATTTTCTCGAGACGATCCAGGACTGTTTCCTAAGTCAACATATAACCGAACCCACACGGGGTAATAATATATTGGATTTAGTTTTGTCAAACAGAGAAAACCTCATTAGCAATGTCGAGGTAGGGAACGAACTTGCAAACAGCGACCACAAAGAAATTCGATTCCAGTTAGATTTTCAGGGCAGACGTAAGGAAAATTCCACTAAAGTACCAGATTTCAGAAGGGCAAACTTTGACAGTTTAAAGAGGCAGCTAAGAGAGGGGGTGTCGCGCTTGGCCGTGAACCTGACAGATGACACCGACCTGATAACGAGATCTGAGATTGCCGAGTTCCACGACAATTTAAATAGTGAGTTACTTAATGCACAAAGGCAGAACATACCATACAAAAAACTCAGATCAAACAACAATGACCCTAAATGGATAAATAATTATTTAAAGAACATCATTGGCCAAAGGAAGGCTATAGGTAGAAGGATAAATCGTGGCGAAATTCACCTCCGGGACTATTATAGGGTATTGGCGAGTAGGGTTAAAACCGAGATAAGGAAAGCAAAGAGGAATAATGAGGTAAGGATAGCAAGGGAGGCAAAGACAAACCCCAAAGGATTCTACCAAATGTACCAAACTAAAACACGAGAAAAGATTGGACCAATACGGTCAGACTCCGGCGAGCTCACTGATAACGACGGAGAAATGAGCAATAATTTGAATAAATATTTTTCAACAGTTTTCACCAGCGAAAATTTAAACATGATACCCGAGGCACCGACTCTATTCAGAGATAGTGAAGAAAACAAATTAAGTGAGATAGTAGTAACTAGTAACGATGTTAGTAAGCAAATAGACAAACTAAAGCCTAATAAGTCACCTGGTCCCGATGAGATATTTGCCAGAGTATTAAAGGAATGTAAGGAAGAGCTTAGTATGCCCTTAGCAAAGTTGTTTAACATGTCCTTAAAAACAGGTGTAGTACCAGAATCCTGGAGGATAGCGAATGTAATACCGATCTTCAAGAAGGGGGATAGATCACTATCCTCTAACTACCGCCCAATCAGTCTAACATCAATAGTAGGCAAATTACTGGAAGCAATCATTTCAAACTCTATTCGAAATCACCTGGAGAAGCACAGATTGATCAATGATTCCCAGCATGGCTTCACAAGCGGACGTTCTTGCCTAACTAATCTATTAACATTCTTTTCATCAGTTTTCGAATCAGTGGACGAGGGGCACAATTATGATGTGGTATATCTCGACTTTAGCAAAGCCTTCGACAGAGTACCCCACGAAAGACTAATTAGAAAGGTAGAAGCTCATGGCATCAAAGGTGACATCCTTAAATGGATTAGGGCGTGGTTACAGGACAGGAAACAGCGAGTGAGCATTAACGGCACTAAGTCCCATTGGAGCAACGTCACAAGTGGAGTTCCCCAAGGCTCAGTACTTGGACCATTATTGTTTATTATATACATAAACGACATAGATATCGGCATAGACAGCAACATAAGTAAATTTGCTGATGATACTAAAATAGGACGTGTTATCAAATCTGACGAGGACTCGGCAAAACTACAGGAGGATCTAAACAAATTTTTCGAATGGTCTGAAAAATGGCAGATGAAATTCAACATTGACAAATGTAAAGTACTCAGTATAGGGAATGTAAACAGGGAAACCAGATACCAGATGAACAACGATGCCATAGAGAAATCCGACTGCGAGAGAGATTTAGGAGTAATGATAAGTAGGAACCTTAAGCCAAGTAAACAATGTGTTTTTGCTCGTAACAAGGCTAATAAAGTACTTGGGTTCATACAAAGGAGTGTTAGTTACAAGACTAGCGAGGTCATCCTAAAACTGTATCTTGCTCTTGTGAGACCACACCTGGATTACGCAGTCCAGTTCTGGTCACCGTATTACAGAATGGATATAGAATCCTTGGAAAGAATCCAGAGGAGAATGACAAGACTAATCCCGGGTATCAGGAACCTTGAGTATAGAGACAGGTTAAAGCATCTTAATTTGCACTCCCTTGAGAGACGTAGAGCGAGGGGCGACCTGATAGAGGTGTATAAATGGAAGGCAGGGCTAAACAAAGGGGACATTACAAAGGTACTCAAATTATCCAACCAGGAGCGAACTCGTAACAATGGTTTTAAATTGGACAAATTTAGATTTAGGCGTGAAATAGGTAAACACTGGTTTGGAAACAGAGTAGTGGATGAATGGAACAAGTTACCAAATATCATCATTAACTCGAATACGCTGAATTGCTTCAAACATAGGTTGGATGCTCATATGAGCAATAGGGGTTGGGTGTAAACGGGACTGCCCAGTATGGGCCAATAGGCCCGCTGCAGTTTCCTCCATTCTTATGTTCTTATGTTCTAAGGCCGCGTACCGTATATCTCGGCCTATAAGACGGAATTTGAACCATAAAAAAAATCAGCCCAAGGTTAGGGGGTCGTCTTAGGCACCAGATATCACATATAAAATTCTTACCTCTTAAATATTGCGGTTTAGCATGTCAAGAGTGGTGATGGAAACATCGTAAACCACTCCCAAGGTCCTACCACTAATTATTTTATACTGAAACTTACGTCTGGGAAGCTGGATTAAAATGAAGATTACCGATATATTAAAATAACAAAAATGTATTATAAACCTGTCTAACATACCATAAAAGAACAATATTCCCCGGTAATATACACAGCTGCTATCATCACCCCCCCCCCCCCCCCCCCATTTGCCAGTGACAAGAAAGGGAAAGTGACCTTGACTGTGACCGCCTGTGGCTATTTTTAGCCGTCCTTGTGTTCGGAGGTGGTCAGTAATGCATATCTGTATATTTACTGATCATAATACTTATCTCCTATAATTAATTCATTTAAAATTTATTTTTATACAAAGAATATTCAGTAAATGAAACTATCGACAGTGGTAAATTTAGGATATAAATGATGAACAGAAGTCATGTCATGGATTCGAAGTTTGGTCCTTAATGATCACCATAAATGTCTGGTCAACTTCACCTACCAGGTATAATGGTAGCCTCCCTTTTTCACAAAACAAGTATATAAATTAAAGAAAATATTTGCAGTGTGTTTAATATATTACAGTATATTATAAATAAACAAATAAATCGGTAAATCTATTTCAAGTACAGTATTACCCCGCTTTACACGGCTTCACTTAACGCGATTTCTCATATACGCGGTGCCTCGCCAGAACCGAACTTTCACTTAACGCGGTTCATCTACTCATATACGCAGTGAAGTATAATATATTTCTTTTTTTATATAGCTCATAAAATTCATACAAATTACCCGGCCAGAATATAATTTGCATTGCTGGAATTCTTATAATTTGGTGATCATTTTGAATATAAACATCATATATTTTGCATTAGACATACAAATTTTAGATAAAAATTTTTTCTGAGTAACTATGTTATCTTTTGTGCAAAATATATGACATTTATATTCAAAATATTCCTGGTCTTACAAGGAATCCAGCAATGTCAATTATATTATCCTAACTTTAGTTTGAGGTATTATTTATTACTAAAAAGGTAAAGAGTCTGGTTTTCCCACACATCTGGTAGGGAGGGACCGACCGACAATCTGGCACGGTGCGAAGAATATTTTTTTTTTTTTTTATTAACTGAAGATATTTGCTTTAGCTCATAAAATTCATACAAACTACCCAGCCTGAATATAATCTACATTGCTGGAATTCTTACAATTGATGATCATTTTGAATATAAACATCATAGATTTTGAATTAGACATACAAATTTTTGATATAATGTTTACTCTGAGTAAATATGTCATCTTAAGTGCAAAATATATGACATTTATATTCAAAATATTCCTGGTCTTACAAGGAATCCAGCAATGCCAATTATATTATCCTAACTTTAATCTGAGGTATTATTTAATACTAAATGTTAAAATCTAGTTTTTCACCCAACATTTCTCTTGTAGGGAGGGTTGGTAGGGGTGGGGGGAGAGTTGGGATGGACAGACCATCTGGCGCAGTTGGAAGAGAGGGGGAGGCAAGGTGGGGTACTTTGATTGACAGATAGTGACGTGAAGAATATTATTTTTTTTTTATTAACTGAAGATATTTGTTTTAGCTCATAAAATTCATACAAATTACCTGGCCAGAATATAATTTACATTGCTGGAATTCTTACAATTTGATGATCATTTTGAATATAAACATCATACATTTTGCATTAGACATACAAATTTTTGATATAATGTTTACTCTGAGTAAATATGTTATCTTTTGTGCAAAATATATGACATTTATATTCAAAATATTCCTGGTCTTACAAGGAATCCAGCAATGTCAATTATATTATCCTAACTTTAGTTTGAGGTATTATTTATTAAAATCTAGTGGTTTTCCCCCCAAAATTTCTCAGAGATGGAAGAGCCAGCAGTGTAGTGTGAGAAGAGGGGGAGGGAGTTGAGTCCACTACTTGAATGGACATTAACTTGGCGACTGTATTCCTCTATTTCTCTTAAGTATTAATTGTGTGCATGTACCATCATAAAATTAAGATGTTATTTTTACTAGAACATAGGTATTGTGTCGGAAAAAGTAGAGTTTGGGGGTCGGGCCAGTCTCTATTGGAATTAATCCCATATGTTCTGTTGTTCCATTTATTCGGATTTCACTTAAAACGGTACCCTGTGGGTTCAATTGACCGCGTAAATCGGGGTACTACTGTAAATGGGAATATTTTACTCACACCGACATTAGTTCCAGTTAAATAACTGACGCTTAAGTGAGTCACTGGTGTACACCAGCCGGTAAAATTCGATGCCAATACTTTAAGTGAATTGGCCTTATTTTAAATAACCAACCATAAATAAATGCAAAAAGGAAAAAAGATCAAAGGTGAGAAAAATTATATTGTATGTATGTTGTGTTGTCAAAGGAAGAGAAACAATTGAAACTCTGCAATTGTGTGTAAATGAGGCAGAAAGAAAGATCAGCAACCTAAGACTTGGTCACAATTTTCATGATGCCATATGGAAGTAGGATCTACCATTAGACAATACAGTACTGTACATTATGCTTCCAATATCTTCCCAGGCGGTAGTATCTCCCTGTTTGGTAGCTGCCTAAAACTTTTAGTAATACAGGTTGACAATCCTTTATCCGAAATCCTTGGGGCCAGAGGCATTTCAGTTTTCGGAATTTTTCGGTTTTCAGAATTTTTTTTTTTTTTTTTTTCTATTTTTTTTTTTTTTTGTATTAGCCCACCCGGGCATAGATCAATGACCCACATTTGGGCCTGGGGGTCGAAAATATAATAAAAATTATAATAATAATTCATAGGTCTAGGTCGTGTTTCTCACTTTTGATCTTTATTTCATTCTTGTATTTCTTTCAGGGCTGTGGAGTCGGAGTCGGAGTCGAGGAGTCGGAGGAAATTTCGGCTTGTGGAGTCGGAGTCGGTAAAATTGTCCAGACTCCGACTCCGACTCCGACTGAAGCTATTCTGTTCCTAAGAATAAATATATGAACTCAGGCATATTCATTGCAGTGATTCCACTGATCCCACTAATTTTCTTAAATTATTAAAAGAATTTATTTCCATTTTATAAGCATTATTATGAATTTATTGTAGCAGGCACAGTATAGCACTATAATTTTGGACGATAGTCTCTTCTTTACCATTTGAAATTTTGAATTATATCAAATTTTGTTTCGTTGAAAACTGCACAGAGGCTCTCAGCTACAAAACAATTAGCTACAACCTGTTTTTGGTGAGATTAAGGCAAATTTAATTTAATAACTTAATCATGTAAGGTTTATCCATTTTCCTTAATAAGGTATTCATTTCTTAAATGTACATAAATACATAACTTTACTTTAAAAGGAATTGTAGGATCATCATTTAGATCCACATCAGATTATGAGCTTAAACAAAATTCATATGCTGAGATCGAACTTTTAGATATACATGTAAATGGTGTTTTCTAGTTAATATCTTGAATTCTTAATATATTTATTTTTCTTTTGATTGAAACTTTGAAAGTCAAGCCTATCATCGTTTTGTAGTTCTTAAATATCGTCCAGATCATTAATAAAGCTGTAGCAGTATAGCCACGGTGTTTTACTTTTTACCTACGCAGGTTACAACATACAAATTACAATTAGGATGGTAGAAATAGTTGTTACAAATAGGCCAAGGAGTCGGAGTCGGAAGCATAAAAATTTGAGGAGTCGTAGTCGAAGGTTTTGTCTTCGACTCCACAGCCCTGATTTCTTTACTGTATTATTATTTTATTATTACAGTATTATTGTTATTATTATTATTATTAATTGTATTATTATATTTTATTATTATTATTATTATTATTATTATTATTATTATTATTGTAATCATTATTATATTTTGGTGTATTTTTATAAAAATTTTTATTTACTATGAATAATTATTATTATTATAATTATTATTACTATTACATTTTCGCCCCCCAGGCCCCGATGTGGGTCAGCGATCTGTGCCCGGGTGGGCTAATAATCCCTGTTAAAAAAAAAAAAAAGCCCCACAAAAAAACTTTCAGTTTTTAGAGCTTTTCGGTTTTCGGAATTTCGGATAAAGGGTTGTCAACCTGTATTACTTTGATACAACATGATAAATTAGACAAACAATGAAAAAAACAAACAAAAGTTATTTACCAAGACCTTTTCTCTGAGAACAGAGGGTAATAGATGGAGGGGAGATAAGAAGGCTATTTATAGCCCGTCTTTGTGTCAGAAGTAGACGGCCCCCCCAAATTTCCATTTAATAAGTAGCTTTTGAGCTCTATTCGCTGTATAAGACCAGTACCCCAAATGTGACACTTACCCACTGACTCAATAGTCCTTTACCAACCATCCTTGGTTTTTTAAAATAAGGCCAATTCACTTCAAGTAATGTCATCAAATGTTACCCGCTGGTGTAGTGTAAACACTAGTGACGTCACTGAAGCGTCTGCTATTTACCGGTAACTGGAACTAATGTCTGTGTCGAGTAAAATTTTTCCATTTACTTGAAATATATATATATATATATATATATATATATATATATATATATATATATATATATATACCGTATATCTCGGCTTATAAGACGAAATTTGAACATTAAAAAAATCTGCCCAAAGTTAGGGGGTCTTCTTAAGCAACAAATATAAAATTCCTACATCTTAAATATTGTGTCAAGAGTGGTGATGGAAACATCGTAAGCCACTCACAAAGTCCTACCAGTAATTATTTTATACTGAAACTTACGTCTGGCAAGCTGGATTCAAATTAAGATTACCGGTATATTAAAATAATAAAAATGTATTATAAACCTGTCTAACATACCCTGTAATAAACACAGCTGCTATCATCACACACCCCTCCCCACGCCCCCCCCCCCCCCCCCCCCCCAGTGAGGAGACAAGAAAGGGAAAGTGACCGCGAGATTGGGCTATTTTTAGCCGTTGAGGTGATCAGTAATGCATACCGGGTATCGGTATATTTACTCATAATAATATTTATCTCCTATAAATAATTGATTTAAAATTTATTTTTTTACAAAGAATATTCAGTAAATGAGTGCGTTAATTCTTGAAACTATCGACAGTTACTTACAGACGCTTAAGTGACGTCACTAGTGTTTACACTACACCAGCCAGTAATATATATATATATATATATATATATATATATATATATATATATATATATATATATATACTTCATTTTTAGTCCATTTAACACGCGGACTTTGAACATATAATCAACGACCTCACCAGCAAGGAATCGAACCCTCGACCTACTGGGTGTGACTAGGGAACGCTTACCGGCTAGGCCACAAGGACACTAAAAGCAGTTCTAGACTCTGTTATATTTCACACAAAGCCTGTTCATCGAGCTGATGGCGCCGTGAACCTCAATGGGAAACTGCCCGTGCCACTTATGTGGTGTCAGTAGCATTTTACCGAATCCAGCTGGTATGAAACGCGAGGTACATATATATACTTCATTTTTAGTCCATTTAACACGCGGACTTTGAACATATAATCAACGACCTCACCAGCAAGGAATCGAACCCTCGACCTACTGGGTGTGACTAGGGAACGCTTACCGGCTAGGCCACAAGGACACTAAAAGCAGTTCTAGACTCTGTTATATTTCACACAAAGCCTGTTCATCGAGCTGATGGCGCCGTGAACCTCAATGGGAAACTGCCCGTGCCACTTATGTGGTGTCAGTAGCATTTTACCGAATCCAGCTGGTATGAAACGCGAGGTACATATATATACTTCATTTTTAGTCCATTTAACACGCGGACTTTGAACATATAATCAACGACCTCACCAGCAAGGAATCGAACCCTCGACCTACTGGGTGTGACTAGGGAACGCTTACCGGCTAGGCCACAAGGACACTAAAAGCAGTTCTAGACTCTGTTATATTTCACACAAAGCCTGTTCATCGAGCTGATGGCGCCGTGAACCTCAATGGGAAACTGCCCGTGCCACTTATGTGGTGTCAGTAGCATTTTACCGAATCCAGCTGGTATGAAACGCGAGGTACATATATATACTTCATTTTTAGTCCATTTAACACGCGGACTTTGAACATATAATCAACGACCTCACCAGCAAGGAATCGAACCCTCGACCTACTGGGTGTGACTAGGGAACGCTTACCGGCTAGGCCACAAGGACACTAAAAGCAGTTCTAGACTCTGTTATATTTCACACAAAGCCTGTTCATCGAGCTGATGGCGCCGTGAACCTCAATGGGAAACTGCCCGTGCCACTTATGTGGTGTCAGTAGCATTTTACCGAATCCAGCTGGTATGAAACGCGAGGTACATATATATACTTCATTTTTAGTCCATTTAACACGCGGACTTTGAACATATAATCAACGACCTCACCAGCAAGGAATCGAACCCTCGACCTACTGGGTGTGACTAGGGAACGCTTACCGGCTAGGCCACAAGGACACTAAAAGCAGTTCTAGACTCTGTTATATTTCACACAAAGCCTGTTCATCGAGCTGATGGCGCCGTGAACCTCAATGGGAAACTGCCCGTGCCACTTATGTGGTGTCAGTAGCATTTTACCGAATCCAGCTGGTATGAAACGCGAGGTACATATATATACTTCATTTTTAGTCCATTTAACACGCGGACTTTGAACATATAATCAACGACCTCACCAGCAAGGAATCGAACCCTCGACCTACTGGGTGTGACTAGGGAACGCTTACCGGCTAGGCCACAAGGACACTAAAAGCAGTTCTAGACTCTGTTATATTTCACACAAAGCCTGTTCATCGAGCTGATGGCGCCGTGAACCTCAATGGGAAACTGCCCGTGCCACTTATGTGGTGTCAGTAGCATTTTACCGAATCCAGCTGGTATGAAACGCGAGGTACATATATATACTTCATTTTTAGTCCATTTAACACGCGGACTTTGAACATATAATCAACGACCTCACCAGCAAGGAATCGAACCCTCGACCTACTGGGTGTGACTAGGGAACGCTTACCGGCTAGGCCACAAGGACACTAAAAGCAGTTCTAGACTCTGTTATATTTCACACAAAGCCTGTTCATCGAGCTGATGGCGCCGTGAACCTCAATGGGAAACTGCCCGTGCCACTTATGTGGTGTCAGTAGCATTTTACCGAATCCAGCTGGTATGAAACTGCTTTTAGTGTCCTTGTGGCCTAGCCGGTAAGCGTCCCCTAGTCACACCCAGTAGGTCGAGGGTTCGATTCCTTGCTGGTGAGGTCGTTGATTATATGTTCAAAGTCCGCGTGTTAAATGGACTAAAAATGAAGTATATATGTACCTCGCGTTTCATACCAGCTGGATTCGGTAAAATGCTACTGACACCACATAAGTGGCACGGGCAGTTTCCCATTGAGGTTCACGGCGCCATCAGCTCGATGAACAGGCTTTGTGTGAAATATAACAGAGTCTAGAACTGCTTTTAGTGTCCTTGTGGCCTAGCCGGTAAGCGTTCCCTAGTCACACCCAGTAGGTCGAGGGTTCGATTCCTTGCTGGTGAGGTCGTTGATTATATGTTCAAAGTCCGCGTGTTAAATGGACTAAAAATGAAGTAATATATGTACCTCGCGTTTCATACCAGCTGGATTCGGTAAAATGCTACTGACACCACATAAGTGGCACGGGCAGTTTCCCATTGAGGTTCACGGCGCCATCAGCTCGATGAACAGGCTTTGTGTGAAATATAACAGAGTCTAGAACTGCTTTTAGTGTCCTTGTGGCCTAGCCGGTAAGCGTTCCCTAGTCACACCCAGTAGGTCGAGGGTTCGATTCCTTGCTGGTGAGGTCGTTGATTACATATATATATATATATATATATATATATATATATATATATATATATATATATATATATATATATATATATATATATATATACAGTCAACCCTCACTTTACGCGGTTAATTCAACCCACAGGGTACCGCGGAAAGTGAACAACATAACATATGGGATTAATTGAAATAGAGACCTGGCCGACCCCCCAAACTCCACTTTTTGACAACACACAACTATGTTGTAGTAAAACTATTATCTTAACTTTATGATGGTTGTGGGAGACTCAGATGATGCTTCCAATCAGGGATAAAGGAAACACACTGGTGTCAAGTTCGTAAGTTCTATTTCTGGGACAAACACACAAAAGGAGTTAAGACAGGGTAAACAGCGTCCTGTCCCGGAATCTCTCTCTCGGTATCTCTATCTGCGCATGCGCGTACAGCGCGCATGTGCTCAAAGTCTGAACTACACTCAGTGACAAAAGGGGGTATGATTATAACATATAATACAGAGACCTGAATCAATAATGGTAAATAGTACAGTTACATATTACAGCATATTTGTCTCATATATCTACAATGGTATGCACACACAATTAATAATTAAGAGAAATATCAATAATATTAGGTTTTTTAACACGGGCACACGGGGATGGGCGGTTGGTTCCAAGGCAGAGGGCAGATTATTGGCCCTCACCTGTATCAATTGTATCACTATCCACCACAGAGGCTTGCAGGGCCTCTTTGTCAAACCCCTCAAAGTCCATATAAGTCTATATCCTCACTATAATTATCACTATCACTGACTTGGGCCGGCTGTGGTGGGTGGCGGGTGAAGAACTCGGTAATGTTTTGATGACTGGGCGACCTTGTGCGCACCATGCTCGCGCCGCTTGCACAACATGGCGGATGGCGGGAGAGGGCGGGAGAGATGGCGGGAGGTTTGGATCCAAAAATGGCGTGGCTCGCCAGCCGCTCTCCGCGTAAAGGGGTACACGCACCGCGGAATATGAGCATTCCTGTTTCGGCAGGGTACCACGTAAACATTGAAACGCGGAATGTGGGACCGCGTAAAGCGAGGGTTGACCGTATATATATATATATATATATATATATATATATATATATATATATATATATATATATATATATATATACAGTTGTACCCCACTTAACGCGGTCAATAGAACCCAGAGGCAGGGCCGGTTTTAAGCCTATTTGACCAATTTAATCAAATTGGGCCCCGCGCCGCAAGGGGGCCCCGCACACACGTGTGTTAGTTTTAAACTGTATACGATATTGGTAAAAAAGCTAACGTTAGACACAAAATCATTGTTATTGTCATCAAAATAATAGATCCCAGTCACGTGCGAGAATTTTCTGTTTTGTCAAAAGTCCAAGGGAATTAACTCTGGTGTTGGTCCACACGCCCTGACTTTCATAATAATTTACAGGAGCGGGAAGGGTGCGAGCCAATCAGAACACAGTTTTCACTCTCTCCCAACGCTTGGACGGTGTAAGTGTGTCGGGTCTGTATTTTTGGCTGTTTTCAGGGGGGAATACGAGTGATAACGTTGTGCTGTGTATATCAGCATGTCCTGTAATAACCAGTGAATCAGTGATCATCGTCAGACAGTGACAAAACTCCGGTCGTTGCCATAGACATGATTTGAGATGAGTTTTGCAGTGTTGACCTTGAAAATAAAAAAAGCCAGAAAAGTGTGTTTCTAAAAGGTCCGTGCATAAACAGTTTGTCTGTAATTGTCTTAACTTGTAATAAAAAATCAAAACTTTTATACTGTTTTTAAACTTTTAGTATATCAAGTAATTAATGCTTTTTGGCAAAGGCGGGCATACTACACGAAATATAAAACATCAATCTTCGACTTTGTAGAGTAGAGGGCCCCACTATCAATTTTCTAATTGGGCCCCGCAATTCCAAGCACCGGCCCTGCCCAGAGGGTCCCGTGTTAAGTGAAATCCGCGTTAAGTGAACAACAGAACATATGGGATTAATTCCAATAGAAACCGGCCCGACCCCCAAACTCCACTTTTTGACGACACACAACTATGTTGTAGTAAAAATAACATCTTAATTTTATGATGGTACATGCACACAATTAATACTTAAGAGAAATAGAGAAATACAGTCCCCAAATTAATGTCCATTCAAATAATGGACTCAACTCCCTCCCCCTCTTCTCACACTACACTGCCAGCTCTTCCCTCTCTGAGAAATTTTTGGGGGAAAACCACTAAATTTTAATAAATAATACCTCAAACTAAAGTTAGGATAATACAATTGACATTGCTGGATTCCTTATAAGACCAGGAATATTTTGAATATAAATGTCATATATTTTGCACAAAAGATAACATAGTTACTCAGAAAAAATTTTTATCTAAAATTTGTATGTCTAATGCAAAATATATGATGTTTATATTCAAAATGATCACCAAATTATAAGAATTCCAGCAATGTAAATTATATTCTGGCCGGGTAATTTGTATGAATTTTATGAGCTAAAACAAATATCTTCAGTTAATAAAAAAAAAAAAAAATATTCTTCACAGGGTAACAGATGGTCGGTCGGTCCCTCCCTCCCTCCCCCCCACCCCCCACCAACCGTCCCAAGGAGATGTGTGGGAAAACCAGAATACTTAACTTTTTTGTAATAAATAATACCTCAAACTAAAGTTAGGATAATATAATTGACATTGCTGGATTCCTTGTAAGACCAGGAATATTTTGAATATAAATGTCATATATTTTGCACAAAAGATAACATATTTACTCAGATTAAACATTTTATCTAAAATTTGTATGTCTAATGCAAAATATATGATGTTTATATTCAAAATGATCACCAAATTGTAAGAATTCCAGCAATGTAAATTATATTCTGGCCGGATAATTTGTATGAATTTTATGAGCTAAATAAAAAAATTATACAGTTGGTCCTCGTATTACGCGGTTAATGTAACCCGGAGGGTACCGCGGAAAGTGAGAAACGCGTAAAGTGAATAACATAACATATGGGATTAATTGAAATGGAGTCCGGGCCGATCCCCAAACTCCACTTTTTGACGACACACAACTATGTTGTAGTAAAAATATTATCTTAACTTTATGATGGCATGCACACACAATTAATAATTAAGAGAAATATCAATAATATTAGGTTTTTTAACACTTACATTAGTAGAAAAGATGGCTGGGCACACGGGGATGGGGGGTTGGTTCCGAGGCAGAGGGCAGATTATTGGCCCTCACCTGTATCACTTGTATCAATTGTATCACTATCCACCACAGAGGCTTGCAGGGCCTCTTTGTCAAACCCCCCAAAGTTCATATAAGTCCATATCCTCACTATAATTATCACTATCACTGACTTGGGCCGGCTGTAGTGGGTGGCGGGTGAAAAACTCGCTAATGTTTTGATGACTGGGCGACCTTGTGCGCACCATTTTCGGGCCTCTTACACAACATGGCGGATGGCGGGAGGTTTGGATCCAAAAATGGCGCGGCTTGCCAGCCGCTCTCCGCGTAATGGGGTTCACGACCGCGGAATGTGAAAATGTTAGGTTCTGGCAAGGCACCGCGTTAACGGTGAAACGCGGATTGTGGGACCGTGTAATATGAGGATTGACTGTACTTCACCGTGTAAAGGGGTACACCCACCGCGGAATGTGAGCATCCTGGGTTCTGGCAGGGCACCGCGTAAACGTGGAAACGCGGAATGTGGGACCGCGTAAAGTGAGGGTTGACTGTGTGTATATATATATATATATATATATATGCTGATAACCACAAGGAAAGAAGAAAACAAGAAGTTCCCAAGCGCTTTCGTGTAATTCACATCTTCAGGGGTGAGTACAGACTAGAGAGAGTAATACAAATCAAGGTGTATATATACAGAGGAGGGTGAGACCAGGTCCACAATGGTCAGGTATTAGGTAATGACCCTACTAATCTTTAAATAGCACACAACGGTTGGTGATCAGGTCAGATGGTCAAGTGACCCGCCTTCTCACCTGATCACAAATCTTCTTAATTACAAAATTGTCCAGCTTGTTTCTTAAGGATGATTTCTTGGAACTCATCAAAGGGGCGGTCAGACATCTTCAGGACACGTTGTGGGAGGATTGATCTAGGCATAACTTTTTCACTGAGGCATGTCTGGAGAAATTTCAAACGTATTTTCAATTTGTGGGCCTTGATCATCGAAGAGGAGTATTCAGTAACGAAAGGAGACAGTCCAGGACAGCTTGTAGAGAAGATGAAGAAGTGGCACTTTTAAGTTCAGTATTTATAGAAAACCAACCAATGTGTGTTCATACATTCATTATTATTCTGCCCACCATAATAAAGTCAAACAGTCAGTATTTACAACAATGTTTTTACGTGCCTTGAGAATTTGCAGTCCGGAATTCATCGATGAGGAATACAAATATATGTATAATATTGGCTCAAACCTTAAATACCCTAGATCTTTCATAGACAAATGCTTAAACATTACTAAGAAAACTTTTTATAGAACTGATCCCAAGCCCACCCATGACCATAAGAATATCTTAATATTACCATTTCACAAAAATTTCTCACACATTCCGGCACAGCTAAAATCTTGGAACGTCAATGTGGCATTTAAAAACTCATGCACTGTTAAACAAATGTTAATCAAGAACTCCCCCAACAACACAATTGGTTGCATTTATAAAGTTCCTTGCAAGGAATGTAATATGTTTTACTTAGGCCAGACAGGTAAAGATCTTGTAACTAGAATTAAACAACACAAATACAGTGTTAGGACAGGCCAGGAATCCAATGCTCTGTTTGTTCATTTGAGGGATAACAAGCATTGCATTGACTGGGATAATGCCTCCTCAATATTACCATGTAATTCAATTGATAGTAGGAACATCATAGAATCTAGTCTTATTAAACATACCGAAGCATTCAACATGAATTTGAGTAACGGCATGTACAAGCTGGACAACTTTGTAATTAAGAAGATTTGTGATCAGGTGAGAGGGCGGGTCACTGTCCCATCTGACCCAACCACCAACCGTTGTGTGCTATTTAAAGATTAGTAGGGTCATTACCTAATTACCTAACCATTGTGGACCTGGTCTCACCCTCCTCTGTATATATTCACCTTGTTTTGCATTACTCTCTCTAGTCTGTACTCACCCCTGAAGATGTGAATTACACGAAAGCGCTTGGGAACTTCGTGTTTTCTTCTTTCCTGGTGGTTATCAGCATATATATATATATATATATATATATATATATATATATATATATATATATATATATATATATATATATATATATATACACATACATACATACATATATACATACATACATACGTACATACTACATCCTTGACCACCGAAGGGTCAAGACGTACCTGGCGCTCCTCTCGGAGCAGCCAGGTCAACTGTTAAGTTGGCCCATACCAACCCCCTCCCCTGAACCACTTCTCCCCACCGGAGTATGAACAGGTTCTCGCCAGAAGTTACAATTTCATTTGGGAAAGGAATGGAACCAGTGTTAAACAGAGGTGAACATTGGTGAACAGTGCTTGAGTCAGTGAGAACAACTCAACAGTAAAAGTCGTATTCAAGTTAACCTTCACACAGTGAGGTCCCAGGTACCCAGTGATAACAGCCCGTGAGACCCAACAACCGGCGATGTGTTAATCCATCTACGATAGGAAGGCCTGGGGCCACACCTCACTCATATGACACCATCTGTGAGGGAATTACTAGACCACGTCAAGTCCCTCATAACACCATCTGTGTGGGAATTACTATTCCACATGATGCCCCTCATAACACCATCTGTGAGGGAGTTACTACACCACGTGATGCCCCTCATAACTCCATCTGTGAGGGAATTACTACACCACGTCAGGCCCCTCATAACACCATCTGAGAGGGAATTACTACACCACGTCAGGTCCCTCATAACACCATCTGTGAGGGAATTCGTACACCATGTGATGCCCCTCATAACACCATCTGTGAGGGAGTTACTACACCACGTGAGGCCCCTCGTAACACCATCTATGAGGGAACTACTACACCACGTGAGGCCCCTCATAACACCATCTGTGAGGGAATTACTACACGTGAGGCCCCTCATAACACCATCTGTGAGGGAATTACTACACCACATCAGGTCCCTCCTAACACCATCTGGGAGAGAGTTACTACACTACGTGATTGCTGTTCAACACCTACATTAATCTGAATGTTCACTGTATGTTCCTTCACCTTTCTCTAATGAAGGCTTTTGTTAAACCACCAATGTATGTAATAGGTCATTTATGTCCAATGTATATTTTCAGCCTTCGGGCTGCAGAACCTTTTCAATAAACCGTTAATTATTATTATTATTATTACATACACACATACATATATATATATATATATATATATATATATATATATATATATATATATATATATATATATATATATATGTACAAAATATATGTACAAAAAATAAATGTTAAATGAATTATTTATGGTGCATTAGGGTACTGGTCACTTCAGACACAAAGACTGGCTATAAATAGCCTTCTTTATCTCCCCTCCATCTCACCCTGAGCCAGAGGGAAGGGTCATGGTAAATAACATTTGTTTGCTTATTTTCCATTTACTTTAAATAGATTTACCAAATTATTTGTTTATTTATTTAAAAGTCATTTACTGAATATTCTATGTAAAAAATAAATTTTAAATTAATTATTTATAGGAGATAAGTATTATGATCAGTAAATATATGGTATTACTGGCCACTTCAGACACAAAGACGGGATAAAAATAGCCCATCTGCCAATGGGAAGCATCTTGGTAATTAAATTTGATGTTTATTTTCATTGTCTAATTCATCATGTATCAAAGTAATATTACTAAAAATTGTGTAGGTAGTAGGCAGCTACCAAACAGGTAGATACTACTGCCTGGGAAGATATTGGAAGCATAATGTGTTGTCTAATGGTAGACCCTGCTGCCATATGGCATCACGAAAATTGTGACCAAGTCCCAGGTTCAGCGCTGACCTGACTTTCTGCCTCATTTACACACAATTGCAGTTTGAATTGTTCCTCTAACTTTGACAACACAACATACATACAGTATATTATTTCTCACTTTTGATCTTTTTTTTACTTTTTGTATTTATTTATGGTTAGTTACTTAAAATAAGGCCAATTCACATCAAGTAATGGCATCAAATGTTACCAGCTGGTGTAGTGTAAACACTAGTGACGTCACTTAAGCGTCTGTATTTAACTGTCAGTAGTTTCAAGAATTAATGCAGTCGTTTACTGAATATTCCTTGTAAACAAATAAATTTTAAATTAATTATTTATACGAGATACCCGGTAAGTATTATTATCAGTAAATATACCGAAATGCATTACTGACCACCTCCACGGCTAAAAATAGCCCAATCTCGCGGTCACTTTCCCTTTCTTGTCTCCTCACTGGCAAATGGGGGGGCGTGGGGAGGGGTGTGTGATGATAGCTGTATTTATTACAGGGGTATATTGTTCTTTTACGGTATGTTAGACAGGTTTATAATACATTATTATTATTTTATTATACCGGTAATCTTAATTTGAATCCAGCTTGCCAAACGTAAGTTTCAGTATAAAGTAATTAGTGGTAAGACCTTGTGAGTGGCTTACGATGTTTCCATCACCACTCTTGACAAACTAAACCACAATATTTAAGAGGTATGAATTTTATACTTGGTGGTTTAGACGACCCCCTAAATTGGGCAGATTTTTTTAATGTTCAAATTCCGTCTTATAAGCCGAGATATATATATATATATATATATATATATATATATATATATATATATATATATATATACAGTTGTACCCCACTTAACGCGGTCAATAGAACCCAGAGGGTCCCGCGTTAAGTGAAATCCGAGTTAAGTGAACAACAGAACATATGGGATTAATTCCAATAGAAACCGGCCCGACCCCCAAACTCCACTTTTTCCAACACAATACCTATGTTCTAGTAAAAATAACATCTTAATTTTATGATGGTACATGCACACAATTAACACTTAAGAGAAATAGAAAAATACAGTCGCCAAGTTAATGTCCATTCAAATAATGGACACGACTCCCTCCCCCTCTTCTCACACTACACTGCTGGCTCTTCCCTCTGAGAAATTTTGGGGGGAAAACCAGGTATAGTAATAAATAATACCTCAAACTAAAGTTAGGATAATATAATTGACATTGCTGGATTCCTTGTAAGACCAGGAATATTTTGAATATAAATGTCATATATTTTGCACAAAAGATAACATAGTTACTAGAGAAAACATTTTATCTAAAATTTGTATGTCTAATGCAAAATATATGATGTTTATATTCAAAATGATCATCAAATTATAAGAATTCCAGCAATGTAAATTATATTCTGACCGGGTAATTTGTATGAATTTTATGAGCTAAAACAAATATCTTCGGTTAATAAAAAAAAAATATTCTTCACGACACTATCTGTCAATCAAAGTACCCCACCTTGCCTTCCCCCCTCTTCCAACCGCGCGGTCAGTCCCAACCCTCCCCCCCACCCCCCACCAATCCTCCCTTCAAGAGATGTTGGGTGAAAAAAATAAATTTTAACATCTTGTATTAAATAATACCTAAGATTAAAGTTAGGATAATATAATTGACATTGCTGGATTCCTTGTAAGACCAGGAATATTTTGAATATAAATGTCATATATTTTGCACAAAAGATAACATATTTACTCAGAAAACATTTTATCAAAAATTTGTATGTCTAATGCAAAATATATGATGTTTATATTCAAAATGATCATCAAATTATAAGAATTTCAGCAATGTAAATTATATTCTGACCGGGTAATTTGTATGAATTTTATGAGCTAAAACAAATATCTTCAGTTAATAATAAAAAAAAATATTCTTCACAGGGTAACAGATGGTCGGTCGGTCCCTCCCTCCCCCCCACCCCCCACCAACCGTCCAAAGGAGATGTGTGGGAAAACGAGAATACTATATTTAACTTTTTTGTAATAAATAATACCTCAAACTAAAGTTAGGATAATATAATTGACATTGCTGCATTCCTTGTAAGACCAGGAATATTTTGAATATAAATGTCAAATATTTTGCGCAAAAGATAACATATTTACTCAACTAACGCGGTTTCACTTAACGCGTTTTTTCATATACGCGGTGCCTCGCCAGAGCGGAACTTTCACTTAACACGATTTTTTCCACATATACGAGGTGAGTGTCCGGCTCGAGACGCTATTTTTAAATTTGCCCCACTCGCCACCCTGCGTGACTGCCTGTTTTAGCTCATAAAATTCATACAAGTTACCCGGCCAGAATATAATTTACATTGCTGGAAATCTTATAATTTGGTGATCATTTTGAATATAAACATCATATATTTTGCATTAGACATACAAATTTTAGATAAAATGTTTAATCTGAGTAAATATGTTATCTTTTGTGTAAAATATATGACATTTATATTCAAAATATTCCTGGTCTTACAAGGAATCCAGCAATGTCAATTATATTATCCTAACTTTAGTTTGAGGTATTATTTATTACAAAAGTTAAATATTCTGGTTTTCCCACACATCTCCTTGGGACGGTTGGTTTCTCACTTTTCGCGGTACCCTGTGGGTTACATTAACCGTGTAAAGTGAGAGTTGACTGTGTATATATATATATATATATATATATATATATATATATATATATATATAAAATCAACGACCTCACCAGCCAGGTCTCGAACCCTGGACCTAAAGCATGGGACCAGGGAACGCTACCGACCATACCACAAGTGCTCTTGTGGTATGGTCGGTAGCGTTCCCTGGTCCCATGCTTTAGGTCCAGGGTTCGAGTCCTGGCTGGTGAGGTCGTTGATTATATGTTCAAAGTCCGCGTGTTACATGGACTAAAAATGAAGTATATATATATATATATATATATATATATATATACAGTCAACCCTCACTTTACGCGGTTAATATAACCAACAAGGTACCGCGGAAAGTGAGAAACGCGTAAAGTGAACAACATAACATATGGGATTAATTGAAATAGAGACCGGGCCGACCCCCAAACTCCACTTTTTGACGACACACAACTATGTTGTAGTAAAAATTTTATCTTAACTTTATGATGGTATGCACACACAAGTAATATAGAAGAGGTTAGGTTAGGAAAAATAAAGGTTAAGTTAGGAAAAATAGAGGTTAGGTTAGGAAAACTAAAAGTTAGGTTGAACACTTACGTTAGTAGAAGAGATGGGTCGATATACGGGGATGGAGGCTGGTTCCAAGGCAGAGGGCAGGCTACTGGCCCTCAGGTGAGTCACCATCACCGTCATCCACACTTGTCAGGGCCTCCCTGACAAATCCCTCAGTGTCACCTTCACTGTCTCTACCGCTGTAACTATCACTGGCTTGGGCTGGCTGTGGTGTGTTGCGGGCGAAGAACTCTGTTATGCTTTGCTGACGGCTGGTGTTTATGTTATCGTGATAAACCTTGAAGTAGGGCTCCATAGTCTGCAACAGCTGGGTAGTGAAGATTTCATACCTGTTTGAGTCATGGTCGTCGGAAAGGAGGAGCTTGATTTCTCGACACACTCGATGGCATCCCTAACATTACTATGGGATAAGCGGTGTTCTTCTTGGGATGACGCACCACCTGCCTCTTCACTGACGTCATCATCATCTACCATCTCGTCGGTAGTCACATCAGGATCCCTTATCACCTCCAGGTTGTCGTCGTTGGTGGTCTCGGAGAAGCCTGCAGCTGTAACACTCTACGCAGCTTCTCTGACAAGGTTCACTGCTACTGCAACAGTCTGAACCTCACCAGTCACAGATTGACTCTGCCTTACGCCCGGAATGCAACACATGTCTCCATGCGTGACGAACAGTTGCTACAGACAGCTGATCCCATGCCTCCACCAAGAAGTCCACAGCTTTCTTGATGTTAAATATTCTCCAGAATTGTTTGAAAAGTATTTTTTGCTCTGCCAACTGTTCATCCTCGTCTTCTTCGCTCTTGCTATCGGTGGTGGTGTCACTCAGGTTACGCAACTCTTCCCTGGTGTTGGTGTAGTCGTTCAGGAGCTTGAATTTTTTTGTTGAGAATGCAGCTTTTACATTACAGATAAACTCTTGGTCCATGGGCTGTAATATAGAGGGTAGTGTTGGGAGGAAGGAAGACCACTTTTACGTTGGGGTGACGATCTAACAGTTGGGGCGAGTGTCCTGGTGCGTTGTCCAGCAGCAACAAAATATTGAATGGCACATTCTGTCACTCACAGAATTTCTTTACATCGGGAACAAAACAGTCATCAAACCAGGAGAGGGACAGTGTAGAGAACATCCACGCCTTACGTGCGGTCAGCCAGTGGACATTTAGCTTGGTCATGTCCATGTTCTTGTAGGCGTGCAGCTTGCGGGCTGTGTGGATCACCGATAACTTGAGCTTACAGGTACCGGAGGCATTGGTGGTAAACAGGACGGTGATGCGCTCCTTCTGCATCTTCCGGGCCCGAATCTTGCTGGCATTCTTCACAACGAAGGTCTTGGAAGGTAGCTTTTTCCCAAAAAGACCAGATTCGTCCATGTTAAACACCTGGTCGTCGGTGTACTGTCCTTCCTCCATAATCTCACGTAAAAACGGAGGAAATTCCCTAGCAGCAGCACGGTCAGCACTGGCTTCTTCACCACCAATGTTTATATTGGTGATCTTGTTCCGGATCTTAAACCTCTGTAACCACACAGAGGAAGCATTAAAGGGTTTGGGCTCTGTAATTCCCATCTTTCGTGACACTGAGCATACAGTTCACGTGCGTACTCCTTAACAGAGAGCGTGTCGACCGCCATGTTCCGTCGCGCCTGACGCACCAAGTAGCTCACAAGTCATTTTTCTGTCTTGAGAAGCACCTGGTTGTGAAAATACTTGATCATAGAAGCACCTGTAGACTTTGTGATCTTCATGTGCCCCTTTATCTTGGCTGCATCCTTCTTTATCGTCCGGATCGTAGATTCGTTCACACCATGCTGGCGCGCCAAATCAACTTGTCTTGTTCCTTTCTCTAACTCTTGGATGATCTTGTACTTCACCTCGTAGCTTAAGGAACGTTGTGTCTTCTTGGGCTTAGGGCAAGGAAAGGTTTCTCTCTGGGGGTGGTGGTCCGGCGGAAGCCATTTTACAGAACAATGGATGCACGATTACACGGTGTGGCCTGGAGGGATGAAACTGCCGCGGCTAGGTCAAGCGTCGTCTTTCCTCCCACCCTCCCTCCCCCGGGTGGACACGTCATATTACTTTAAACCAATTACAGCTAGCAGCGGAGGGAGGTAGGGATGCATGGCCAATCACAGTCCGATACGTCATATGACGTCAGTGATAACGCAACAGAGACATGCACTGCGCAACCTTACCGCGCGGCTTGGCCAGGCGGAGGCAGAGGAGGCCGGAGGAGGGAGGATGCGGGAGCAGGCGGGTGGGGTGAATCTAAAAACAGCGTCGAGCCGGACACTCTCCGCATAAAGGGGTACACGCACCGCGGAATGTGAGCATCCTGGGTTCCGGCAGGGCATCGCGTAAACGTGGAAACGCGGAATGTGGGACCGCGTAAAGTGAGGGTTGACTGCATATATATATATATACAGTAGTACCCCGCTTAACGCGGTCAATAAAACCCACAGGGTACCGTGTTAAGTGAAAACCGCGCTAAGTGAACAACAGAACATATGGGATTAATTCCAATAGAAACTGGCCCGATCCCCAAACTCCACTTTTTCCGACACAATACCTATGTTCTAGTAAAAATAACATCTTAATTTTATGATGGTACATGCACACAATTAATACTTAAGAGAAATAGAGAAATACTCAACTCCCTCCCCCTCTTCTCACACTACACTGCTGGCTCTTCCATCTCTGAGAAATTATTGGGGGAAAACCACTAAATTTTAATAAATAATACCTCAAACTAAAGTTAGGATAATACAATTGACATTGCTGGATTCCTTG
Organism: Homarus gammarus; assembly: GCA_958450375.1. NCBI lineage: Eukaryota > Metazoa > Arthropoda > Malacostraca > Decapoda > Nephropidae > Homarus > Homarus gammarus. Next base: position 628,084 of record CAUDMG010001736.1, on the reverse strand, counting down.
TAAGACCAGGAATATTTTGAATATAAATGTCATATATTTTGCACAAAAGATAACATATTTACTCAGAGTAAACATTATATCTAAAATTTGTATGTCTAATGCAAAATCTATGATGTTTATATTCAAAATGATCACCAAATTGTAAGAATTCCAGCAATGTAAATTATATTCTGGCCGGGTAATTTGTATGAATTTTATGAGCTAAAACAAATATCTTCAGTTAATAAAAAAAAAAATATTCTTCACGACACTATCTGACAATCAAAGTACCCCACCTTGCCTCCCCCCCCTCTGCCAACCGCGCGGTCAGTCCCAACCCTCCCCCCCACCCCCCACCAATCCTCCCTTCAAGAGATGTTGGGTGAAAAAACTAAATTTTAACATTTAGTATTAAATAATACCTCAGATTAAAGTTAGGATAATATAATTGACATTGCTGGATTCCTTGCAAGACCAGGAATATTTTGAATATAAATGTCATATATTTTGCACAAAAGATAACATATTTACTCAGAGTAAACATTACATCTAAAATTTGTATGTCTAATGCAAAATCTATGATGTTTATATTCAAAATGATCACCAAATTATAAGAATTCCAGCAATGTAAATTATATTCAGACCGGGTAATTTGTATGAATTTTATGAGCTAAAACAAATATCTTCAGTTAACAAAAAAAAAATATTCTTCACACGGTAACAGATGGTCGGACGGTCCCACCCTCCCCCCACCCCCCTACCAGATGTGTGGGAAAACCAGAATATTTACTTCTTTAGTAATAAATAATACCTCAAACTAAAGTTAGGATAATATAATTGACATTGCTGGATTCCTTGTAAGCCCAGGAATATTTTGAATACAAATGTCATATATTTTGCACAAAAAATAACATATTTACTCAGAGTAAACATTATATCTAAAATTTGTATGTCTAATGCAAAATCTATGATGTTTATATTCAAAATGATCATCATATTGTAAGAATTCCAGCAATGTAAATTATATTCTGGCCGGGTAATTTGTATGAATTTTATGAGCTAAAACAGGCAGTCAGGCAGGGTGGCGGGTGGGGCGAATCTAAAAATAGCTCTCGAGCCGGACACTCACCGCGTATACGTGGAAAAAACCCGCGTTACGTGAAAGTTCGGCTCTGGCGAGGCACCGCGTATACGGTAAAACGCGCTAAGCGAAACCGCGTTAGGCGGGGTAATACTGTATACATATATATATATATTTTTTTTTTTTTTTTTGTCTAATAAATGTATGTAGTAAGTATGTACAGTAATCTTTTTCACTCTAATCCTAATGAAACACTATTGAATTAGAATACTGTAGCTGGTGTAAACAGTCCCACCACCGATTGTCTCTCAAGAAGCAAGCTTATAAATTAAAGAAAATACTTGCAGTGCATTTAATATATTACAGTATGTTATAAATAAATAAATAAACAAATAAATCAGTAAATCCATTTCAAGTAAATGAAACAATTGTATTCGACACCGACATTAGTTCCAGTTAAATAACAGACGTTTAAGTGAGTCACTAGTGTTTACACTACACCAACCGGTAACATTTGATGCCATTACTTGAAGTGAATTGGCCTTATTTTAAAAAACCAAGGATGTGTAAACAGCACTGGTCAATGGGATGGTTGGTAAAGGTCAGTAAGCTCCCATTGGTAAGTGTCACATTTGGGGTACCGGTCTTATACAGCGAATAGGCTCAAAAGCTACTTTTTAAATGGACATTTTTGGGGTCGTCTTATACACCCCGTCGCCTTGTAGGCCGAGATATACGGTACACACTGAGATACATTGTTGCGCAACAATGTCTCTGGACTGCTTTGCGGCAGTCTCAAAAAAATCCATACTTGTTGTACGACTGTCTCGCAACAGTCCAGAAACACTGTCTCAGGTCCATATACACACCAAGATACTTTATCCAGAAACAGTCATGCAACAATGTTTCTGGACTCTTGCGCAACTGTCTCAGAAAAATCCAAACTTGTTGCGCGACTGTCTCGCAACAGTCCAGAAGCACAATTTTGAATGTTTCATGTTTCCCATCCCATATGGAAAACACGATACAAAGTTGCTCAATCTGGACGCATTTGGCAACAGGGAGGATCAGTTGACGTTCAGCTTGTGATTTGTGAGGAGGGTTTGCTGACACTTAAAAACTCGTCTATAACCCTCCCTCGTTTATAGGTCGACCCTAATTTTTTGGCCAAGAAATCGTTAATTTATGATATTCCTCGTTTATAGGTCGACCCAAGTTTTTGAGGGTAATGGAACAACAAAATCTTCAGTAAAAACACTCTACGTCCTATAAACTGAGGCTTGCCGTGCCTGAAACACAGAGTGTGGAAGGCAAATTGTTTACCATTTATTATTACGACACTTTACATTGAAACGACGTTAGTTTCAACAAAAATATTGTATATTTCCATTATTGTAATACAACAGATTTTAACTGAAAACCATTCGAAAAACGATTACGGTAACATCTTTTGAACGAAAGAAAGCGAAAGTCATTGTTTTCGTCACGATTTTATCCCACTTTCCACTGTAATACGTACATCATTTCAGCAAAAATATTACATTTCCGTGAATGTATTACCGTATATCTCGGCTTATAAGACGAAATTTGAACAATAAAAAAATCTGCCCAAAGTTAGGGCGTCTTCTTAAGCAACAAATATAAAATTCTTACGTCTTAAATATTGTGTCAAGAGTGGTGATGGAAACATCGGAAGCCACTCACAAAGTCCTACCAGTAATTATTTTATACTGAAACTTACGTTTGGCAAGCTGGATTCAAATTAAGATTACCGGTATATTAAAATAATAAAAATGTATTATAAACCTGTCTAACATACCCTGTAATAAACACAGCTATCATCACACACCCCTCCCCATGCCCCCCTCCCCCCCCCCTCCATTTGCCAGTGAGGAGCAAGAAAGGGAAAGTGACCGCGAGATTGAGCTATTTTAAGCCGTGGAGGTGGTCAGTAATGCATACCGGTATCGGTATATTTACTCATAATAATATTTATCTCCTATAAATAATTGATTTAAATTTTATTTTTTTACAAAGAATATTCAGTAAATGAGTGCATTAATTCTTGAAACTATCGACGGTTAATTACAGACGCTTAAGTGACGTCACTAGTGTTTACACTACACCAGCGGGTAACATTTGATGCCATTACTTGAAATGAATTGGCCTTATTTTAAGTAACTAACTATAAATAAATACAAAAATTAAAAAAAAAGATCAAAACTGATTAATAATATACTTTATGTATGTTGTGTTGTCAAAGTAAGAGGAACAATTGAAACTGCAATTGTGTGGAAATGAGGCAGAAAGTATGTATGTATATATATATATATATATATATATATATATATATATATATATATATATATATATATATATATATATATATATATATATATATACATATATATATATGTTTGTGTAATAAATGTATGTAGTAAGTACGTAATATTTTTTCACTCAAATCCTAATGAAACACTACTGGAGAACATTCCTTTGTCGCAAAACAGTTTATAAATTAAAGAAAATAATTACAGTGTGTTTAATATATTACAGTATATTATAAATAAATAATTAAACAAATAATTCGGTAAATTTATTTCAAGTAAATGGAAAATAAGCAAACAAATGTTATTTACCAAGGCGCTTCCGTCTGGCTCAGGGTGAGATGGAGGGGAGATAACAAGTCTATTTATAGCCCGTCTGAAGTGGCCCAGTACCCTAATGCACCATAAATAATTCATTGAACATTCATTTGTTGTACATAGTATATTCAGTATATATATATTTATATATATATATATATATATATATATATATATATATATATATATATATATATATATATATATATATATATATATATAAATATAAATATATATATATATATAAATAAATATATATATAAATATAAATATATATATAAATATAAATATATACATAAATATATATATATATATATATATATATATATATATATATATATATATATATATATATATATATATATATATATATATATATATATATATATATGTTTGTGTAATAAACGTATGTAGTAAGAACATACCGGTAACCTTTTTCACTCAAATCCTAATGAAACACCACAATTAGAATAAGGTGGTTGCTGTTGAACCACCTGTTGTATAGTCAGAACACAGTCACACCACGGAGACGAGGGAACACTCCCACCACCGATCGTCTCTTGCGAAGCAAGCGTATAAATGAAAGAAAATACTTGCAGTGTGTTTAATATGTTACAGTATATTATAAATAAATAAATAAACAAATAAATCGGTAAATCCATTTCAAGTAAATGGAAAAATTTTACTCGATACCGACATTAGTTCCAGTTACCGGTAAATAGCAGACGCTTCAGTGACGTCACTAGTGTTTACACTACACCAGCGGGTACATTTGATGACATTACTTGAAGTGAATTGGCCTTATTTTAAGAAACCAAGGATGGTTGGTAAAGGACTACTGAGTCAGTGGGTAAGTGTCACATTTGGGGTACTGGTCTTATACAGCAAATAGAGCTCAAAAGCTACTTTTTAAATGGAAATTTGGGGGGGCCGTCTTATGCACCCCGACGCCTTATAGGCCGCGATATACGGTATATCAAGCACAGTATGAATAGAATATCATTGTAATATAACAGTATTTTAACCGAAAACTGTTAAAAAAACGAGTAACATCTCTTGAACATCGGAAGGTTAGGTAAAGTCTTGTGTTTTCGTCATGTATTTTATCCTATTTTACATTGAAATACATCACGTTTCAGCAAAACTACTATTTATTTCTGAGAATATATTCATTCAGGCGCAGTTTAGGTAAAATATACATGTGATGTAACAGTTTTTAACTGAAAATGATTAAAAAACACGTACCCTCTAGCCCTGTTCAAGGAGAAGACTGGGAGGAGCTGTTTGGTGCTGAAGACGATGACAAGGAAAATGATTTTGATGGATTTTAATTAAAATATTCAGAAATATAGTATCGTAGTATTTATTCAAGTCAATTAGGATAGAATATTATTGTAATACAACAGTTTTTTAACTGAAAACCATTTGAAAAGCAATTATGGTAACATCTCTTGAACAACGAAGCAAAGCGAAAGTCGATTGTTTTCGTCATGATTTTATCCCACTTTCCACTGTAATACGTACGTCATTTCAGAAAAAATATTTCATTTCCGTGAATGCATTATATAAAGCACAGTATGAATAGAATATCATTGTAATATAACAGTATTTTCACCGAAAACTATTAAAAAAAAACGAGTAACTTCTCTTGAACATCGGAAGGTTAGGTAAAGTCTTTTGTTTTCGTCATGTATTTTATCTTATTTTACATTAAAATACATCACGTTTCAACAAAACTACTATTTATTTCCGAGAATATATTCATTCAGGCACAGTTAAGGTAAAATATACATGTGATGTAACAGTTTCTTAACTGAAAATTATTAAAAAAACACGTGTACCGTCTAGCTGATACAGCTGGTGGTGCGTCATGCATCGTTGTAAACAACAGGAGGTTGAAGTGGATTACCGGGTATTATATTAAGTGTGAAATATCGAAAAGGTTTTTATTACCGGTATTTTTTGTAGATCAATGAGTACTGTGATACCGTATATGATATGATAAATTAGCCTGTGCTAAGAACTTCAACATAGACTACTGAAAGCACGTTGTAAGGTAATTTAGCCTGAAGAAACTGCACAACTTTTCATTACTACAGTAAAAGTCCAAAAATCCGGATGCCAAAAACCCGGACCACCCGAGAATCCGGACTTTTCGAAAACTTTCAAACTTTTTAAATTTAGCGGGCTTTTGTGGGTTACGTGAATGAATGGAGTTGTTTTAAAAAAAATTAATTTACATAATTCTAATAATAAAAGTAATTGTAAATTATAAGTAGCTAATTTTGCTAGTTTTGTAATTAGCTTGTCCTGAAATGTAAAATTTGAGGCACTATAAATCTTTTGTGTGTATGTGTGCATGCGTGAACGCCACAGCTACACAGCGACAACAAGCGACCACTCGATCGCTACTTTAGAACAAGCAATCAAACTGTGACAACGTATGTAATTTTGAGTCCTACTCTTTCCATTTACAAGCCCATAATAATGGCTCCTAAAGTAGACAAGCTTCATTGTGTGAAGAGAAAGAAGAACACATTGAAATTGAGTGACAAACTTGAAATACTTAAGAAACTAGAACGTGGTGTGAGCAATGCTGTTCTAATGGAAACATACGACATTGGAAAGTCAACAATTTATGATATAAAAAAGGCAAAGAATAAAATTCTAGAATTCACAACTTCTTCCGAGCCTTACAATAAAATTGCTGAAAGGAAAAGTTTACATCGGCCCAAATTAGAAAATCTTGATAAAGTGTTGCACGAATGGTTTTTGTTAAAACGATCAGAAGGTATGGCAATTTCTGGACCGATGCTTATTGCCAAAGCAAAGTCTTTGAAGGAGCAAATGAACATTGAATCAGAGTGCGCATTTAGTGATGGATGGCTTAGGAATTTCAAGACTCGTCATGGTATTAGACAGTTAGATATTGCTGGAGAAAGACAGTCGGCTGATACACAAGCAGCAGCAAAATATAGTGCAACATTTGAAAAAATTGTAAATGACTATGATCTCACAGCCGATCAAATTTATAATGCTGATGAAACAGGGGTTTACTGGAAGTGTTTGCCCACAAAAACTTTGGCTGGAAACCAAAAACGAAATGCAACAGGTTTTAAGCTTAATAAGGAAAGATTAACCGTTCTTGTATGTGCTAATGCTTCAGGTCAGCATAAAATTAAGCTTTTGGTGATTGGCAAATTTAAGCGCCCACGGGCCTTTAAAGGAATTGTGCACTTGCCTGTGACCTATAAAGCCCAAAAGAGTGCTTGGATGGACAAAGACATATTTCACGATTGGTTTGTTCATGATTTTGTTCCATCAGTTCGTCAGAACTTAAGGAAATTGGGGAAACCTGCAAATACAAAGTGCCTGCTACTTCTCGACAACTGTAGGGCCCACCTGCCAAAATTAGTCTCTGATTGCGGGAATATTTATGCATGTTACTTGCCACCAAACGTAACATCATTGATTCAACCCATGGATCAAGGAGTCATTAGGAACTTTAAATGTCACTATAAAAATGATTTTATGACGAAAATGATGAATAAGAATGTCAACCCTACAGAATTTCAACGCAGTTTTACGATCAAGGATGCAATATTTTCACTCGTGACTGCCTGGAATGCAGTCACGAGTGAAACACTTTTAAGAGCGTGGCGAAAGTTGTGGCAGAAAGTGATGTTTGCAGATCTAGTGTGTGATCAAGACAAAGATTTTGAAGGATTCCACATAAAGCAGGGGGCATCTGAAGTGCAAGAACTGATGGAGACTGTTAAATTATCTCTGGAAGACAACCCTCTACGCAAGCTTAATGCTGCTGACATAGAAGAGTGGATACACATTGACGATGATATTGAAGTTGCTGCCACTTTCACTGATCAAGAAATCATTCAAAGCATTACAACTCCTGATAAGATAGAAGAAAATTGTTCAGAAGAATCTGGTTAAGGCGACGACAAAGTTGAAGAAAAGATATCTTGGGCTGCTGCAGAAAAGGGCATTGAAACAGTTATTAAATTTGTGGAACAGAACCATAGCTTCAGTCTTCAAGACGTCATGCATGCACACATGGTGCAGAATAATCTTATCACAAAGAAATTACAAAGTCGTAAACAAGGTGATATACGAAAGTATTTAAAGAAAGCAGTGTCAAGCAGTGTAGTAGAAGCTGCAAGTGTTCCATCCACAAGCAGTGCAGCAGACGATATAGAAGTCGTGGAAATCAACGAATAAAAATTTATTTGTTGTTTTGTACTTTGTATTTATAGGAAAATGTTTCGTTAATAAACTATAAATAAATAAGCAATTTGTATAAAATAAATTCTGCTTTCATTTGTTTACTGTATTTTTCTTTTACAATGTTCATTTTCAAACATGATTTCAAACATTACATGCCCCTTTTTTCGTAGTGAAAAATGTTTGTTTACATTTTTGTCAAGTGTTGACTTTATTTGTCTTTAAAACTGCTCGTTTTGATAATTGAAGCATGCTTTACTTGCTTATGAATAAACTCTCAAAATGTACCTGTTCATCTCTTCTTTATTCCTCCTTAAATTTGAATTTTAAAAGTACTGCCTGAGAATCCGGAAAATCCGAAAATCTGGACCGACCCAATCCCCAAGCAGTCCGGATTTTTGGACTTCTACTGTAATTGGTACATATTTTACGTTTCCATTGTTTACTGGCAGTAAATGGTAAATATTTTTCATGTCTGAAGCTAAAAGTTGCTCCTCGCCCTTCCCATCATGCACGGGTTCAACCTAACAAAACTATTACCTATGTAGAGGACGACCCCCAATTTTTTGCCTAAAAATTGGGTCTTAAAAACTCGAACTACACACGAGTATATACGGTACATGCATTATTGTTTGCTTTATAAACAGTACTACTGTACATGTAGTTGATATCTTTTATTTTTAGCATCATGTGGACAACTGAAACAACACTTTCTGTAATTGAGATGCTACATGCTACTCCTTCTTTGTGGGATGTTACATGCCCAGACTATAAAAACCCAGGGAAAAAAAAGACGCCATACCGAAATAATGAGAAGTCGGATGATGTTTTGTAGATAACTTTTTACATACTTTTTATTTGCATGAAACAATTATTCTTACTTTTGCCAGTAACCTTGTTATTTACACAAAATGAGAGACAAAAGATGAAAGAAAATGAATGAAAAGGAGACATAAATTAAAGAAAAACAACAAATAGTATTATAGGTAGGTGTATGTAATTGATATGTGCATAGCACAATAAAGGATTTTCCCAGTTTATTTATTTTTTATGCAATTTCATAAGTATTATTTTTCCCCTTTACAATATGTCAATATTTTAATAAACTTAATTTCACAAATTCCTTCAGGGCATCAGTGAAAGTGTCACACACTTCCCGAACGATGGCAGATATTGACTGTTTTGACACTTTGAAGGAACAGGGCTTGTAAATGAGTCCCCACTGGCACGGTATACTTTAATGTTACTGCTAGGCGTATTTTGGCAGGGATTGAGGCTTGATAGTTTGTATTTTGCTTTGTAAGTTTTGGACCAACCATTTTCAGAAATATTTCAAAATCTGAAGCTGTTGTTCTTAAAAAGTTTCTAAATCCAGTTGCACCTTCCAGTTTCAGGTCTGTCATAGTTGTTACTTCATAAAAATATTTCTTCATCCAACATCATCTAGGTCTTTTCCTTGACCTTCGCCTTCTTTCTTCTAAGGAAATAACAACACAAGCTCCCGCCGCAGCGGCCACTTCCGCATCCACCGGCATGACGTCGACTGCTCTTCCCGCCAATTCACCACTCTAGCTTGGTCTGGACGTGCAACAATGTTTCTGGACTGTCTCGCGACTGTTGTGAAACAACCAGGAGACAGTCCAGCAACAAAGTTTACCGATCGTTTCTGGACTGTTTCGCAACAGTCGCTAGACAGTCCATAAGCAATATTGCTGTGTCTCCCAAGTGTTTCTGGACTGTCTCGCGACTGTTTCTGGATTATCTCGCAATACTGTAGTCCAGAAACATTTTTGCGTGACTGTTTCTAGACAATGTATCTTGGTGTGTGTACGAGGCTTAACAGCTTTCATAACAAAATGCTGTGGAAGAAACCAAGCAACATTACTTACAACTTTGAACACTAACTGACCTCAGGGTAAACAAAGTGATGGTGGAGCGTCCGTCCTCTGGATTCTTTATATCTTTGTTCTCTTTCCTCTTGATATTTCCGCTCATCTTCCAGGAGTAAGTTTTGAAGTCGTGTTCTCCGGTCAGCCAATTGATGCTCCTTTTCCTCTTTCTGTCTCCACTCCTCTTCATCTGAACTGAAAAAATTAGTAATGTATGATGGAGGTTTTCTCAAGTTTCTTTTGTATACAGTACAGTATTTTCATGAGTCATACCCTACAATAACACTACAGTACAATGCTCTGGGCAGAAATCCACCGAATACTTTACTGTACAGGCATCCCCCGTGTTACGGAACCTCGGGTACGGAACCCCAGTCTCTATTTCAAGTAATCCCATGTTCTGTTATTTCGCTTACGGGTAAACCGAGACTATACTCTACATAAATTACAGTGGAATTGAAAAACATAAGTATAATGGGGGAGCAGTACAACATGGGTTGTACAGTAATAAGGTTGAACAAGAGGACAGAGCTGTCAGGATTATGTCTAGTTGGCAAATATGTTTATTGCAATGGTAATTACTTATCTATTTACACGATAATTTTCGATAAAATGGTTTTGATGGTACAATGAAAGCAGGTACAGTTGAACCTGGATTTACGCGGTTCTCGTTTACGCGTTTGGTCATTTACGCGGTACCTTGCCAGAAACAGGATGCCCGATTAACACGGTAAATTTGGTCATTTACGCAGGTGAAGTATAATTTTTTTATTTCCTGAAGATATTTGTTTTAGCTCATAAAATTCATACAAATTACCCAGCCAGAATATAATTTACATTGCTGGAATTCTTACAATATGATGATCATTTTAACATCATGGATTTTGCATTAGACATACAAATTTTAGATCTAATGTAAGAAATTTGTTTGGAAAGAGCAAATATTTTATCTTTTGTGCAAAACATATGACGTGTATATTCAAAATATTCCTGGTCTTGCAAGGAATCCAGCAATATCAATTACAGTCAACCCTCACTTTACGCGGTTAATTCAACCCACAGGGTACCGCGGAAAGTGAGAAACGCGTAAAGTGAACAACATAACATATGGGATTAATTGAAATAGAGACCAGGCCGACCCCCAAACTCCACTTTTTGACGACACACAACTATGTTGTAGTAAAAATATTATCCTAACTTTATGATGGTATGCACACACAATTAATAATTAAGAGAAATATCAATAATATTAGGATTTTTAACACTTACATTAGTAGAAAAGATGGCTGGGCACACGGGGATGGGCGGTTGGTTCCCAGGCAGAGGGCAGATTATTGGCCCTCACCTGTATCACTTGTATCAATTGTACCACTATCCGCCACAGAGGCTTGCAGAGCCTCTTTGTCATACCCCTCAAAGTCCATATAAGTCCATATCCTCACTATCACTGACTTGGGCCGGCTGTGGTGGGTGGCGGGTGAAGAACTCGGTAATGTTTTGATGACTGGGCGACCTTGTGCGCACCATGCTCGCGCCGCTTACACAACATGACGGATGGCGGGAGGTTTGGATCCAAAAATGGCGCGGCTCGCCAGCCGCTCTCCGCGTAAAGGGGTACACGCATCGCGGAATGTGAGCATTCCTGTTTCAGCAGGGTACCGCGTAAACGTGGAAACGCGGAATGTGGGACCGAGTAAAGTGAGGGTTGACTGTATATTATCCTAACTTTAGTCTGAGGTATTATGTTTTACTATACCTTAAGATCTAGTGTTTTCACCCAAACATATCTCAGAGAGGGAGGAGTCAGCGAGCATGGGAAGAGGGATGGGGGGTTGAGTCCATTATTTGAATATTTGAATGGACATTAACCTGGCGACTGTATTTCTCTTAAATATTAATTGTGTGTGCATATCATCATAAAATTAAAATGTTATTTTTGCTACAACATAGGTATTGTGTCGGTATTGTGTCAGAAAAAGTGGAGTTTGGGAGTTGGCCCAGTCTCTATTTCAATTAATCCCATATGTTCTGTTATTCCATTTACGCGTTTCTCGTTTTACGCGCTACTCCACAGGTTCAATTGACCTCGTAAATCGGGGTATTACTGTACTGTAAATATAGTACGCGTTACAAGAAATATTAATACTTAAACAATAGATATTTTTTAAGATATGATTTAAAGGAAGGGAGCGTAGTCTTTGCTCGGATGTGTGGGGGTAAGTTGTTCCACACCTTCACACCATGATATTTTTTGGAGGTCTGGGACTGAGAGGAGCACATGGGGGTGGTCTTAGTAGCTCTGGGTGCCTTAAGTTGTATCTCTGATTATTCCGGAACTGGAAATAATTATTGTCAAGCAAGTGATTGATAGATTTGTAAACAAAGAGGGCACAGCAGTAGGTGTTAATATCTTCCAATTTTAAAAAATTCAATATAGCATATTTTTCGTTTGTGTGATCTGTTTTTTCAAGTAGGTCATTGTCCGTACAACTCTCTCTTGTGCAGTAACCAGAGATTGTGTTTTTGAAGAGCCAGAGGCCCCCCATAGTGTGTGACAGTGTATCAGGTGTTGGTAAACAAGATCATAATAGATTTCTTTCATTGCTGTGAGAGTGAGTGACTGTCGAGTGTGATACATGATACCGCACTGTTTATTGATTTTACTGTGAATGGCTTGTATGTGGTTTCTCCAGTTAAGTTTCTCATCAACAATTACGGATTACCAGTGGTGGGCACAGCAAAACGAAAAGTTAGCTTCGCTACCCGCTAATCCGCTAACTAAAAAGTTAACTTCGGTAACGCTAAACCGCTAAACAGCTAAAAAAATTAGCGAAAGCTATCGCTAACCGCTAACTTGTTATATGAATTTAGCTTCGTTTTTTTTTTGGGGGGGGGGGGGGGCTCTAAAACCCTTAAAAACAGACCTAGAGAGCTGAAATTTTCATATGTTGTCTTGTAGCTTAGACAGAGCTTTCCAAAAAGGTATGGCATGCCAAGATCAGATGATGATCAAGGTGTACACAAATAATTAAATGAAAAAATGAAATAAAACATTAGTTTACATTCAAGTTTCAACATACACTTTATAATCTTTATTTGCTGTATGAAAAGACAGAAAGTATTAAACGAATCCAAAAACTATAGTACTGTATAGCATAGGAAGCAAATAGCATCATGCCCAGATCAGATGATGATCAACTTATCAAGGTGTACACTGTAAACAATTTCACAAATAATTAATTTGCATTCTCATACAACCTATCGGCCTTATTCATTATTCATGTAAATATGCAATACCAACCACATACACATTATACCAGTGTATTTTTATATAACTTATTCTTGGTCTTATTCATTATAACAGTGCATTTTTATATAACTTATTGTTGGTCTTAGTCATGTAAATAAACAGAAAACTCTAAACTTTAATGAAAAGTAAGTTTTTAGACAATTTTGTTTGGCGCACACCTTGGATGACATCCTGGTTATGAACTTATGCAGTACTTAGCATAACCAAATATATTGACACAAAAAAAATCTTAATTAAATTAACAAATAAATGAGAAATGAAATTATACATTCGTTTACAATTACATTCTATGATTCTTTCAACATACACTAACAGTCTTTATTTACTGTAAAAAAAAGTATTAAACTTTAATAATCGAATAATTCCATTCACTCCGGCTGCAGTGGCTGGACCTTCTCCATCACCTCGACGTGATGATGGTTGCCCTTCATGAACATCAGCCTCTCAAAGTTGCCATCTGACAGGGTGGCTCTCTTGGCCCTCAAGATATCTTTGCACATACTAACACGCAGTCAGCCAAGTGTGCCTGACTGGCTGTTGGAGACACGCGTCGCGGCGTCACACGCTTACAACAGACAGGAACAAACATGTATAAATTTTGTTAGCGGACTTAAAGTTAGCGGAACTAAATTTAGCGAAAGCTAATTGCTCCGCTAATGGTTTCCAAAGTTAGCGAAAATGCTAATCCGGTAATGAGAAAGTTAGCTTCACTAATTAGCGGTTAGCGGATTAGTGGAACTGTACCCACCACTGCGTATTACCCAGCTCCTGACTTTGGTTAATTCAATGTTCATAGTTCTCATCAAGGAATGGAGGTCTGAGTTGCTGGTATAGAGATTACTATCGTCTACAAATAAGTTGTATTTTATGAGTGAGCTGGCGTGGACTAAGTCGTTTATGTACAACAAAAACAGTACTGGACCGAGAATGGAACCTTGGGGAACCCCATACAAGATTGGCGAGGAGTCAGATTGGTGATTATTATAGGAGACATACTGCATCCTGTTGGACAGACATGAGGTAAACCAATTGTGGGACAGGCCCCTAACACCGTAATGTTCAAGCTTTGAAAGTAGGATGGTATGGTCGACAGTATCGAAGGTTTTAGGGAGGTCAAAGAATATACCAACTGTGAACTGACTGTCATAGTATAGTATACTGTTTATAGTATAGTATAGTGCAGGGAGTATAGCATAGTATAGTACAGTATAGTATATACAGTCATCCCCTGGTTATAGCGCACTTCGTTATCGCTATTTTCGCTATCACGCCTCCATCAAAATCTGCACACCTGCTGTTATAATGCATTTTTCAGGCCGAGAATTTAGTTATCACGTAGTTGCCTCCAGATGTATTGTTATCCCCTTGCTTCACCTACATCTATTGAGGATAAAAGCTTTCACCTACAAATTGACGATAACACATTTGCTGGATGAAAATGGATGGAGGTAACAAAACTTGAAAGCAGTTGTACAAACACAAGCACTCACACATGCCTCGCTCGCGCATCGAACTGCGTATCAGCCCTCGACGTCATCGACGTCATTGGCCGGGATTTTTCAGCCACCAAAGCTCGTTTTTTATTGGCCCACACCACCACAGCTGGGGTAGAAGGGGAGTTTCAGAAAGCGTCCCTCTATCCCGGCTCCCCGCAGTCGTGATAACCGTGGCTTGTGCGCGGGAACCAAGGATTACTCTTTTTTGTGTGTACCCTATTGTTGTCCGTGATGGCTGAGGCCCCTCCCAACATGCCCCCACCACCAGCCCCCGTACCTAGACCTGCCGCTCAGAGGCAAATAAAGAAGAGGAAGACGCTGAATTGGCAGACTAACCCATCAGCTGATCAGCTGATGCTCACAACAAAATGTGTTGTTCGTAAGGATTTCGTTAATCGAAGTTTTGTTCGTTAACCGAATTGAAGATCCTTATGGGAGGTAATTCGTCAACCAAAATTTCGTTAATCGAACCGTTCGTTAACCGAGGGACTACTGTATTATAGATACTTTTCTACAGCTTTTCCTATGGAAACAGAAGGACTCTCTAAATGAAGGGGGTAAGACAATCATGCACAGCGCCATAAATAATATGAATTACGTAATAAAAATACGTCCGCATATAGCCAGAGACAACAGCTTTCCTCAGGAATTTTTCCGAATATTTTCGCAATTTTTTAGTATCATCATATTTTCAGCCGGACGCTCCACTTAACATGGTGAGGGACCTAGGATGATCAGCTGTTCGCGCTTTATAAAGAAAAGAATTTAATACGATGCAATGACTCATCTCGGGTTATGTGGGATTTTTTTTTGAAAAATTTATTACAAGTGCTCCTCTACTTAAGAGCGTTCAACTTACAAACTTTCAGAGATACAAACATCATCACTGAGGAGGATACCTGCCAAAACAGGTGTTTAATGTGGCTGAGACTGGATTATTTTGAAGAAAATTCCAGATAGAACAAACATTACCAAAGAGAAGAGTGAGCCAGGTTTTAAGGCTGTATTAAAGGGTATAGCTGTACTAAATATCCATAATATTTTCATTTTTTACAATATGTTTGGTATCTACAACAGTAAAGTTGGACTTACAAACAATTGGACTTACAAACAAGCCTCGGGAACGTAACTCGTTCGTAAGTAGAGGAGCACCTGTATTGTACAATTATGTTTTATCAACCCGACACCAAATGAACCTAAATAATATGAGAATTATGATGAAATTACAAAAAGACATGTTAAAGGAGTCCTGGGGGCACATATTTTTCTAGGGAACCTTTCACTGACATTTCGATTTCTTCTCTCTTTCTTTTTTCCAGCCTTCACTCTGCACCCTAGATGTATTTTCTGTATCTGTCTCCATCCCTGCTGGCCATGGTATATTAAAAAATGATGGCTGTGTACGATAGTAAAATAATGTACAGTCATGCGCCGGTTAACGTCCTAAATACGTTCTTGGAAACGTGATGTTAACCGAAATGGACGTTGTCCGAAATTACATAAACCTATTGGATTTATTCTAATGGGGGTTCCAGGCACCCAACCCCAAGTTTCCCATTTTACAACCATTTAGACCCACTAAATATATACTGTATATATAATGTTATGGTAAATATCATAAACACACATAGGCATGGCTAGGTTTATTACAAAATGATGAAAAGGATAATGTAAAGTGGGTAGTCCACAAAACATGTAGCTATGTCTCTCTTTAATTGAGTGCCCCGTCAAAGAAGTCCGTTTTCTCTCACTTCAGGACGCCTGAGTCGTCCGTTTTCTCTTAATCTTAGAGTGCAGTACACCAGAGACTTATTTATTCCTTAGTAATGACACAAAATTTGAAATTGCAACTGGGTTTGCAATTGTTGAGGCAACTTAGATATGTCTGATTACAGTTGGAATATTCAAGATCCATTGTGAGTGATGTTTAAAGCTTCAATTGTCTTTATGGTTGGTAAAACTTGTCAAGTCTGTCAGTCTGAATGGCATGTGTGAGGCCTTGTTTTTGTACAACCGCTAAATATATAAATACATAATGTTATGGTAATTATCAGAAAGACACATAGGCATGACTAGGTTTATTACAGTGATGAAAAATATACCATCAATACTGTACAGTGGGTAGTCAACAAAACATGTAGCCATGTCTCTTTATTTGAGTGCCCCGTCATAGGAGTCCGTTTTCTCTCACTTCAGGACTCCTGAGTCGTCCGTTTTCTCTTAATCTTAGAGTGCAGTACACCAAATACTTCTTTATTCCGTAGTAATGACACAGAATTTTAAATTGCAACCCCAATTGCAACTGTTGAGGCAACTAGATATGTCTGATTACAGCAAATGTGTTACTGTCAATATGTGGGTGAAAGATTTTATCCTCAATAGATGTAGGTTAACATTACACCTGCAGGCAAATGTTTAAAAAAAGCCTAATCAAGGAAGCATATTCCTTTAACACATAATATCTGACCAGTATGGGGAGGATCATCGTGTCTCCATCAGGGGGTCTTGGAGTGGTGGTCCAGCAGGTGTCACGGATTTTTTTTTTTTGGGGGGGGGGGGGGGGCCGCGGACGTATATGCGATTGGACATTGTTCGGTCGGACGTTAACCGGCGCATGACTGTATATCAACAATTTCACAAAACACAAATCACGGACAACTGGAGATTCAGAGTTTCGACAACACTGTCAGGCGACCGCTGTCAACGTCCTCATTCCTCTTTGACAGAGAGCACAGAAAAAATGACATTGTTCTCAGTCTGGGTGGTAAGATGGGGTGGCTTAATTTTACCTTTGACCTCAAGTCAGCAGATGCATTGCCTAACTGTGCTGGTCACTAATCCTTCAGGTGGTCTCCTGAAGCTGGGTGGTAAGGTGAGGTCAGCTTAACGCGGTTACTAATTCTAGTGTTGGATGAGGTAAGGGTCACAGGGCCCCCACTAGTGAGAGGTCCGGGGCGGTCGCACCGGTTGCCATACCCTAGGGACGGCTCTGCCTGGGGAAGGGAGTCACCCACCAGCTCTACCTCCTGCCAGCTGCTCCCAGATTCACTCTCATCTCCCAATTTTTTCTTTATTCATTAGGGACAGGAGAACAATGGAATGATTTTTCCACAAATTCTGTGATTTCCAGTAGAGTGTAATTCCTTTTATCTGAATTCCGACTACCAGGTATATGTGCTACAATACTGTAACACACATTTTATGTACAAAAAATAGCTCCTTCCATGCTCAAACCATTCTCTGGGGAACACGAGACATTTCAGCCAGCCAGTCAACCAGATGACTCTCCCGTGTGTGTGTGTGTGTGTGTGTGTGTGTGTGTGTGTGTGTGTGTGTGTGTGTGTGCTTGCTATGATGTCACATCTCACATCGAAGGGGGGAGCGCGGGCCGTGTGGGTGGCTACTGGTGAGTCAGTAACACAGTTACAGCCCACTGCCTACACACATGTGTTCACTTCACACACATACACACTCTTACACATTTGAGTATTTTAATGATTAATTCACAACTTTTATAGTTACATAGCATATACTGTACATGTAACAAAGGCAACATGCCATCTGAGAGGCCACCTCATCATCAGTTTTTTCCCTTTAACATAAGGTTTCTTAAGGAATACAATCCCAGAGTTAAATGAGAGATACCTGTACTTAAATATAATACTTTACAATACGAAAGTCATATTAGTGAAAACCGTTGTCCACAGCCACAGTTACGTCTGATTTTTTTTAGACATTCCAGATAAGCAGGGTTGTGTCCAAACACCCCCCCCCCCCCACCCCCATTGATTTGCTTTTCTGGGACTTTCGCTTTTTCCGGACTGGGATCTGCTGCAATTAGTCCAGTGTATTGAGGTGCAGTACTACTGTACTGTACTTATTAATTTGGTGATACACACAAATTCAACATCAGCAGGGGCTTCATCGTCATAGTCTTTGTCTTTCCCGTATACAAGAACACTTGCAGCAAATGTTATTGTCATTATTAACATTACTACAGTACTGTACATCATGATTATCATAAATAAGATGATCATATAAAACCTACCTAACCTACCTATCTAAGGATGGAAGTACTATTGTAGACTAGATTAATATTATTAATATTATTATTTTACATTAGGTTAAATAAATTACAGTAGTAAGTGTTGTTCAGTAGATTTCTATGGAAAGGAAGGTAAAAAGATGATCATTTGGTCATCCAAAAATTGCCTGACTGGGAGGTAATCCATTGCTTAGCATTCATGATTGGTTAGTTGGTCAGTATGTATTTGTCACAGTCAGATGCAACATGGCATTGGGCACAAAGCAGATGGTTGACAGCAACCTTTTTATACAGAGTACAGAAAAACCTGAGAAAAGAAAAGGGGCTATTCCTTTACCAAATTTGTTTTAGTCATGAGGTAAGAAAAAAGTTATTTTCTAAAAAGATTTTCTATTGAGGTTTTTGACTAAGTGGCTGAATAGCCCACACCATTGACCTCAAGCGTAGCAAAGCTCACCATGGTACAAGTGTACAGTACTGTATCCACACTGTTCCTAACGAGCAGTCAGGTCTACAAATTCCACTTTGACTTTCAATAAAATGTGATAATGTTCCTCAGGCCTCCTCTCTCTCTACTCTTGATGAGGGAAAACCTTAGCTTCTACTTTTATTTTCAAGGAGAAAGTTGTAGCAGGGAAGGCAGAGTGATAAGATTAATTCCTACCACCAGTGTCAGGTCTTCTGGGTTTATAGTGTTGTATTTATAATCAAGTCACCAAGTGAAAGGCAACTAACCGTGAAGTACACTACTATACTGTATAGTACAAGTATATCATACCCTTCTAGTTATCAACATTCTTACTAAAGTACAGTAGCTACTGTGCTTACATTTTTTGTCGTGGTTGCGCTATGGTGTTATAATATTGTGCTTGCCATTCTCTCTTTTTGTGCAGATTGACCGTATTTTTCCATTCCTCCATCCGCCACGCTTCTTCATTTCTCCGTTGATTGTATGCCTCAAACCACTCACGTGCAGATCCTGGACGGCTGCCTGGATGGACTCTCAGAGCACCAACAACAGAAGTCGACCGGACAGACCCAGTTGTCATGGGACGACGCCGAGACATAGCTGATGAATTAAAAGGAAAGGATTCATATCACCTGAAAAATTAATTTCATAAAATCAATTTACAGATTTATCTAAATGGCAAACTCTCTATGGAAACTAACTGAAGGAGCAGATACCATGGCAGTACAGTACCTGCTACAGGTTGACAACCCTTTATCCGAAATTCCGAAAACCGAAAAGCTCTAAAAACCGAAAGTTTTTTGAGGGGTATTTTTTTTTTTTTTTTTTTTTTTATACAGGGATTATTAGCCCAGCCAGGCACAGATCACTGACCCACATAGGGGCCTGGGGGGCAAAAATGTAATAGTAATAATAATAATACAGCAAAAGTCCAAAAATCCGGACTGCTTGGGGATTGGGTCGGTCCGGATTTTCGGATTTTCCAGATTCTCAGGCAGTACTTTTAAAATTAAAATTTAAGGAGGAATAAAGAAGAGATGAACAGGTACATTTTGAGAGTTTATTCATTAGCAAATATAGCATGCTTCATTTATCATAACGAGCAGTTTTAATGAAAAAGCTGTGAATTCTAGAATTTTATTCTTTGCCTTTTTGATATCATAAATTGTAGACTTTCCAATGTTGTATTTTCCATTAGAACAGTATTGCTCATACCACGTACTAGTTTCATAATTATTTCAAGTTTGTCACTCAATTTCAACGTGTTCTTCTTTCTCTTCACACAACGAAGTTTATCTACTTTAGGAGCCATTATTATGGGCTTGTACAGTAATCTGTAAATGGAAAGAGTAAGACTCAAAATATTGTTCTATTCATACTGTGCTTGATATAATGCATTCACGGAAATGTAATATTTTTGCTAAAATGACGTACATATTACAGTGGAAAGTGGGATCAAATCGTGACGTAAACAATGACTTTCGCTTACTTTCGTTCAAAAGATGTTACCGTAATCACTTTTCGAATGGTTTAGTTAAAAAACTGTTGTACTGTATTACAATAATATTCTATCCTAATTGACTTGAATAGATACTACGATACCATATTTCTGAATATTTTCATTAAAATCCATCAAAATCATTTTCCTTGTCATCGTCTGCAGCACCAAACAGCTTCTCCCAGTCCTCTCCTTGAACAGGGCTAGAGGGTACGTGTTTTTCGAATTGTTTTCAGTTAAAAAACTATTACAGTAGAAGTCCAAAAATTCGGATGCCAAAAATCCGGACCACCTGAGAATCCGGACTTTTCGAAAACTATTTTTTTTTTTTTTTTTTTTTTTTTTTTTTTTTTTTTTTTTTTTAGCTGGCTTTTATGTGTATGTGCGCATGCATGAGCGCCACAGCTGCACAGCGACAACAAGCAACCATGCGGTTGCCACTTTAAAACAAGCAATCAAACTGTGACAATGTATGTAATTTTGAATCTTACTCTTTCCATTTACAGAGTACTGTACAAGCCCATAATAATGGCTCCTAAAGTAGATAATCTTCGTTGTGTGAAGAGAAAGAAGAACACGTTGAAATTGGGTGACAAACTTGAAATAATTAAGAAACTAGAACATGGTGTGAGCAATACTTTTCTAATGGAAACATACGACATTGGAAAAGTCTACAATTTATGATATAAAAAAGGCAAAGATTTAAATTCTAGATTTCACAGATTTTTCTTTAAAACTGCTCGTTTTGATTAATAAACCATGCTATATTTGCGAATGAATAAGCTATCAAAATGTACCTGTTCATCTCTTCTTTATTCCTCCTTAAATTTGAATTTTAAAAGTACTGCCTGAGAATCCGGAAAATCCGAAAATCCGGACCGACCCAATCCCAAGCAGTCCGGATTTTTGGACTTCTACTGTACATCACACGTATATTTTACCTAAACTGCGCCTGAATGAATATATTCTCGGAAATAAATAGTAGTTTTGCTGAAACGTGATGTATTTCAATGTAAAATAAGATAAAATACATGTCGAAAACAAAAGACTTTACCTAAGCTTCCGATGTTCTTGAGATGTTACTCGTTTTTTTAATAGTTTTCGGTTAAAATTCTGTTATATTACAATGATATTCTATTCATACTGTGCTTGATATAATACATTCACGGAAATGTAATATTTTTGCTGAAATGACGTACGTATTACAGTGGAAAGTGGGATAAAATCGTGACGAAAACAATGACTTTCGCTTTCTTTCGTTCAAAAGATGTTACCGTAATCACTTTTCGAATGGTTTAGTTAAAAACTGTTGTATTACAATAATATTCCCTCCTAATTGACTTGAATAAATACTTGAATGGAAATATACAATATTTTTGTTGAAACTACCCGCGTTTCAGTGTAAAGTGTCGTAATAATAAATGGTAAACAATTTGCCTTCGGCACTCGTGTTTCAGTTTATAGGACGTAGAGCGCTTTTACTGAAGGTTTTGTTGTTCGCTTACCCTCAGAAACGTGGGTCGAACTATAAACGAGGAATATCATAAATTAACGATTTCTTGGTCAAAAAATCAGGGTCAACAGATAAACGAGGGGGGGTTTATAGATGAGTATATACGGTATGTTGTCACAGTTTGATTGCTCGTTTTAAAGTGGAGACCACGTGGTCGCTTGTTGTCGCTGTGCAGCTGTGGCGCTCACGCATGCGCACATACACACAAAAGCCCGCTAAAAAAAAAAAAAAAAAAAAATTAGTTTTCCAAAAGTCCGGATTCTCGGGTGGTCCGGATTTTTGGCATCCGGATTTTTGGACTTTTACTGTAGTAATAATAATAATAGTAATAATAATAATAGTAATAATAATAATAGTAATAATAATTATAATAATAATAATTATTCATAGTAAATAAAATTTTTAATAATTATACACCAAAATAAAATAATAATGATTTCAATAATAATAATAATAATAATAATAATAATAATAATAATAATATTAATAATAATAACAATAAAATATAATAATAAAATTAATAATAATAATAATAACAATAATACTGTAATAATAAAATAATAATACAGTAAAGAAATACAAGAATGAAAAAAAGATCAAAAGTGAGAAACACGACCTAGACCTATGAATTATTATTATTATTATTATAATTTTTATTATATTTTAGCCCCCCAGGCCCCAGTGTGGGTCAGTGATCTACGCCCGGGTGGGCTAATACAAAAAAAAAAAAACCTTCACCATTCTGAAAACCGAAAAATTCCGAAAACCGGAATGCCTCTGGCCCCAAGGATTTCAGATAAAGGATTGTCAACCTGTATAAGCTTCTTCTAAGTGCAGTGACTCTGAGCACTAATCCAGTCTTGCATCAGTCTCATCTAAATGAAGGATGCTCTTTAAATTAACTGATATTTCAGAATTCAAATAAATATAGAAACTCCCCATAACAGGCCATCTATCTCATACAGTAGAACGTCGATATAACACGAGATACGTTCCAAGAGAGGTCGCTTTAAACAGAATTCGCACTAAATCTAAATGTTGTTTCAATGGAATAATTTAGTTTGGTACTTGAGAGAAACACAAAATACTAAAAAGAAAGTCTACCCAGATTTACCTCAGCCCATCTCCTACAATAAACAAAACATTGTTTTTTGTAGTATTATGTTAAAACAAACACTCATAAATCAACACAGCTAAAATCATGGAACGTGAAATGGTCTGTTTACTAGCGATAAGCAGATGTGAGAGGGTGGTCGCGCAGGAGCTGCACCGCAGGGTTGCCAAGTCTGGCCTTTTAAGGACAGTCTGTCCTTTATGAGACCTGCTTGTCACTTTATAAAAAAAAATCATCCATAAACTGTCCTTTTCTGAATTTTAAGTCTATACAGTATTGTACTACAAAAAGGTAAGTTGTTGTTATTGTGTGTGTGTGTGTGTGTGTGTGTGTGTGTGTGTGTGTGTGTGTGTGTGTGTGTGTGTGTGTGTGTGTGTGTGTGTGTGTGTGTGTGTGTACAGTAATACCTTGGTTTACGCAGGTTTCGTTTACGCGCTTTGTCATTTACGCGGTACCCTGCTAGACCCGGACTGCCCAATTTACGCGATGCACCTACTCATATAAACGGAGAGCGGCTGGTGGTCCAGCCACGCCGCCATTTTTGGATTCAAACCTCCCGCCATCTCCCGTCATGCTTGGGCAAGCAGCGCGGGTAGGTTGTGCAGTGGATGCCTCTGTTGCATTATCGCTGACGTCATATGACGTATCGGACTGTGATTGGGCCACGCATTCTTACCTCCCTCCGCCGCTAGCTGTAATTGGTTTAATGTAATATGACGTGCCTTCCCGCCGGCGGGTAGAAGGCGCTTGACCTAGCCGCATCAGTTACATCCCTCCCAGCCAACCCGTGTATACTGGTATCTATTGTTCCGTAAGAATGGCTGCCACCAGACCCCCACCACCACAGAAAAACCTTCCATTACCTGGACCCAGCCGCCCTAAGCCAAGGAAGATACAATGTGCCCTAAGCTACGATGCGAAGTACAAGATAATTCAAGAGTTGGAGAAATGAACAAGACAAGTTGATTTGGCGCGCCAGCATGGCGTGAGCGAATCTACGATCCGGATGATAAAGAAGGATGGAGCCAAGATAAAAGAACACATGAACATCACAAAGTCTGCAGGTGCTTCAATGATCAAGTACTGCCAGAACAAGGCGCTTCTCAAGACAGAAAATTTACGTGTATGTTACTTGATTCGTCAGGCAAGACGGAACATGGCGGTCGACATGCGGTCAGTTCAAGAGTACGCACGTGAACTGTACACAGTAATGGCACGTAAGATGGGAATTGCAGAGCCCAAACCCTTCAATGCTTCCTCTGGGTGGCTGCAAAGGTTTAAGAAGAGGAACAAGATCACCAACATTAACATTGGTGGTGAAGAAGCGAGTGGTGACCGTGTTGCGGCTAGGGATTTTCCTCCATTCTTACGTGAGGTTATGAAGGAAGGACAGTACACCAACGACCATGTGTTCAACATGGACGAATCCGGTCTGTTTTGGAAAAGGCTACCTACCAAGACCTTCGTTGTCAAGACTGCCAGCAAGTGTCGGGGCCAGAAGTTGCAGAAGGAGCGCATCACCGTCCTGTTTACCATCAATGCCTCCGGTTCCTGTAAACTCAAGTTATCGGTGATCCACACAGCCCGCAAGCCACACGCCTACAAGAACATGGACATGACCAAACTAAATGTCCACTGGCTAACCGCACACAAGGCGGTCCCTCTCCTGGTTTGACGACTGTTTCGTTCCCAACGTGAAGAAATTCTGCGAGCAACAGAATGTTCCATTCAACATTTTGTTGCTCCTTGACAACGCACCAAGACACTCGCCCCTACTGTTGGATCGTCACCCCAACGTAAAAGTGGTCTTCCTTCCTCCCAACACTACATCATTAATCCAGCCCCTGGACCAAGAATTAATCTACAATTTGAAAGCTGCATACTCTGCAAAGAAGTTTAAGCTCCTGAACAACTGTACCAACACCAAGGATGAGTTGCGTAACCTGGGTGACACCGATAGCAAGAGCGACGAGGACGAGGAAAAACAGTTGGCGGATCAAGAAGTTCTCGTCAAACACTTTTGTTAAAAATTTAACGTCAAGAAAGCTGTGGACTTCTTGGTGGAGGAGACATGGGATCAGCTGTCTGTAGCAACGGTTCGTCACGCGTGAGGGCATGTGTTGCAAGGTATCCCAAGTGAGAGGCAGAGTCAACCTGTGACTGGTGAGGTTCAGTCTGTTGCAGTGGCAGTGGACCTTGCAAGAGAAGCTGCGGAGAGTGTTACAGCTTCATGCTTCTCCGAGACCACCAACGAAGACATCCTGGAGGTGATAAGGGATCTTGAGATGTTAAAAGACAATGACGTCAGAGAAGAGGCAGGTGGTGCGTCATCCCGAGAAGAACACAAGTTAACGCATGGTAATGTTAAGGATGCCATCAAGTGTGCAGAGAAATTGAAGCTCATCCTTTCCAACGACCATGACGATAACCGCTATGAAGTCTTCATTACCCAGCTGTTGCAGCCTATGGAGCCGTACATCAAGGTGTATCACGACAACATAAACACTAGCCGTCAGCGTAACATCACGGACTTCTTCGCCCGCAACCCACTACAGCCAGCCCAAGCCAGTGACAGTGATGGTGACTTTGAGGGGTTTGTCAGGTAGGCCCTGACAAATGTGGATGACAGTGATGGTGACTCACCTGAGGGCCAGTAGTCTGCCCTCTGCCTCGGAACCAGCCGCCATTCCCGTACGCCGACCCATCTCTTCTACTAGCGTGAGTGTTAAACCCAACCTTGATTTTTTCTAACCTAACCTAACCTAATGTAAGTGTTAAACCTTAATTTTTTCTAACCTAACCTTATGTAAGTGTTAAACCTTTATACCATCATGAAGTTAAGATACTATTTTTACTATAACGCAGGTATTGTGTCTGAAAAAGTGGTGTTTCGGGGTCGGCCCAGTCTCTATTTCAATTATATATACAGTATATATACAGTATTACCCCGCTTTACGCGGTTTCACTTTACGCGATTTCTCATATACGCGGTGCCTCGCCAGAACCGAACTTTCCCTTTCCGCAGTTCATCTACCCATATACGCGTGAAGTATAATTTTTTTTTTTTTATTTGGCTCATAAAATTCATACACATTACCCGGCCAGAATGTAATGTACATTGCTGGAATTCTTACAATTTGATGATCATTTTGAATATAAACATCATAGATTTTCCATTGGACATACAAATATTAGATCTAATGTTTACTCTGAGTAAATATGTTATCTTTTGTGCAAAATATATGACATTTATATTCAAAATATTCCTGGTCTTACAAGGAATCCAGCAATGTCAATTATATTATCCTAACTTTAGTGTGAGGTATTATTTATTACTAAAAAGGTAAATAGTCTGGTTTTCCCACACATTTATCTGGTAGGGAGGGTTGGTGGGGGGTGGGGGGGAGGGAGGGACCGACCGACCATCTGGCACGGTGTGAAAAATATTTTTTTTTTTATTAACTATGTCTTATTTTGTTCAGTTTTATATGTAGAACCAATCAGTCACTGATTTTGTAAGCTTTAACATAAACAATGCCGGCAGCCGTCTCGTCTCCTCTAATATTCCACGTATTATTAATAAATTGTATTGTTAATTTTGCACACACAAACATTAATTCAATAAAAACAAATTCAGAAACATTAATTAAAATATATACGAACAGTAAATAAGTGTTGCATTCATATTCTTATGTAAAGTAATGACGATATGTTTTCATGTGTGCGCATGCGCACTTACATACGCGATCTCTCTTTTTTCTTTACCATTATCGTTAGCTACTTCTATTGTTCCATTTATTAACATTAAATAACATTAAATAATTTTACTACAGCTACAGCCAAGGTCATATTTTCTTCAGTTTTATATGTAGAACCAGTCAGTCACTGGTTTTGTAATCAACGAAAACAATGCTGTGTCATTTCCTCGTGTGTTTTAATATTCTACGTATTATTAATGAATTGTATTGCTCATTTTGCACACATAAACAATAATTCAATAAAAAAGACATTCAGTAATAAACAATAATGAATCTTTTGTACATAAGAGAAATGACGCTGCTTACACGATTTTGCACGTCGTCTGCACTTTGGCGGGCTGCTCAAACCCGTCGAAATTCAAGTTTCCGCCGTCAAAATTTTTATTTACAGTTAACCCTCACTTTACACGGTCCCACATTCCGCGTTTCCATGTTTACGCGGTGCCCTGCCGGAACCCAGGATGTTCACATTCCGCGGTGCGTGTACCCCTTTACGCGGAGAGCGGCTGGCAAGCCGCGCCATTTTTGGATCCAAACCTCCCGCCATCTGCCATGTTGAGTAAGCGGCACGAACATGGTGCGCACAAGGTCGCCCAGTCATCAAAACATTACCAGTTCTTCACCCGCCACCCACCAGAGCCGGCCCAAGTCAGTGATAGTGATAATTATGGTGAGGATATGGACTTAAATGGACTTTGGGGAGTTTGACAAAGAGGCCCTGCAAGCCTCTGTGGTGGATAGTGATACTATTGATACAAGTGACACAGGTGAGGGCCAATAATCTGCCCTCTGCCTCGGAACCAACCGCCCATCCCTGTGTGCCCAGCCATTTTTTCTACTAATTAAGTGTTAAAAAACCTAATATTATTGATATTTCTCATAATTATTAATTGTGTGTGCATACCATCTTAAAGTTAAGATAATATTTTTACTACAACATAGTTGTGTGTCGTCAAAAAGTGGAGTTTGGGGATCGGCCCGGACTCCATTTCAATTAATCCCATATGTTATGTTATTCACTTTACGCGTTTCTCACTTTATGCGGGACCCTCCGGGTTACATTAACCGCGTAAAGTGAGGGTTAACTGTATTTATCTTTTTGTGTGTTCCAATAAAATACGTTAAGAAAGAAAAACTCACAAAATTTGAGAAGCTACTATACGACATTTAACCCTTCAATATGTCTTCAAAGAGACCATGATGCAGAGAAAGTGGTGCTAGTGCTTCCAGGCATAAGCACAAGTCACTATCTATCCAGGAAAAGGGTGAATGTCCATGGTCCGGCACCGGTCAGGTCCCGAGGTTGCCGGACTAGAGAGGTAATATATATATATATATATATATATATATATATATATATATATATATATATATATATATATATATATATATAATATATATATATATATATATATATATATATATATATATATATATATATATATATATATATATATATACACACAGTCATGCGCCGGTTAACGTCCAACAGAACAATGTCCGATCACATATATGTCCGTGGCTCCCCCCCCCCCCCAAAAAAACTTCCATGACGCCTGCTGGACCACCACTCCACGACCTCCTGATGGAGACAAGATGATCCTCCCCATACTGGCCAGATATTATGTGTTAAAGGAATATCCTTCCTTAGACTTTACTAAGCATTTGCCTCCAGGTGTAATGTTAACATACATCTATTGAGGATAAAACCTTTCACCTACAAATTGACAATAACATATTTGCTGTAATCAGACATATCTAGTTGCCTTAACAATTGCAACCCCAGTTGCAATTGGGGTTGCAATTACGAAGTCTGTGGTGCACAGCACTCTAAGATTAAGAGAAAACGGACTCAGGCGTCCTGAAGCGAGAGAAAACGGACTCCTATGATGGGGGACACAAGCACTCACACGTGCCACTTATACTGACAGACTTGACACTCACTTACTTGACAAGTTTTACCAACCATTAGTTGTGTACGTTATCTAGTGAATTTAGTCAATATTGTACAGTACAAGTACACTGCAATACAGTGGTCCCTCGGTTAACAATGGAACAAACCTGTACTGTACATGTACTAAATGATTACGGTACTTAAATTGTTATGTCTATTGCAAATATAGATTGTTTATACAGGTATTCAAATGAATCACTATCTTACAAGAACCCGAGCAATGTAAGTTATATTCACCCAGGTCGTTTGGGTGGCAAATTATGAGAAGAGCTTAGTCACTCTTAAGTAATGATAAATAAACACGTAAGCCTTCAGCGCCAACTATCAAATCTTATCTCAAATAAATAAACAAACACCAGACACTCTGTCACCTCACCTCCCCCCCCCCCCCCCCCCCATGCTCGCTGGCTACCTCCCTCCTTGTGTTCCCAGACAAAAGATTGGTGATAACTTTATTCTTTAAGGTGTTTATTTTATATATTATTTCAGACTAAAGTTAGGATATTATAATTTGCATTGCTGGAATCCTTGCAAGACAGCCAATAATTTGAATATAAACATCATATATTTTGCTCAAGATATAAAAATGTAGTACATTGGTGTACAATACTGTGTAGTACATTTTATAATACAGTATAAAGTTTTCAACTGCATTTTTGGGTAGATTTACATAAATTTATTCATTTATTTTCATCCATTTACATGCACACACCGTACTAAAAGAAATAAATGACCTTAGTGCAAAGCTGGAGTATGCATGTACTAATTTCATTACGGTACTAAAATTGTTATGTCTAGTGCAAATTAGAGCATGTTGATATTCAAATTAATCAGTGTCTTACAAGAATCCCAGCAATGTTTAATATATTCTCCCAGGTCATTTCACTGGCATTTTAAAATGAGACAAGCGTAGTAGGACTGTTTAAATAAACACACAGAGACCCAAGGTTAAAAATGCTTTGAAAACCTTGGATCTAGATGTAGAATAGTTATTTAGTGGGTCCCTTATTTTTTACCTGGCCTGAGTAGTCACATCGCCCCCCTTCTCTTAAGCTCCTCTAGGTGTGTGTTGGCGTTGGTGTGGGGATTAGTGGATGACATCATTATGACCTGACCTCGTGTTTAATAAGGTCACCCTGTATATTTAAGCCTCTCTCTGTCCATGTAATCCAGTTGCCTCTGAAGATGTCTTGAATAAAGACGAAAGCTAAGGTGCTCCGTTGTTTCCCTTTTCCCGTGTGATTTTATCAATATATATATATATATATATATATATATATATATATATATATATATATATATATATATATATATATATATATATATATATATATATATATATATACACAGTGATCCCTCGGTTAACGAGCGCCTCGGTTAACGAGATTTCGGTTAACAATTTACATTCCATAAGATTCTTAACTTCGGTTAACGAGTAATCCCTCGATTAACGAGTTTTTTACGAGCCGACCTCAACATGTTTTCGCTTGCATTTGGCGGTCCAGCTGTAGTATTAGTCCGCCAATACAGTAATAGGTTTTAGGGCTTAAATTCCTTACTATTTTAGTAAATATCAAGAAGTTATACTATTCAATAATTTTAAAAGCTTAATATTAAATTTTTTAGTCATTTTAACAATTATTGAACAAATTGAAGGTAAAGCAACTAGTTTCATGGGCGCCATCCAGCCTGGCAACACACCAAACAGGCGTTAGTCTCTCTCTCTTTTCAGTGGAGGGAACCTCTTGCTTGAGACTCTCTTCAACTAAACACTTTTTTCTGTGTTTGCATGCAAATTATTGGTCATTTTTAAATTCAATTTACATATTGACAATATATAATGCAGTGCAGTGTTGATTTAAGGAAAATAATCTTGAATTAAACCAAGAGAACTAAAATTTTATGGGTGAAATGGCACCATGGGGTGACTTCTCTTCCACCCCAATGCCTTCTCTTCTCCCTTCTCCTCCACCCCCATTCTAATTATCATCATCATCATCATCATCATCCAGGAGCCTTCTGCATACACACCCCAAAGTAAATGTACTTTTCTACCTTTTTTATTGAATTTAGGCAATTTTCGGTGAGCTGGAACCAATTACCCAAAAACCCATTGAAACAATGGTTTCGGTTCACGAGTTTTTCGGTTAACGAGCAACCTTCTAGAACGGATTGTGCTCGTTAACTGAGGGACCACTGTGTGTATATATATGTATATGTATGTATATGTATGTACTGTATATACTAGTGTATAGTTCGAGTTTTTAAGACCAAATTTTTAGGCAACAAATTGGGGGTCGTCCTATACATGCGTAATAGTTTTGTTAGGTTGAACCCGTGCATGATGGGAAGGGCGTGGAGCAACTTTTAGCTTCAGACATGAAAAATATTTACCATTTACTGCCAGTAAACAATGGAAACGTAAAATATGTACCAATTAGTAATGAAAAGTTGTGCAGTTCCTTCAGTAAATGAAGCTCACCAACTTACAATAGGCTAAATTACCTTACAATGTGCTTTCAGTAGTCTATGTTGAAGTTCTTAGCACAGGCTAACTTATCATATATACGGTATCACAGTTCTCATTGATCTACAAAAAATACCGGTAATAAAAACCTTTTCGATATTTCACACTTAATATAATACCCGGTAATCTACTTCAACCTCCTATTGTTTACAACGACGCACCACCAGCTGTATCAGCTAGACGGTACACGTGTTTTTCAAAACGTTTTCAGTTAAAAAACAATTACATCACACGTATATTTTACCTAAACTGCGCCTGAATGAATATATTCTCGGAAATAAAAGTAGTTTTGCTGAAACGTGATGTATTTCAATGTAAAATAGGATAAAATACATGACGAAAACAAAAGACTTTACCTAAGCTTCTGTTCTTGAGATGTTTCTCGTTTTTTTAATAGTTTTCGGTTAAAATTCTGTTATATTACAATGATATTCTATTCATACTGTGCTTGATATAATACATTCACAGAAATGTAATATTTTTGCTGAAATTACGTACGTATTAAAGTGGAAAGTGGGATAAAATCGTGACGAAAACAATGACTTTCGCTTTCTTTTGTTCAAAAGATGTTGTACCGTAATCGCTTTTCGAATGGTTTAGTTAAAAAACTGTTGTATTACAAAAATATTCTATCCTAATTGACTTGAATAAATACTTGAATGCACATATACAATATTTTTGTTGAAGCTACCCGCGTTTCAGTGTAAAGTGTCGTAATAATAAATGGTAAACAATTTGCCTTCGGCACTCATGTTTCATGCACGGCGAGCCTCAGTTTATAGGAGGTAGAGCGTTTTTAGTGAAGGTTTTGTTGTTCCATTACCCTCAAAAACGTGGGTCAAACTATAAACGAGGAATATTGTAAATTAACAATTTCTTGGTCAAAAAATCAGGGTCGACTTATAAACGAGGGGGGGTTATAGACGAGTATATATATATATATATATATATATATATATATATATATATATATATATATATATATATATATATATATATATATATATATATATATATATATACAGTTAACCCTCACTTTACGCGGTTAATGTAACCCGGAGGGTCCCGCGTAAAGTGAGAAACGCGTAAAGTGAAAAACATAACATTTGGGATTAATTGAAATGGAGTCCGGGCCGACCCCCAAACTCCACTTTTTGACGACACACAACTATGTTGTAGTAAAAAATTTATCTTAACTTTATAATGGTATGAAAAAACAAGTAATATAGAAGAGGTTAGGTTAGGTTAGGAAAAATAAAGGTTAACACAGGAAAAATAAAGGTTAGGTTAGAAAAACTAAAAGTTAGGTGGAACACTTACGGTAGTAGAAGAGATGGGTCGGCATACGGGGATGGAGGCTGGTTCCGAGGCAGAGGGCAGATTACTGGCCCTCAGGTGAATCACCATTACTAGGTGAATCACCATCACTGTCACTTACAGTTGTCAGGGCTTCCCTGACAAATCCCTCAAAGTCATCTTCACTGTCACTATCACTGGCTTGGGCTGGCTGTGGTGGGTTGCGGGCGAAGAACTCGGTTATGCTTTTTTGACGGCTGGTGTTTATGTTGTCGTGATACACCGTGATGTACGGCTCCATAGCCTGCACCAGCCGGGTATGGAAGACTTCATAGCGGTCATCGTCATTGTCGCGGGAAAGGAAGGACTTCATTTTCTCTGCACACTCCATGGCACCCTTCATATCGCTATGAGTTAAACTGTGTTCTTCGGAGAATGACGCACCTTCTTCCTCCTCTTCACTGATGTGATCTTCTTCCAACATCTCGTCGGCAGTCACTTCAGGATCTCTGATCACCTCCAGGATGTCGTCGTTAGTGGTCTCGGAGAAGCCTGGAACTGTAACAGTCTGCGCAGCTTCTCTGGCAAGGTCCACTGCTACTGCAACATTCTGAACCTCACCAGTCACAGATTGACTCCTCCTCTCACCTGGTATTCCATGGAACACATGTCTCCATGCGTGACGAATTGTAGCAATAGACAGCAAGAAGTCCACAGCTTGCTTGATGTTAAATACTCTCCAGAATTGTTTGAACAGTATTTTTTGCTGCGCCAACTGTTGATGCTCATCTTCTTCGCTCTTGCTATCGGTGCTGGTGTCACTCAGGTTACACAACTCTTCCCTGGTGTTGGTGTAGTCGTTGAGGAGCTGGAATTTTTTGTTGAGAATGCAGCTTTTACATTACAGATTAACTCTTGGTCCATGGGCTGTAATATAGACGTAGTGTTGGGAGGAAGGAAGACCATTTTTACGTTGGGGTGACGATCTAACAGCAGGGGCGAGTGTCCTGGTGCGTTGTCCAGCAGCAACAAAATATTGAATGGCACATTCTGTCGCTCACAGAATTTCTTTACATCGGGAACAAAACAGTCATCAAACCAGGAGAGGGACAGTGTAGAGAACATCCACGCCTTACGTGAGGTCAGCCAGTGGACATTTAGCTTGGTCATGTCCATGGTTTTGTAGGCGTGCGGCTTGCGTGCTGTGTGGATCACCGATAACTTGAGCTTACAGGTACCGGAGGCATTGGTGGTAAACAGGACGGTGATGCGTTCCTTCTGCATCTTCCGGCCCCGAATCCTGCTGGCATTCTTTACAACGAAGGACTTGGAAGGTAGCTTTTTCCAGAAAAGACCAGATTCGTCCATGTTAAACACCTGGTCGTCACTGTACTGTCCTTCCTCCATAATCTCACGTAAAAACGGAGGAAATTCCCTAGCCGCAGCACGGTCAGCACTCGCTTCTTCACCACCAATGTTTATACTGGTGATCTTGTTCCGGATCTTAAACCTCTGTAACCACCCAGAGGAAGCATTAAAGGGTTTGGGCTCTGTAGTTCCCATCTTTCGTGCCACTGCGATGTACAGTTCAGGTGCGTAGTCCTTAACAGAGCGCGTGTCGACCGCCATGTTCCGTCACGCCTGACGCACCAAGTACCTCACAAGTAATTTTTCTGTCTTGAGAAGCACCTGGTTGTGAAAATACTTGATCATAGAAGCACCTGTAGACTTTGTGATCTTCATGTGCTCCTTTATCTTGGCTGAACCCTTCTTTATAGTCGGGATCATAGATTCGTTCACGCCATGCTGGCGCGCCAAATCAACCTGCCTTGTTCCTTTCTCCAACTCTTGGATGATGGTATACTTCACCTCGTAGCTTAAGGAACGTCGTGTCTTCTTTGGCTTAGTGCAGCTGGGTCCAGGTAAGGAAAGGTTTCTCTCTGGGGGTGGTGGTCCGGCGGAAGCCATTTTACGGAACAATGGATGCGAGTTTACACGGTGTGGCCTTGAGGGATGAAACTGCCGCGGCTAGGTCAAGCGTCGTCTCTCCTCCATCCCTCCCTACCCCGGGTGGACACGTCATAATACTTTAAGCCAATTACAGCTAGCAGCAGAGGGGGGTAGGGATGCATGGCCAATCACAGTCCGATACGTCATATGACATCAGTGATAACGCAACAAAGACACACACTGCACAACCTTACCGCGCCGCTTGCGCAAGCGGAGGGAGGAGGAGGGAGAGGCGAGGAGCACAGGCAGGCAGGCGGGCGGGTGGCGCGAATCTAAAAATAGCGTCGCGCCGGACACTCTCCGCGTAATGGGGTTCACGTACCGCGTAATGTAAGCACGCTAGGTTCTGGCAAGGCACCGCGTAAACGTGGAAACGCGGAATGCGGGACCGCGTAAAGTGAGGGTTAACTGCATATATATATATATATATATATATATATATATATATATATATATATATATATATATATATATATATATATATATATATATATATATATATATATATATATATATATATATATATATATATGCAAGTAAATCACTGTAGGTGCGCGTGATCTAGGTATATGCTGATAACCACAAGGAAAGAAGAAAACACGAAGTTCCCAAGCGCTTTCGTGTAATTCACATCTTCAGGGGTGAGTACAGATGTGAATTACACGAAAGCGCTTGGGAACTTCGTGTTTTCTTCTTTCCTTGTGGTTATCAGCATATATATATATATATATATATATATATATATACACAGGTACCCCTCGACTTACGACCTACTCGGCTTATTTCCACCCGGATACACGACCGCCCCAGTCGTACCAAAATTTTGTCAAATTACATATTTTTGAGTCCCAACGTTAGTGATTGCGCTGTGTACTGACAAAATTTTCGTTTGTAATTCCCTTTAAAATGGCTGGCATGCTTAAAAACGAGTTTTGTGGTGCTGAGAAGAAAAAGGGACACCCATTTTATATTTTATATGTATTATTTAAGCATTTTCGACTTGCGACCTGGATTTGGGTCCCTAACCCCGTCGTAAGTCGGGGAGCAACTGTATATCTACCCAAAAATATGAGTTGAAAAATTTTTACTAAAATGTAATACACTAATGGACTAAATGTTTTATCTCTTGTGCAAAATATATGATGTCTATGGTAATCAAATCATTCGCTGTCAGGATTCCAGCAATGCAAGTTATATCCTGCTAACTTTAGTCTGTGATATTTTATAAGATAAACACTTTAAGCCTAAACTACCTTCACCCTGTTTTGGGAATGCTTCTTAGGGAGGCTTCTTAGCCCAGACCCCCCATTTTTTTGTCCGAATCTTCCGAAATCTGGATTTATCGGGTCCGGATCTTCGAGGGTTTACTGTATATTGAATTCACATTCCTCTGGTTCGATTCTCCTGTTTTTGTACAACAGTTCTACAACATCTATTATATCGGGTTGATGTACCTTTGGTACATCACTGTCTTGTCAAGGCACATATCAGTATTAGTGTACAGTATGCCCCCCAAGTTCGCGGATCTTTACTTCTCGGTTCTCAGTTATTCGCAGATGACACCCTGGATGTACTCAAGAATGTCTGTGGGTAGTTTTAAAGTTGCCGGCATTTTCGCGGCTGGGACAGGGAGCCATTTGTTCTAGAGACAGTAATTTCCTTTACCTGTATTGTAAATTTGTGTGTGTGTGTGTGTGTGTGTAGACACACACACACACAAAACACATACAGTCGGCCCTTAACATACGCGGGTTTATAATACACGGATTTGCAAATACGCGGATTGCCCCGCCGGAGGAATATTCTGTACATTGAAGTACAGCTGGTCCTCGTATTACGCGGTTAATGTAACCCGGAGGGTACCGCGGAAAGTGAGAAACGCGTAAAGTGAATAACATAACATATGGGATTAATTGAAATGGAGTCCGGGCCGATCCCCAAACTCCACTTTTTGACGACACACAACTATGTTGTAGTAAAAATATTATCTTAACTTTATGATGGCATGCACACACAATTAATAATTAAGAGAAATATCAATAATATTAGGTTTTTTAACACTTACATTAGTAGAAAAGATGGCTGGGCACACGGGGATGGGCGGTTGGTTCCGAGGCAGAGGGCAGATTATTGGCCCTCACCTGTATCACTTGTATCAATTGTATCACTATCCACCACAGAGGCTTGCAGGGCCTCTTTGTAAAACCCCCCAAAGTTCATATAAGTCCATATCCTCACTATAATTATCACTATCACTGACTTGGGCCGGCTGTAGTGGGTGGCGGGTGAAGAACTCGCTAATGTTTTGATGACTGGGCGACCTTGTGCGCACCATTTTCGCGCCTCTTACACAACATGGCGGATGGCGGGAGGTTTGGATCCAAAAATGGCGCGGCTTGCCAGCCGCTCTCCGCGTAATGGGGTTCACGACCGCGGAATGTGAAAATGTTAGGTTCTGGCAAGGCACCGCGTTAACGGTGAAACGCGGATTGTGGGACCGCGTAATAGGAGGACCAACTGTACATTCAAATCGCGCGCCATTCAACTCGCACGCGGCACCGAACACGGGACACCGCCCGCTCCCGCAACCTCACACACACACGCATAGCTCTCCCTCACTCAGTCAGTCTCGCTGTAACCACGCTTGTGTTGACATCAGCATTGTAGTTGCAAAAATATTACATTTCCGTGAATGTATTATATCAAGCACAGCATGAATAGAATATCACTAATATAAGAGTATTTTAACCGAAAACTACTAAAAAAACGAGTAACATATCTTGAACATCGGAAGGCGAGGTAAAGTCTTTTGTTTTCATGTAGTTTATCCTAATTTACATTGAAATGCATTACGTTTCAGCAAAACTACCATTTATTTCTGAGAATATGGAAATGTAATATTTTGCTGAAATGACGTACGTATTACAGTGGAAAGTGAAGAAAGCAATGACTCGCTTTCTTTCGTTGTATTACAATAATATTCTATCCTAATTTACTTGTGATGCAACAGTTTTTTTAACTGAAAACCATTCGAAAAGCGATTACGGTAACATCTTTTGAACGAAAGAAAGCGAAAGTCATTGTTTTCGTCACTTTCCACTGTAATACGTATGTCATTTCAGCAAAAATATTACATTTCCGTGGATGTAGTATATCAAGCACAGTATGAATATAATATCATTGTAATATAACAGTATTTTAACCGAAAACTGTTAAAAAAACGAGTAACATCTCTTGAACATTGGAAGGTTAGGTAAAGTCTTTTGTTTTCGTCATGTATTTTATCTTATTTTACATTGAAATACATCACGTTTCAGCAAAACTACTATTTATTTCTGAGAATATATTCATTCAGGCACAGTTTAGGTAAAATATACATGTGCTGTAACATTTTTTTAATTGAAAACGATTCGAAAAACATGTACCCTCTAGCCCTGTTCAAGGAGAAGACTGGGAGGAGCTGTTTGGTGCTTAAGGCGATGACAAGGAAAATGATTTTGATGGATTTTAATGAAAATATTCAGAAAGACCCTGGCACTGTCAAGGAAAGTGGCTGCTGAAGGCTTCCAGGACATGGCAGAGGACGAGATTAGGGAGCTAATTGAAGAGCACGACACTGAGCTGACCGAGGAGGATCTACAGGAGTTAGTAGACTCAGGCAAGGAAGAGGAAGCGAAAGGGAAAGAGGTTGAGGAAGAGCACCAAGAAATAACATTGGAGAAGTTGGGGGAGATGACCAGGAATATTGAGGCACTGAAAAACCTGGCCTATAGTATGGACCCCTCCATGGTGCGTGCCCTGAAATTCATGCAAGGGATGGATGACGTTTTCGCTCCATACAAAAACATCATGGAAGAAATGAAAGAAAGAGACGACAACTCCCCATCACCATGTTCTTTGATAACCGAAGGAGAGATTTAACACCATCAGTCACTGGCGGCAGTGAGGAAGCAGCTGAATCCACAGTCGCCCCCACTTCACCACCCGTTATGGAATTGAGTGACGATGAGCCCGATGACCCCCGCCCTGTCGCCGAGGAGAGGTACGGTACAGTAAAGTGAAATTCTTATCTCTTTTTTTTAATAGCTTTTCTTGCCATGTTTATTGTTTGTAAAAATGCACAGCACAGTACAGTTCAGTACTGTACATAGGAAGTGGAGGTGCAGTTATTCACAAAACATTTGTGTTTGTTGTCGGCAGTAGTGACGGTGCGGAGGGAGCGGAGGGAGAGAGTTGGGAGGAGTGGTGAGGTGACCTTGGACGCAGGAGCAGGGACGAGTGGAGATGCCAGCCAGTATATTTCGGGTGTATTAATTGTTTATATAGCTATTTTTGCATTTTAATATTAAATACTGTACACTACGTTTCAACAAAACTACCATTTATTTCTGAGAACATAGAAATGTAATATTTTTGCTGAAATGATGTACGTATTACAGTGGAAAGTGGGATAAAATTGTAACGCAAGCAATGACTCTCTCTTTTTCTTTCGTTCAAAAGATGTTGCCGTAATCGCTTTTCGAATGGTTTTCAGTTGTGGGATTATAAGGCTAATGATAGGGTAGAATATTATTGTAATACAGTACGAGTACAACAGTTTTTTAACTGAAAACCATTCGAAAAGAGATTACGGTAAAATCTTTTGAACAATGAAAGAAAGCGAAAGTCATTGTTTTCATAATTTTATCCCACTTTCCACTGTACAGTAATATGTATGTCATTTCAGCC
Organism: Homarus gammarus; assembly: GCA_958450375.1. Classification (NCBI taxonomy): domain Eukaryota; kingdom Metazoa; phylum Arthropoda; class Malacostraca; order Decapoda; family Nephropidae; genus Homarus; species Homarus gammarus. The sequence continues at coordinate 588,533 of CAUDMG010001736.1, read as the reverse complement.
AAAATATTACATTTCCATATTTATTTCTGAGAATATACATTCAGTCACAGTTAAGGTAAAATATACTTGTGATGTAATATTTTAATGAAAATACGGTATCGTAGTTTTCTTTTGTATCAAATTTAATTAACAAAGATTGATGTTTCAAATGTAATGAACAAAAATTTATGTACAGTATCTATAAATAAACTTTAACAAATGAATACTTTGTTTTACATCGTCCTGTGCTACCATACCATGCATTTGGCAACTATGGGCTAGCTATGATGACGCAAGAGATCTACCCTGGCAACTGTACCGACACTAACAGCTGGTGGTGCGTTGGTGCGTCGTTTCCATTGTTTACTGGTAGTTACTGGTAAATATTTTTCAACCTAACGAAACTATTACCCTTTTAGAGGTCGACCCCCAATTTTTTGCCAAATAATTTGGTCTTAAAAACTCGAACTACACACAGGTATATACGGTAAATAAGGACATGGGGGGCCAGGGTTTTTTTTTTGGGGGGGGGGGGGGGGGCAGTACATATACGCGGATTTTTAACATCCACGGCTATCTCTGTTACGTAACCCCCGCGTATGTTAAGGGCCGACTGTACTGTACAAATAAATACGGTAATAATTGAAAAATACTCTCACAAATAATCAGAAAAAAAATTATTAAAAATGTGACAGTCTTCCTTCAAGTCTGTGCTCTATTACAGTACTTTATTAATAGGGCACGGACTTGAGGGTAGACTGTCACAGTTTTAATAAATTTGCTTCTGATTATTTGTGAGAAGATTTTTCAATTATTATGTATTTGTATGTGTTACAAACACACACACACATGCAATACTACAGGTAAAACAAATAATTGTCCTAAGGGCAAACACATAAAGGGAATATACATTTCTTTGTGCACAAGTAAAAATGTACTCTCCCCCCGCCCCCCTGGTCCCCAAATAATATTCGCGGATTTGGCGATTCGCGGCCATTTTGAGAACCTAACCCTTGCGAATTTGGGGTCCCCCTGTACAGTATAGTCTCGATTTGCACGGATTTCCTTTACGCGGTTGGTCATTTATGCGGCACCTGGCCAGACCGGCAATTATTAGTTACGCGGTACATTCCATCATTTACGCGGGAAGCGGCGCGGGCAGGGTGCGCACTAGGTCGCCCAGTCAACAAAACATTACCAAGGTCTTCACCCGCCACCCACCACAGCAAGCCCAAGTCAGTGATAGTGAGGATATGGACTTTGAGGGGTTTGACAAAGAGGCCCTGCAAGCCTCTGTGGTGGATAGTGATACAGGTGATACAAGTGATACAGTGGTCCCTCGGTTAATGAACGCCTCGGTTAACGAAATTTCGATTAACAAACTGCCTCTCATAAGATTCTTAAATTCGGTTAACGAATTTCTTACGAACCGACCTCAACATGTTTTCGCTTGCACTGGCCGGTCAACCAACTTTAGTATTAGTCCGCCAATACATTAATCGGTTCTAGGGCTTAAATTCCTAACTATTTTAGTAAATATCAAGAAGTTTATACTATTCAATAATTTTAAAAGTTTAATATTCAATGTTTTAGTCATTTTAACAATTACTGAACATAACTGAAGGTAAAGTGACTAGTTTAATGCGCGGCATCCAGCCTCTTAACACAGCAAACAGGCGTTAGTCTCTCTCTGTTTTCACTGGAGGTAACATCTTGCTTGAGACTCTCTTCAACTAAATGCTTTTTTTCTGTGTTTCCAAGCAAATTATTGGTCATTTTGAAATATATTTTACATATTGACAATATATAATGCAGTGCAGTGTTGATTTAAAGAAAATAATCTTGAAATACACCAAGAGAACTAAAATTTTATGGGTGAAATGGTGCCATGGGGTGACTTCTCTTCCACCCCAATGCCTTCTCTTCTTCCTTCTCCTCCACCCCCATTCTAATTCCCATCATCATCATCATCATCCAGGAGCCTTCTACATACACACCTCAAAGTAAGTGAACTTTTCTACCATTTTTGTTGAATTTAGGCAATTTTCGGTGAGCTGGAACAAATTACCCAAAAACCCATTGAAACAATGGTTTTGGTTAACGAATTTTTCGGTTAACGAACACCCTGCTGGAACAGATTGTGTTCGTTAACCGAGGGACCACTGTACAGGCGAGGGCCAATAATCTGCCCTCTGCCTCGGAACCAACCTCTCATCCCCGTGTGCCCAGCCATCTCTTCTACTAACAATATCTTGTCTGGTAATGGGAACAAACCCATTATCTGCCTCAGTGCAGGAGGCAATGATATTGGCCGGTGTAGGAGCGAGGAGCTTCTTGATAAGTTCAAGGCAGCCATAGATCGTATTAGGACTAAGGGAGGGATCCCTATCATATGCGGTGTCCTGCCTAGAAGGAGAGTTGGCAGTGAATGGTTGTCAAGGGCGGTTGGTGTTAACGACCGTCTTGACAGATATTGCAAGTCAATATCAGTCCCATTCATTGACAACTGGGACAACTTCTATGGCAGAAGGGACCTTTATGCTAGGGATGGGGTGCACCTGTCTAGGGATGGAGTAGCAACCCTGGCTGGGGCTCTAGAGGGGGCAGTTCAAAAGATATCGAAGTCTTTAAACTGCTAAGAGAACATAGGGGCACGGGGGTGGAGGAGACTGCAGTGGGAGCGGGTAAACAAGGCGAAAGATTACAGGGAAATAGTGTTAGGAATGATGACATAACTAAATTAGACAGGGAGTTTAAAACTAAACGCGGTAAGGGAAGGACTCAGAACACGACTAACTTAAATGTATATTACGCGAACAGTAGAAGTATGAGAAACAAAATGGATGATATTAGGGCCTTGGTATGTACAGAAGAAATCGATATAATTGCATTCACTGAAACATGGATCAACCTAGACACACGTGAATTACCAGTCGAATACCAAATTGCGGGTTACAAACTGTTCCATACCGATAGGCAGACCAGGAAAGGAGGCGGAGTAGCAATCTATGTTAGGGATAATCTGAAGTGTGAAATAAATAAGGAAATAAAAACTGAGAGGAATACAGAAACAATTTGGATAGAATTAAGCGACGGTCGGGAAAAATTAATCACAGGAGTAATATATAGACCCCCCAATCTTGACAGAGTCAATGAGCGACTTATCTGGGATGAAATGCGCAGGGCTTCCATACACAACAAAGTCTGTATAGTAGGCGACTTTAACCTTGGCCAAATAGATTGGACCGACCTTACGGGAAACTCAGAATCAGAGGATTTTCTCGAGACGATCCAGGACTGTTTCCTAAGTCAACATATAACCGAACCCACACGGGGTAATAATATATTGGATTTAGTTTTGTCAAACAGAGAAAACCTCATTAGCAATGTCGAGGTAGGGAACGAACTTGCAAACAGCGATCACAAAGAAATTCGATTCCAGTTAGATTTTCAGGGCAGACGTAAGGAAAATTCCACTAAAGTACCAGATTTCAGAAGGGCAAACTTTGACAGTTTAAAGAGGCAGCTAAGAGAGGGGGTGTCGCGCTTGGCCGTGAACCTGACAGATGACACCGACCTGATAACGAGATCTGAGATTGCCGAGTTCCACGACAATTTAAATAGTGAGTTACTTAATGCACAAAGGCAGAACATACCATAAAAAAAACTCAGATCAAACAACAATGACCCTAAATGGATAAATAATTATTTAAAGAACATCATTGGCCAAAGGAAGGCTATAGGTAGAAGGATAAATCGTGGCGAAATTCACCTCCGGGACTATTATAGGGTATTGGCGAGTAGGGTTAAAACCGAGATAAGGAAAGCAAAGAGGAATAATGAGGTAAGGATAGCAAGGGAGGCAAAGACAAACCCCAAAGGATTCTACCAAATGTACCAAACTAAAACACGAGAAAAGATTGGACCAATACGGTCAGACTCCGGCGAGCTCACTGATAACGACGGAGAAATGAGCAATAATTTGAATAAATATTTTTCAACAGTTTTCACCAGCGAAAATTTAAACATGATACCCGAGGCACCGACTCTATTCAGAGATAGTGAAGAAAACAAATTAAGTGAGATAGTAGTGACTAGTAACGATGTTAGTAAGCAAATAGACAAACTAAAGCCTAATAAGTCACCTGGTCCCGATGAGATATTTGCCAGAGTATTAAAGGAATGTAAGGAAGAGCTTAGTATGCCCTTAGCAAAGTTGTTTAACATGTCCTTAAAAACAGGTGTAGTACCAGAATCCTGGAGGATAGCGAATGTAATACCGATCTTCAAGAAGGGGGATAGATCACTATCCTCTAACTACCGCCCAATCAGTCTAACATCAATAGTAGGCAAATTACTGGAAGCAATCATTTCAAACTCTATTCGAAATCACCTGGAGAAGCACAGATTGATCAATGATTCCCAGCATGGCTTCACAAGCGGACGTTCTTGCCTAACTAATCTATTAACATTCTTTTCATCAGTTTTCGAATCAGTGGACGAGGGGCACAATTATGATGTGGTATATCTCGACTTTAGCAAAGCCTTCGACAGAGTACCCCACGAAAGACTAATTAGAAAGGTAGAAGCTCATGGCATCAAAGGTGACATCCTTAAATGGATTAGGGCGTGGTTACAGGACAGGAAACAGCGAGTGAGCATTAACGGCACTAAGTCCCATTGGAGCAACGTCACAAGTGGAGTTCCCCAAGGCTCAGTACTTGGACCATTATTGTTTATTATATACATAAACGACATAGATATCGGCATAGACAGCAACATAAGTAAATTTGCTGATGATACTAAAATAGGACGTGTTATCAAATCTGACGAGGACTCGGCAAAACTACAGGAGGATCTAAACAAATTTTTCGAATGGTCTGAAAAATGGCAGATGAAATTCAACATTGACAAATGTAAAGTACTCAGTATAGGGAATGTAAACAGGGAAACCAGATACCAGATGAACAACGATGCCATAGAGAAATCCGACTGCGAGAGAGATTTAGGAGTAATGATAAGTAGGAACCTTAAGCCAAGTAAACAATGTGTTTTTGCTCGTAACAAGGCTAATTAAGTTCTTGGGTTCATACAAAGGAGTGTTAGTTACAAGACTAGCGAGGTCATCCTAAAACTGTATCTTGCTCTTGTGAGACCACACCTGGATTACGCAGTCCAGTTCTGGTCACCGTATTACAGAATGGATATAGAATCCTTGGAAAGAATCCAGAGGAGAATGACAAGACTAATCCCGGGTATCAGGAACCTTGAGTATAGAGACAGGTTAAAGCATCTTAATTTGCACTCCCTTGAAAGACGTAGAGCGAGGGGCGACCTGATAGAGGTGTATAAATGGAAGGCAGGGCTAAACAAAGGGGACATTACAAAGGTACTCAAATTATCCAACCAGGAGCGAACTCGTAACAATGGTTTTAAATTGGACAAATTTAGATTTAGGCGTGAAATAGGTAAACACTGGTTTGGAAACAGAGTAGTGGATGAATGGAACAAGTTACCAAATATCATCATTAACTCGAATACGCTGAATTGCTTCAAACATAGGTTGGATGCTCATATGAGCAATAGGGGTTGGGTGTAAACGGGACTGCCCAGTATGGGCCAATAGGCCCGCTGCAGTTTCCTCCATTCTTATGTTCTTATGTTCTAAGTGTTAAAAAACCTAATATTATTGATATTTCTCTTAAATATTAATTGTGTGTGCATACCATCATAAAATTAAGATGTTATTTTCACTACAACGTACATATTGTCGGAAAAAGGGTAGTCTGGGGGTCGGCCCAGTCTCTATTTCAATTAATCCCATATGTTCTGTTATTTCGTTTACGCGTTTCTCATTTTAAGCGGACCTCCACAGGTTTAATTGACCGCGTAAACCGAGACTATACTGTACATGACTTTCAGACCAGAAATTGTCCTCGGTAATGTCTCTGGTCTTCGTATTGACTCCGGGCCCCCTCCAATCTCTGCACTACCTCATTTACTATATCCCTTGTGGTTTGTGGGGTGTGGTCAGAGATGACATTATTTAGATGGTGCTCGCCTCCTCCTGGGTGGGAGGTAGAGCGAGTGGGGGGTGTCCCACTGTCCCCTGATTCTGTACTGGTGCACTTGCCTCCACTACCTTCCCCCTGCATATTGGCCATGTACATTCAATCCTGTTCCCCATCGACTCCTCCCTCCTCTGCTTCAAGGAGCATTGCTCCTTGCTAAGTTTTATGTCTGCTGAATAACTTCCCATTTCTTACCCTCACTCACTAGTGTGATCCTGAGGGGTGGGGCTTGTCCTCCTCCTAGCCTCCTCATGTGGGAACTGATAATTTCAGAGCCTCATCACAAATAGTACTCTGAAATTTCAACTTATCGTGCCTTTTCCTAGTTTCAGCTTCCACCAACTGGCTCTCAGGGACTCCAAACACTATTATGCTCTTCCTATGCTCTGAACGTTTCCATTTCTCCCACATCAGTAGGTCTACTAGTTGTAAACTCATCAACACACTTCTGCAGAGTCCCTAGCTGCCAGAGGACTTGTTCAGATCCTGCATTACTCTCCATCACCTTCTGTGACCCTGCTACAACCTGAGCATAGCTCCTCTTTACTTCCTCTGTTCTGTCAGCTACTTCCTCAATCTTAATGAGGATCTCTCTCCCAACCTGCTTCAGCTTGGCAACCAATAAGGACTTAGCTTCCTCTATTGTTGTCTATAACTATCTCAGGGGCAGATCCAGGAATATCAAAAGGGTAGGAGGGAAGGGGTCCAAGAAGTTTTGGGTGGGGGAACATGGTGAGCAAAGCGATGTGCACTTGATATTAGATATTCTGAAGTCAATAGTAATTACTTTTTACAATACAAAAATGTCTGAGCACAATACTGCATTAAAGAAAAAGTATTGGAATTTTCTGATGAAAAGGGGGGTCTGGACCCCCCCAGGACCCCCATTCATCTGCCTTTGTATCTCTTTCCCTTGTGATCTGCAATTGCCTCGTTTACTTAATTATGAGTCAGCACAATACCAGCAAGAGCCTTCAAGCTTTACAGCATTCTACATCGTCCTAAGTGCTGGTAAGCCCAAACCCACACAATCTACATTAGGCGTCGCCCTGTAGTAATCGCATGTCAACAAACTTCCTGGTGTTGCTGGGGTTTTAGCGTCTGATTCCCAATGCAACTTTCTTCTTCCTTTTACTAACTTACACCTGTGGGACATGCGGTCATTGACAGCTGCCGCTGTTGGGGAGGAGGGATGTGGAGACTCTGTAAGACTCTTCTTAGCCTTAAGCCAATTTACAATGTGATATAATTCTATTCGGTGGCTTAATAGTACAGTGAACCCTCACTTTATGTGGTTAATTCAACCCACGGCGGCCCGCGTAAAGTGAACAACATAACATATGGGATTAATTGAAATAGAGACCGGGCCGACCCCCAAACTCCACTTTTTCAGACACAATACCTACGTTGTAGTAAAAATAACTTCTTAATTTTATGATGGTATGCACACACAATTAATAATTAAGAGAAATATCAATAATATTAGGTTTTTTAACACTTACATTAGTAGAAAAGATGGCTGGGCACACGGGGATTGGGGGTTGGTTCCGAGGCAGAGGGCAGATTATTGGCCCTCACCTGTATCACTTGTATCAATTGTATCACTATCCACCACAGAGGCCTGCAGGGCCACTTTGTCAAACCCCTCAAAGTCCATATAAGTCCATATCCTCACTATCATTATCACTATCACCGACTTGGGCCGGCTGTGGTGGGTGGCGGGTGAAGAACTCGGTAATGTTTTGATGACTGGGCGACCTTGTGCGCACCCTGCTCGCGCCGCTCTCCGCGTAAAAGGGTACACACACCGCGGAAAGTGAGCATTCCGGTTTCGGCAGGGTACCGCGTGAACGTGGAAACGCGTAAAGTGGGACCGTGTAAAACGAGGGTTGACTGTACAGGTAATAATCTTTATTATTACTATGATAATTGCTTCTGTGCCTTGGTGGAAAGAGCTTAAGTGGGAAGGACCCTTTATAGCCCCATGCTATGCATATACAGTATACATAGATCTCTTTGTCTGGTGTGTAGGGGGGAGGGGGGATGATGCCAACTACCGGACTCTCACACTTAATTTCTGAGGAAGAATTCACCCCATGCTGGATGGCTTCCCTTGTAATCACACCGACCACCTTGTAATGTAAGTGAACAGGATAATATTATTTTAAAAAATCACTTGGCTGTCCTACTGGGTTTCGATGTCACTGGTACCCTCGCTCAACCAGTGTTGCCGTGCGAGACAGTTGAGCTAGTTTTTTTTATATTATTTACTCTTTTTCTCATTTCTAGTTCTCATCAATGAATTTATCTCTTTGTATTATCACTATGTACACTGTATCTCCCTATGAATGGTGGATCATGATCACAATTAGAGTCCTTTAGAAAACACACACAAAAGAAAATCATTCATTATGGCACCAATATGTCTTGGTTACTTCCAGGCGCTGATGCCTGTTGCTTGTCCCGAATTTGTTTTTGACTTCAATTTATTTTCTATCTCCACCCACTATGGACTGTCTTACCTAAAGGTACTACACTCTCTGATCAACTTTTAGATGGTCAGTCACAGCCATGAGCGCAACAAATCAAAAATATTCTGGATAAATCTTGTCATATGGCAATGATTTTGTGGTTGTATATCTCCCAACCTATTCCTTCGATCAGTAGTGTTTTTCAATATACAATCGTGAATAACGTTAAAAATCCTACATCAATTTACACATTCACATCACCAAGACGATCTTCATGCTCTTAGGTTATCACTGTCCAGTTTCTGCCACTCAACAACGAAGGCCTGAGTGCCAGCAAGCTTTGTTAGACATCACACTACACGACCCGCACAACACGCTCTGAATGCTATTTCATTAAATTTTTTCATGCGTTAGATAACTAGTAATTTCAGGAGTCGGGAAATAAATTAAAATAGTTGTGTACTATTTATCATTAGTTTTATAAGTTTTGTTCTTCTTTGTGAGCCAGTTTCATGTTTTTGGGGTATGATATTGTGGTACAGTACAGTACAGTACAGTACAGTATTTTTGTCATTGGCGAACTGAACCCTATTTTTCCAAAATGTTCTTTTATTCGAGATATGAACTTATCCCATTCATATATCAAGGGATACATGCACTGTATATGAATCTCATCCTTTATACATAGAATAGGTTCAAGACCAATGGTGCAAAAATAAAAAATAAAGGGATTTACACAGGCTATAAAAATTAAAACCAGGAAAGCAGTCAATAAAAAAAAGGACAAATAAGCCAATATTTATAGTAATAAAATCCTCAAAGTGAGGCTCCGTCGTTACTTGTAATTGTTTACAAATGTTGGAATCAAAATTTATTAGTTTAAGAGCAGACGAGAACACGCAGCACAACGGGAGATATTTTGGCATAATAATTATGGTAAATATTTATTTCTTCATGTACAAAACATGCAAAGCCATAAAATTACTGTCATATGATCGGTATTTTGCCACTTTTAACCCGCCGTAATTTCCCTCATCTTTCATGCACTGTCCACTATAAAAGATTTATGATTGTGTAAATAAGGGAAAAAAATTGTATTACTTTAATTTAATTGAAAAAGTTGTTACTATCATCCAAACAACACCTGTGGAAAATATGAACGAATTCTATAGAGTCCTTCTGGTGCTAACCATCTGCTCAACTAGTGCTTATTTTTTTTTTTTGCACTACTTTTACTTTTATCCTCCTCACCACTGATCGGCTCGTTAGCCGCTTGGGAGATCGGTCACGTCTCTGTTACGCACTGTTGGAAAGTACTGGGCATACACCGGCCCTCACAGTTTTCTGGACTTGCGACTTCTTCAATCTTGAGCTGTGACCCCTAGTGAGGCGAGCGTCCGCCAGCTCCAAGTAAAGACACTCAACTGAGTAGAGCCCCTTGAGATGCATATATTGTACAGGTACACCAAAATTAGGTCGCCCCCTGCCCGTCTGTAGTATAAGCTAGGCAAGTTCAGGTGCCCCAATCTCTCAGGGTAGTTGAGGTGCCAAAGGGCAGGCACCAGTCTGGTGGACCTCCTTTGACCATATTCAACCAATTGACAGTCCCTAGCATATCTCGGGGACCAAACGGGGTGACAGTACCCCAGATGGGGAAGCACTTCACTCTTGAAGATCGTTACGAGGGACAGACCATCTCGAGATATGATCAACCTTCTTATAAGACCTAATAATTTATTTGGCAAGAGAACTTCATCTCATTTTCAACAGACACACCTAGGTCCTTCTCACATTCAGTCTCAACTAGTGCAGTTTCTTCATCCTGTTGGGACATATGAGGTGACGGTTAGTACCAGAACACGTTTATATATTCTTTTCATATTTTCAAGTTATACTTTGGATGATATTAATTAATAACACTGATACAACTTTTTATTTTCATTATACAGTATATATATATATATATATACAGTTGTACCCCACTTAACGCGGTCAATAGAACCCAGAGGGTCCCGCGTTAAGTGAAATCCGCGTTAAGTGAACAACAGAACATATGGGATTAATTCCAATAGAAACCAGCCGGACCCCCAAACTCCACTTTTTGAAGACACATAACTATGTTGTAGTAAAAATAACATCTTAATTTTATGATGGTACATGCACACAATTAATACTTAAGAGAAATAGAGAAATACAGTCGCCAAGTTTATGTCCATTCAAATAATGGACTCAACTCCCTCCCCCTCTTCTCACACTACACTGCTGGCTCTTCCCTCTCTGAGAAATTTTTGGGGGAAAACTACTAAATTTTAATAAATAATACCTCAAACTAAAGTTAGGATAATACAATTGACATTGCTGGATTCCTTGTAAGACCAGGAATATTTTGAATATAAATGTCATATATTTTGCACAAAAGATAACATAGTTACTAAGAGAAAACATTTTATCTAAAATTTGTATGTCTAATGCAAAATATATGATGTTTATATTCAAAATGATCACCAAATTATAAGAATTCCAGCAATGTAAATTATATTCTGGCCGGGTAATTTGTATGAATTTTATGAGCTAAAACAAATATCTTCAGTTAATAAAAAAAAAAATATTCTTCACGACACTATCTGTCAATCAAAGTACCCCACCATGCCTCCCCCCCTCTTCCAACCGGGCGGTCAGTCCCAACCCTCCCCCCCACCCTTCACCAACCCTCCCTTCAAGAGAAGAGTGGGTGAAAAAAATAAATTTTAACATTTTGAATTAAATAATACCTCAGATTAAAGTTAGGATAATATAATTGACATTGCTGGATTCCTTGTAAGACCAGGAATATTTTGAATATAAATGTCATATATTTTGCACAAAAGATAACATATTTACTCAAAGAAAACATTTTATCTAAAATTAGTATGTCTAATGCAAAATATATGATGTTTATATTCAAAATGATCATCAAATTATAAGAATTCCAGCAATGTAAATTATATTCTGACCGGGTAATTTGTATGAATTTTATGAGCTAAAACAAATATCTTCAGTTAATAAAAAAAATAAAAATATTCTTCGCAGGGTAACAGATGGTCGGTCGGTCCCTCCCTCCCCCCCACCCCCCACCAACAGTCCCAAGGAGATGTGTGGGAAAACCAGTATTTATCTTTTTAGTAATAAATAATACCTCAAACTAAAGTTAGGATAATATAATTGACATTGCTGGATTCCTTGTAAGACCAGGAATATTTTGAATATAAATGTCATATATTTTGCACAAAAGATGACATATTTACTCAGAGAAAACATTTTATCTAAAATTTGTATGTCTAATGCAAAATATATGATGTTTATATTCAAAATGATCACCAAATTATAAGAATTCCAGCAATGTAAATTATATTCTGGCCGGGTAATTTGTATGAATTTTATGAGCTAAAACAGGCAGTCAGGCAGGGTGGCGGGTGGGGCAAATCTAAAAATAGCGTCTCGAGCCGGACACTCACCGCATATATGTGGAAAAAATCCGTGTTAAGTGAAAGTTCAGCTCTGGCGAGGCACCGCGTATATGAAAAAACGCGTTAAGTGAAACCGCGTTAGGCGGGGTAATACTGTATATATATATATATATATATGTGACCCCTCGTTTAACGAACACCTCGGTTAACGTAATTTCGATTAACGAACTGCCTTCCATAAGGATCTTCAATTCGGTTAACGAAAAAAAATTCGGTTAACGAAGTTCTTACGAACCGACCTCAACATGCTTTTGCTTGCACTGACCGGGCAACCAGCTTTAGTATCAGTCCGCCAATACATTAATCGGCTCTAGGGCTTAAATTCCTTACTATTTTAGTAAATATCAAGAAGTTTATACTATTCAATAATTTTAAAAGTTTAATATTCAATTTTTTAGTCATTTTAACAATTATTGGACATAATTGAAGGTAAAGTGACTAGTTTAATGCGCGGCATCCAGCCTCTTAACACAGCAAACAGGAGTTAGTCTCTCTCTGTTTTCACTGGAGGTAACATCTTGCTTGAGACTCTCTTCAACTAAATGCTTTTTTCTGTGTTTCCAAGCAAATTATTGGTCATTTTGAAATATATTTTACATATTGACAATATATAATGCAGTGCAGTGTTGATTTAAAGAAAATAATCTTGAATTACACCAGAGAGCTAAAATTTTATGGGTGAAATGGTGCCATGGGGTGACTTCTCTTCCACCCCAATGCCTTCTCTTCTTCCTTCTCCTCCACCCCCATTCTAAATCCCATCATCATCATCATCATCCAGGAGCCTTCTACATACACACCTCAAAGTAAGTGAACTTTTCTACCATTTTTGTTGAATTTAGACAATTTTCGGTGAGCTGGAACCAATTACCCAAAAACCCATTGAAACAATGGTTTCGGTTAACGAACGACCTTCTGGAACGGATTGAGTTCGTTAACCGAGGGACCACTGTGTGTGTGTGTGTGTGTGTGTATATATATTATATATATATATATATATATATATATATATATATATATATATATATATATATATATATATATATATATATATATTTTTTTTTTTTTTTTATTATTCAGCTATTTACAAACATAAATCACCTGCAGTGGACAGAGCATGAAGGATGTGGGAAATTGCAGGGAATAACCTACAGGTGTAGTTGAACAACTGATCATATGAAAAAATCAAGTTTCTATGTGCTATATACACGAAGAAATTTAATTTTTACCGTAATTATTCCGGCAAAAAAATCTGGCATGTTATGGCACGTGCTATCCTCCGATCGTAAGCAAATAAATTCTGAAACCGGTCTCGCTTAAATTGTCAGTAAACGACGGAGCTCTCATATTGGGGATTTTACAACCTTTATTATATGCTTCAATGCCTCATGTGTCAATGACCTGCACAAATGCCATATATTTTTCTCTTTCCATGCAGTAGGTTCTTAAACCTATTCATTTCATAAATGATGAGATCACAATGTTAGAATCGAAAATCATATACAGTAATGGGTTTTGATTGATTTCCAATACCTTTCAAGTAGCATTGGATTCTAAGCGAACTGTATGTTGTGCTATTATAGCACGAATGGCTGAAAATCAAACTAGAAGGGTACGGAATTCGGGGAAATATTCTCGCGTGGATAGAAGAATTTCTACATGACCGCAAGCCGTGTGTGATGATTAATGGCACGAAATCATCATCTGTACCTGTCACAAGTGGAGTACCACAGGGCAGTGTATTGGTCCCGCTGCTGTTCGTTTGTTTCATAAATGACATGCCTGACGTTGTACATGCCTCCATATAAAATGTTTACTTATGATGCCAAGTTATTCGGGAAATCAAGAACCAAGTGAACTGTGAAGAGCTGCAGAAGGATCTCTGTGAGCTCCAAGAATGGTCAAAGAAATGGCTGCTGAGATTCAATGTCACGTACCAACGGTAAGAAAGCGTATCATATGTCCCAACGGGATGAAGAAACTGCACTAGTTGAGACTGAATGTGAGAAGGACCTAGGTGTGTATGTTGACAATGAACTGAAGTTCTCGGGCCATTGCGAGAAGAAGGTAAATCAGGCAAATAAATTATTATGTCTTATAAGAAGGTCGTTTAGGCACAGTATCTAGACGGTCTGTCTCTCGTAACAATCTTCAAGAGTGAAGTGCTTCCCCATCTGGAGTACTGTCACCCCATCTGGTCTCCAAGATATGCTAGGGACTGTCAGTTGGTTGAAAATGTTCAAAGGAGGGTCACCAGACTGGTGCCTGCACTTCAGCACCTCTACTACCCTGAGAGATTGGAGAACCTGAACTTGCCTAGCTTATACTACAGACAGGCAAGGGGCGACCTAATTGAGGTGTATAAGCATCTCAAGGGGCACTACTCAGTCGAGTGTCTTTACTTGGAGCTGGCGGATGCTTACCCCACAAGGGGTTACAGCTCAAGATTGAAGAAGCCACAAGTCCAAAAAACTGTGAGGGCAAACTTTTTCGGAGTAAGAATTGTGAACTTATGGAACAATCTGCCAGAAAGTGTTGTGACGGCACCAAGTGTGAGTTCTTTGAAGACCAGACTTGACCAACACTGGAGCAGGTTCAGGTACATTAAGGAGCAGGTGCATGCCCAGTTCCTGCCAACAGTGCATAACAGAGAGCCAGTACATGACAGGTACTTGCCAACAGTGCGTGACAGACGTGACCGAGCGCCCAAGCAGTTAACAAGCCTATCAGTGGTGAAGAGGATAAAAAAAGTAAAAAGATATTTAGGTTAAGTTAAGGTAAGTTAGGTTAGGTTAGGTTAGGTCAGGTCAGGTTAGATTTGGTTAGATTAGACTAACGATATCTTAGTAAACACCACGCTGTAGTAGCACTCTGTATGTTCATATACAGTGCTTATTGTTCTTCCTCAAGGAGGAGGACTGAGGGAGAAGCCATATTGTTTTTCAATGGTGTCCTTTTCACGGCATGTTTGGTATCGCCTTACAAGTTATCTGTGCTTGTGGAGGATGAAGACCATCTCCAAGTGATCATCTGTCTTCACGGACTAGTTGCCAGGATGTGCAAGTGTTCAAAATGCGGTAGAGAACTGACACTGAAGAGGAAATATTTGTTTTAATGAAAGGACCAATCGTACTCTCACATCCACAAAGACTTAAAATTACACCATGCACGCTTCAAGTTGCTTTCATTAGTACCAGATATCAAAATACCCCTGTAAGTTCTTTCTGCCTTATATGCCGGGGGTCTGGCGGGCAGAAGTTAGGTAAGGTTAGGTAGGATTCATTGGTTAGGTCAGGTTCTGTTAAGTTCCATGCATTCTCGTTTCCATTTTCGTGTATAGCATCATTCAAATGGTAATTCCAGAAATTTTGGTTCAATACCAAAGGTATTTCTACTGCTAACTGTGTTCACCACCTTTACCAGATAAAGTTCCAAGAATGGTCACTACGGAATATTAATCCCGCCTTCTCCTACACTACTACCAGATTTTCTCCTCACATGAAAATTTTCAGAATCTCCAAAATTTGAACTTTTTTCTATGTGACATTTCATAAGTCAAAAAGGCACCAATTACTTTAGCACTTTACCTCTCGCCCATGATGTACTGGGTAACCTGAATGTCATTAGTTACATTAGTGTCATATTACTAAACATAATGACTTTATGTACACCTCAAAATGGTCAAACAGAACTCGTACTGTATGTTAGTGAGTTCCTTTCACATACTCAACATTGGGCATTTATCGTTAACCACCCATCACCTTTTTTTCACATGAAAAATATAATTTTTCGCTAGCTTTCTTGTTGTTTTAGTTGATTCTGACATTTATAATCATCTAAAACAGCAAGAAAACCTAACCTAACCAAACCTAACTAAAAACAAAAGTGATTTGCCCCAAAGATAAATGTCAGAATCATCTAAAACAGCAAGAAAACTATAGCGAAAAATTATATTTTTCATGTGAAAAAAAAGGTGATGGGTGGATAACAAAAAATTACCCTGCAATGCGGTAAAACTTAAGTTTCTGTGTTCCCTGTACAGTATTTAGATATCCAAACTGTGCTTTACCGATGGTTTTTGATGTGTTTTGAATGATTTAGACCATCATTTCTATAGGAATTTACTGTTTTTTGAGATACCGCCCCAGTGGGAACCAGGGATTTTGAGTGTGAGAAATCACAAAAACTTGTGATTTTCAAGACATTAAGGTCTCAAAACCTATCCCAACCTACTGTAACCTGAATAATTTGCGACGGTAAATCGTATAACTGTATTAGAAAAGTGACTTAGAATTGTCTTAACTGCAGATTTCAATAGATAAATTCCTAAGAATCCCCGAATGACCGAAAATAAAATAATACCTGCAATGCTTTTGAACACTCCCCTTCTAACCTGAACTGATTATCATATATGAATTTCACAAGAAGTAAACAGAATTAAACTTACTGCTGTTGTCAAACTCAAACCGTCAAACTTGTTACCCTGGCAACCATCCAACTTGTTTATAAAGTGACTACAGGTACAAGTCAACACTCAAATATTTTCAGTTATTTCTCCATCACGCATGACAAAGTGATAATATACTTTTCATAAATTTACATTATTTATAAATACATACTGAAACTGTTAAAACATTCGATTAATATATAATCTTTTATAACCATAACGCGTTGTTTGCATATACAGTACAGTACCTGGCGTATAACACATATAGAAGGATCATTTGGGAGATATATGTTTGTACATGAAACACACATATGCACATGGAACAAATAAATATTAAACATACATACATGGAACATTCATACATAAAACACGAAGATACGTTCCTGGATTAGCAAAAGGCCCCCTATGACTGGAAATAACTTATGTGAGTCCTATATTCAAGAATAATTCTAGACTAGTAAGCCTGACCAGCATAGTGTGTTAAGTACTAGAGAGCATCATAAGAAATGTCATGATGGAACATCTACTACGAAACAATATTGTAAAAGACTGCCAAAACGGTTTTATGCCGAGACGATCATGCTTAACACAATTATTCTAAGTACTTTTACTTTGCTTTTATCCTATTCGCCACTGATCGGCTCGTTAGCCGCTTGGGCGATCGGTCACGTCTCTGGTTAATTTCCCTTTTCATTTCTCCTGTCCACCAAAAGATCGGCTCTCTAGCCGCCCGGGCGATCGGTCACGTCTCTGTCACGCACTGTTGGCAAATACCGGCTCCTGCAAACTACAGTGTACTTAGCAAATGCTGCTGCTTCTGAGAATGGGGGGGGGGGGGGTAGAGGGTTACTAAGACGTTACTGAGAACAAATTCTGGCTTGAATGTCATGTACACTAATCCTGGCACGTTTGTCGATAAGAGAGAGGAGTTTGAAACACTACTAAGAGTACACCAACCAGATATCGTAGGAGTTGTAGTGTAACGACAACGGTCATACACGTCAGTTAACGCCAAAATCAAATAGATTCATATTACGCTCAATAGCCCACAAAACATGTACCTCTGCTTTTATTTTGAGTCCTCCATCTGAGGAGTCCGTTTTCTCATCACTTCAAGACACCTCAGTCCTCCGTTATCACATTTTCTCTGACTTACTTTTTACTTTTATCCTCTTCGCCACTGATCGGCTTGTTAGCCGCTTGGGCGATCCGTCACGTCTCTTTTCATTTATATTCTTCACCAAAAGATCGGCTCCCTTGCCGCCCGGGCGATCGGCCACGTCTCTGTCACGCACTGTTGGCAAATACTGGGCATGCACCGGCTCCTGAATGTACCTGAACCCGCTCCAGTGTTGGTCAAGTCTTCTCTTGAAAGAGCTCACACTCGTTGCCGTCACAACACTCTCTGGTAGATTGTTCCAAGAGTTTACAACCCTCACTCCGAAAAAGTTTGCCCTCACGGTTTTCTGGACTTGCGGCTTCTTCAATCTTGAGCTGTGACCCCTTGTGGGGCGAGCGTCCGCCAGCTCCAAGTAAGGACACTCAACTGAGTAGTGCCCCCTGAGATGCTTATACACCTCAACTAGGTCCCCCTTTGCCCGTGTGTAGTATAAGCTAGGCAAGTTCAGGCGCTCCAATCTCTCAGGGTAGCTGAGGTGCCGAAGTGCAGGCACCAGTTTGGTGGCCCTCCTTTGAACATTTTCAACCAACTGACAGTCCCTAGCATATCTCGGGGACCAGATGGGGTGACAGTACTCCAGATGGGGAAGCACTTCACTCCTGAAGATCGTCACGAGGGACGGACCGTCTAGATATCTGAACGACCTTCTTATAAGACCCAATAATTTATTTGCCTGATTTACCTTCTTCTCACAATGGCCCGAGAACTTCAGCTCATTGTCAACATACACATCTAGGTCCTTCTCACACACAGTCTCAACTAGTGCATTTTCTTCATCCCGTTGGGACATATGATACGCCTCCTTACCGTTGGTACGCCCCAGGTGCATCCTCTTACACTTCGTGACATTGAATCTCAGCAGCCATTTCTTCGACCATTCCTGGAGCCCACAGAGGTCCTTCTGCAGTTCTTCACAGTCCGCTTGGTTCTTAATTTCCCGAAATAACTTGCCATCATCGGCAAACATTTGTATGGAGGAGTGTACAACGTCAGGCATGTCATTTATGAAACAAACAAACAACAGCGGGCCCAATACACTGCCCTGCGGTACCCCACTTGTTACAGGTACAGATGATGATTTCTATCCACGCTAGGACATTTCCCCGAATTCCGTACCTTTCCAGTTTGATTTTCAGCCTTTCGTGGGGTACACTGTCGAACGAAAGCCTTGGCAAAATCTAGGTAAATATTGTCGATATTACCACCCCGTTCTAGAATATGGGTCCAAATATCCAATACCTTGAGCAATTGTGTTAAGCAAGAGCGCCCCGGCATAAAACCGTGTTGGCAATCTTTTACAAGGTTGTTTCGTAGTAGATGTTCCATCGCGGCATCTCTGATAATACTCTCAAGTACTTTATATATTATGCTGGTCAGGCTCACCGGTCTATAGTTGTTCGTGGAGTGACTATCGCCCTTCTTGAAGATAGGACTCACATAAGCCACTTTCCATTCACTGGGGACCATTTGTTCATCCAGGCATTTACAAAACAGAATCTTCAGGGGCTCTGCAAGCTCGTTGCACAGCTCTCTTAGCACTCTAGGATGCACCATGTCAGGGCCAGGACTCTTATGGACCTTTAGCCAGGACAGTTTATTTCTAATACCCTCTTCCGTGAACACAATGTGGGTCAGTGCTGTGTCGAACCGTCTGTCCCCAAACGCAGGAAGGTTAGTTGCATCCTCTCTTGTGAACACTGAGGAAAAGAAGCTGTTCAATGCCTCAGCTTTATCCTGGTCAGAATCTGCGTAACTACCATCTTCAAGCTTCAGGTCTGATACTCCTACTCGCGTTTTCAATTTCGACTTTGCATAGCGGTAAAACGCCTTTGGGTTTGACTTGACCTCGCGTGCAACCAGCCTCTGGAACTCCTTTTCAGCCCTCCTACACTCTATCTTCGCTTGGTTTCTGGCTCTTGCATACATCCTCCTGTCTTGCTCATCGTTTGACCCAATCCACGTCTTGAATTTCTGGGTTTTCTTCTTAATTTTGTCGACCGCCGCATGGTTCATATGTAGGAATCCCCTCGTATTCTTAGAAGCACTGGGTTTGGTCTTGGGTATATATTTATCGATCAAATGGGTCATTTTACTAGTTATGATATTCAGCGTAGTGTCTGCGTTCTTGTACCTTAATAAGTCAGGCCAGTTGATACCCCTCATCTCTTCCCTCATCCCATTGTAATTTCCCTTGTAATATTTGCACCTTGGCCTGGCCTTATCTTGAACTAGGTAACAGTTAAATCTGAATGGCAACACTGTATGGTGACTGGTGCCAACTGGGGCAAGGTGTTCCAGTTTGGCCACCATACCCTCCTCGTTTGTTATGATGAGGTCAAGTGGCTTGGGTGTTTGCTCCCCTCTGTAATGTGTCGGGTCTCTCACATGTTGGAACAGAAAATTATCTCTCAGAGTTTCTACAAAAAGAGTAGCAGGGTTATTCAAGTCATTCGGGGTGGACTCGTTTCTCCAGTCGATGTCGCCATAGTTAAAATCCCCCATGATAAGGAGGTGGCTAGGGTTGAGCATCGCCGCATTGTTTATTAAGGTTCTTAAGTTCCTTTGATTTAGTGGGCCACAGTTTGGGGATCTGTAGATACACCCGACGATAAGTAAGTCCCCTCCCTTTAATTTAATTTTACACCACTTGGACTCTTCAAAAACATCCTCTCCCTGTACCCTCGCCTGGCTGGCTCTAAGGTCTTGCCTAGCGTAGATAACCACACCCCTCTTGCAGGATTCTTGAGTTAGGTTCGTAAATGAGTCATATCCAGCAATACTGAACTCACATTCCTCTGGGTCGATTCTCCTGTTCTTGTACAACAGTTCTACAACTCCTACAATATCTGGTTGGTGTACTCTTAGTAGTGTTTCAAACTCCTCTCTCTTATCAAGGAACGTGTCAGTATTAGTGTATATGACATTCAAGCCAGAATTTGTTCTCGGTAACGTCTCTGCTCTTAGTAATAAACCCGCTCCCCCCACATTCTCAGAAGCTGCAGCATTTGCTAAGTACACTGTATTTTGCAGGGTGTGGTTAGAAATTTCATTGTTTACACGGCGCTCGTTCCCTCCTGTCCGGTAGGCTGAGCTGGTGCCGCCTCCCGGGTGGGGGGTTGAGTGGGTGGAGGGTGCGCTGCTGCCCCCTGGCCCTGTGTCGGCACACTTGTTTCCACTACCCTCCCCCTGAGTATAACCCATATACACCTGTCCCCGTTCCTCCTCGACTCCTCCCTCTTCTGCTTCAAGTCCTGCAGGAGCTTCTTGTGCTGTTCCCTCTGCATTACCGTGCGGTCTGGGTGAATAAATACATCCCGAAATGCCTCGCTCCTTGCTAAGTTTTTTGCCTGCCGAATAACTTGCCATTTCTCCTCCTCACTCACTAGTGTGATCCTGAGGGGGCGAGGCTTAGCCCCCTGCTTTTGTCCCAGCCTCCTCACATCCTGAGGGGTTGCTGGAATCTTCAGAACCTCTGTGCAAATATTTTGAAACAGCACCTTGTCGTGTGTTTCCTTACTCACAGTTCCCTCCGCCTGGCTCTCGGTGACTCCAAAAACTATTACATTGTTCCTGCGCTGGAGCCGTTCCTGGTGTTCCCCCTCTCCCCTAACAGTAGGTCCGTTAATTTTCATTTCTTCGACACACTTCTTCAAAGTCCCAATCTGCTGTAGAACCTGTACTGATCCTGCATTACTCTCCGCCCCCCCCCCCCCCCCCCCGTGGCCCTCCTAATACGTCAGCATAACTCCTCTTAGCAACCACCTCCATTCTATCAGCTACTTCCTCAGTCTTAGCAAGGATCTCTTTCCCAACTTGCTCCAGTTTGTCAACCAGCAGGGCTCCTGCTTCATCTATTTTCTTCCCTAGAGAACTCGTTCCCTTATGGATTGCAAGCGCTTCATTCACCTTGACTATGCAGCCAGAGCAATACCAGCAACAGCCATCATGCTTTACGGCAGTTAGTAACTTCCTAAACGTTGCATTAGTTAGGCCTGTATCCTCCATATCCGACGTCTCCCTGCAGTAATCACATATCAAGCTCATGGTTGTTGTTGTTGTGGGGGGGGGGGGGGGTGCAGACTGTGTATAAATCTACACCTATTTAAAAAAATAAAGAGAGAAAAAGTACTTAGCTACTCTCTGTTGCCTATGGAGTTGTCGTCTGCGACTGCGTACACTGTATCTCCCTGTGAATGGTGTATTGTAGGCACAGTTTCAGTCCTTGAGAAAGCACACAATCAAAATAAAATTTAAAGTCTCTGTGGCACCTATGACACGACTTGGTTTCAGCTGGCACGGTGCCTTTCCAGCTTGCTTGCTAGTGAGCGCTCACTTTAAGTTATTTACAACTTCAGCGGTCACTGATGACACTATGAACTATCACTGTGTACACTGTATCTCCCTGTGAGTGGTGTATTATAAATACAGATTCAGTCCTTGAGAAAGCACACAAACAAAATAAAATTTAAAGTCTCTGTGGCACCTATGACACGAATAGGCTGGCAGTTGTCCTTACCAGCTTGAATGCCAATATGTATTCACTTTAAGTTATTTATAGTCTCTTCTGCATTCACTGATGACAACTATGAACTGATTTAACTGAAGGGACAGTACTACACTCCCTGGTTGGCCTTTATCACAGCCGTGACCACAACACCCTAAAAAATAAAATAAAATAAAAGCTTTGTCATGTGGCAGTGGTTGTGTGGTTATAGGCCTGTGACCCTGGCTGTACCTCCAACTCGGTGGAAATTGAGTTTTCAAAAATACAATCGTGTCTAGCATTAAAAGTCCTACATCGATTTACACTTTCACATCACTAAGACGATCTTGACGAACTTATGTAATCACTGTCCAATTTCTGCCGCTCTACACCGAAGGTTCGAATGCCGAACACGCTTTGTTACAGAGACGCAACACGACCCGCCCGCACGTTTAGATAAAAGGACCAACCTCTCCATAAAATGAATTTGAATGTGAGAGAGAACCCCCTTGTTTTGAGTCTACTTAGATATGTCTGTTTACAGTTGGAACAGTCAAGATCCATTGTGAGTGGTGTTGAGCGCTTCAACTGTCCTTAGTGCTAGTAAGACGTGTCAAATAAGTGAGTGTCGAGTTTGCCAGCTAGAGTGGCGTATTTTATGTCGTCCGTGGGGATACCCATGAGTCTCTGATCGCTACTGAAGTTATATTATTGTCGCCCCGACATCAGAGAATCTGATGTTTATAGTTTAATTAGTGTCAGTTGTTTATTTAAGAAAGTCATTAATCTCCTGAACAGTTCCTGTCAAACTCAAAATTCTCCAAGACTTAACAGCCATTTGACCTGGGATGTGGTTTGCGGTCAGGCCAGTAGAGTTGCGAACGCATATATAACTCCATTTCACCTCTTTCCTGACAAACTCAATCTCTGATTAAATCATAAATATAGATGTAGAAAATTAGCCTCATCTGTGACACTGACGGTCACAGCTAGGTGTCCAACGACTACTTTGAATAGAGGGCCTATTGATAGTAAAATTAGTCTTTCTAGTAGGAATATGCCCTCAGGCCCGTATATATGCCGGCGCGGGAGGAAAAATCACTCCCTCTGTGATTTCTCCTCCACGTCTCCAAGTATGTTCACGTGTGTTCCACGCCGCCATATTAATTCAGTTTAACTTAGTCAATTTTGTGAATATCAGTGTTCATGTTTTAACATGGTAACTTCCTTGCCAATTGAGTCGAGTAAAGTAGAGATCTAGCTATCGTCTGGACCGGTGCCGGACGTATGTTTTGTATAGTGAAGTTAAATATTCACTCCCTCTGTGATTTCTCCTCCACTTCTCCAGACGCTGTTGTGGGGGTTAGCAACACTCCTGAAGTTCGGGAGCCGCCTATGGGCACGATGTCTCTCGAAGGATGTCTTTAAGGTGGCGAGATTAGTGTAGGTTATGTATCTAAGCTACTGTGCCGAGTAGCAACCCTGTACATAAGCTACTGTGCCGAGTAGCAACCCTGTACATAAGCTACTGTGCCGAGTAGCATTTATATATATAATCACGTGGCAACACTGCACGTGTTATGTGGCAACATTGCCCCGAGGCTGCCATATGGCAAGGCAGCCTTAGTCTGACTGTGTGAGCCATGCATGGCACACGCGAGTCACCACTTGTATTTCTCTCATCCATAATAAACGGACTTCAGTGTTACACAGTGTTTCCCTACCCATCACTGCATTCTTCAGGGAACACTAGTAACTACCATGGCGCAGTGCCTAGGATCTGTGGACTTACAAAGTGTGTGAACTATGCCGAGACAGTTACATCTGCCTGTGATGCGCGTCATGCCCGTCGACTCATAGTGTGTTGTGTTGTGTTGCGCTGTTTCGCCTCGATGTGCAGTGTTGCTCCGTCACAGTGCGTTTTAGTGACGGTGGCAGTGTTAGTGTCAGTGTATTAGTGTGTGTCTAGAGCTGAGAGTTGAGCATTGGCCTGTTTTTTTGTGGTACCCACGGAGCACGCAGCCGTACACCCTTCTCGTGTGACATCCCGGGAGAACTGACGGTCTCACCCCCACCCCCGGCGGCTCTAGCCACCAGCCTTAAGGCCACCACGCTCCGCTCTCTGAGACACACACACACACACACACACACGCACGCACGCACTCACTCACGGACAGAACAGTGAACCATATGCGTGATTTCTGCGCTGTTTATGTCATATACATGTGGTTCGAGCTGTTGAGGCGCCACTTTATATACTAAACAGTGCAGTCCACACACACACTAAGATGGGAGGTAAGAAGGGACAACGTCAAGATGGGAGACACGACTCCCCACCACCTTCTCCTCCACCGGGGGCAGACTCTCATCCTCCACCTCCAGTGACGGACATTGCCACAATTCTGAGGTGGATGGACGACCGGGACGAGAGACGCAGACAGATGGAACTTCAGAGGGAGGAGACACGAAGAGAGGAGGAAAAGTTGCGTTTTGAGGCACTATTGGCGACCCTGGCGCTAACCCACCCTCCCTCACTCGCAGGTAGCGCGCTTCAAGGCGCCAGTACCCTCCCTCCTCCACCACACCAGCGTCCTGCAGGCACTCTTGCTTCCCCAACAGCTCCCAAGGCATCTGTTCAACCCCCACCCGCCCTCTCACCAGACGTCACGTTTCAGCTTTTTCGTGAGTGGAGGCGGCGTTGGACAGATTACTCCACGATGGTGGACCTTGACAGCATGCCTCCGAACAAACAGCTCATCCAACTGCGGATGTGCTTGTCGCTGGAGACCCAGAGAGTCTTGGAGCACACATTGCAAGTGCCTCCCGATTCTACATCTTCAGTGACGGATGTGCTCGACCTTTTACAGGAGCATGTTAAGGGTCGGAACAACGAGGCCTTGCGTCGCCGCGCCTTCACCAGCTGCAAGCAGGCGGAGAACGAATCTTTGACGACTTTTTTGTACGCTTGAAGAGTTTGTCAGAGGAGATCGACGTCTGCAAGGCGCACAGCCGGGAATGTGAAGAAGCCTGGATCAAGCACGGGATCTTGGCAGGTGTCAGGCAGGAAGAGTTGATGCAGCGACTCATCCCCCTGGACACTTCCTCCACGCTCCAGGTGGTAGTGACTGAATGTCGGTCATACAAGGCCACCAAGTCCGCCACCTCTGCCTTACGGGCCCCACCTGCTGTGAGAGCTTTCTCACAATACAAGAAGGATAAGAAGGCGGCCAACAACGCGAAGGCTGCCACACGTTCTTCCACGCCTCCGCCTAGTGCTTCCTGTGGCAGCTGTGGAAAGCAGCACAGCCCCAAGACTTGCCCGGCCGCCGACGCACTGTGTCGTGGATGTGACCGTAAGAGCCACTGGTCTAACACAGACAGGTGCCCTGCACGAGGCCACAAGTGTCAGGCATGCCGTCGCTATGGACACTACGACAAGTGCTGCCGCCAACCCAAGCCCAAAAGCCCGAGACGAGGAGGACAGCAGCGCCCTTCCCTCGGGGTGGTTCGCACGCAGCCCCCTCCAGATGGCCCACGCAGCCCCAAGCAGCAGCGGAGTCACATCAGGAGGGTGGAATCGACCACACGCCCCAGGGCTACCCCTGCCCAGATCCTGTATGGTCACCCTTTCCGCTCTTGCGTTCCTACACACGCCAAGGCCTTTGCGAAGGACTGGCAGACCAAAGCCGAGAGCTGTGTCCGCCGCGCCGCTTCACGTGCCCAGGACGCCAAGGCTTGGTATGACGACCGTGCCCGCCATCTTCAGCCACTGGAGATTGGTGCCCTTGTCCGCGTCCAGGACCCGACGACGATACGTTGGGACAAGGTGGGCATAGTGATGGGCGTCGGCCGGTCGCGGGACTACAAGGTCAGGATGCCGAGCGGCCGTGTCTGGTGGAGGAACCGCCGCTTCCTCCGGCCAGTCCCACCCCCTGCTGCTGGCCCCCTGACCGAGGACGAGTTACCTACACCTCACGAGGATCCGCCCCACAGTGCACACAGTGCACCTCGACGCTCGGAGCGACTTAGGACTAAGAAGTTCGCTCAAGACAAAGACTATGAGCGTGAGGGGGGAGGGAGATGTAGGTTATGTATCTAAGCTACTGTGCCGAGTAGCAACCCTGTACATAAGCTACTGTGCCGAGTAGCATTTATATATATAATCACGTGGCAACACTGCACATGTTTTGTGGCAACATTGCCCGGAGGCTGCCATATGGCAAGGCAGCCTTAGTCTGACTGTGTGAGCCGTGCATGGCACACTCGAGTCACCACTTGTATTTCTCTCATCCATAATAAACGGACTTCAGTGTTACACAGTGTTTCCCTTCCCATCACTGCATTCTTCAGGGAACACTAGTAACTACCAATTAGAATCCCAGGGCGAGATTCCTTGGCAGACGCTACGGCCCACCGCCAGATTCAACCTTTCCCGGGCCAGGCGCTCCGAGCTAGCGAGCGAGCCTGTAAACAACTTTGGCCCACTGACTCCGTCGTATGATCCTGATCTATCTACTGTTCTTGGTTATATGTATGGAGCCGTATTAATATCTATGCTTGGGGATGACGAGCAGAAATATAGTCATCCCAGGTTAAGTATTGAACCACTGAATGAGAGTTAAAAGTACCAGGTTGTTCCTTGCGAACTAACAGGAGGTATTGTATGTTGCTATAATTGTTGAGTTGTCCAGTGTGATATGTATTCGTCGGAAGGGACCATGAAAGAATAACCTAAGAGTGTAAGGTTATAACCAAGAGTTGAAGAGGTAAATTGTTACTTGTTAAAGTAAGACCTGAGGGTCCAGTGATATCTTGTGAATTATAATTACTGAATCTCATTGTCAAGGTAACAGTACCACAATTGTCTAATGAAGCCATAAGTGTTTGGGGGTGTTTAATGAGGTAATAAGTTCTTGAAGTGTTTGATGTCTCAATAAGTTAATTGCGGTTCTGTTTTGTCTGAGTGAATCTAAGATGCATCTTATCCACTCACGGTGTTAATAAATATTGAATTAGTAATCTACGAGTATCACCCCTCTACTCCTTCTAAACATTGCTTCCCAGAAAATAATAATTACTCACGAGCCTATACCTCTACCACACTACCCAAAAACTTTCCATGAGTTATGTTATATAATGAAAAGTCTGGGTGGTGGCAGCTACCCTGTGTAAGTATAAAAAGTGTTGTACTAAGAATAACATGGTTCCCCAGATTAACCCATGTATAAGAATAGACGTAAAACAGAGTATACTTCAGAAAGGTAAGAACATTGAAACTGAGTAAATATAATTTATATGAAAGAAATGAAAGACCTGGGAAGTACAAGAAAAGAAAGATAAGACATGTATGTACAGTGTGGAACTAACGACACAGCATAGAAATTATTAAATAAATACACCATGAAAGTTTAATATAGAACACAGATATAACTAAGACAAGAATTACTTATATAAGAATACTAAATAAGAATATAAAGTATATTAATAAATAAAGAATTGAAGAGCAATACAGAAAAGAATATCTGGATGGTAAAATATAAAAAGAGGAAACTCGGCCCGTCACAGAAGGACTGTTGTACAAGAACAGGAGAATCGACCAAGAGGAATGTGAGTTCAGTATTGCTGGATATGACTCATTTACGAACCTAACTCAAGAATCCTGCAAGAGGGGTGTGGTTATCTACGCTAGGCAAGACCTTAGAGCCAGCCAGGCGAGGGTACAGGGAGAGGATGTTTTTGAAGAGTCCAAGTGGTGTAAAATTACTTATCGTCGGGTGTATCTACAGTTCCCCAAACTGTGGCCCACTAAATCAAAGGAACTTAATCACCTTAATAGACAACGCGGCAATGCTCAACCCTAGCTACCTCCTTATCATGGGGGACTTTAACTATGGCGACATCGACTGGAGAAACGAGTCCACCCCGAATGACTTGAAAAACCCTGCTACTCTTTTTGTAGAAACTCTGAGGGATAATTTTCTGTTCTAACATGTTAGAGACCCGACACATTACATCCTTGACCACCGAAGGGTCAAGACGTACCTGGCGCTCCTCTCGGAGCAGCCAGGTCAACTGTTAAGTTGGCCCATACCAACCCCCTCCCCTGAACCCTCCTCCCCACCGGAATATCAACAAGTTCTCGCCAGAAGTTACAATTTCATTTAGGAAAGGAACGGAACCAGTGTTAAACAGAGGTGAACAGTGGTGTACAGTGCTTAAGTCAGTGAGAACAACTCAACAGTAACAGTCGTACCCAAGTTAACCTTTACACAGTAGGTCCCAGGTACCCAGTGATAACGGCTCGTGAGACCCAACAACAACCAGCGATGTGTTAATCCGTCTACGATAGGAAGGCCTAAGACCAAACCTCACTCATATAACACCATCTGTGAGGGAATTACTACACCACATGTCCCTCATAACACCATATGTGAGGGAATTACTACACCACGTCAAGTCCCTCTGTGAGGGGGCGCGTTCTTGGTCTGTCACCAATGTGAGGGGGCGTATTCTCGAACTGCCACCAATGTGAGGGGGCGCATTCTTGAGCTGTCACCAATGTGAGGGGGCCTGACTCCCTCTCTGTTTCTACGCCACCCTCATCTTATCTACTTCTCTTAGTTCTTACTCTACTCAGTTCCGTCACCTATTCTTGGGTAGCATGGGCGAGGGTCTAGGCACGTGAGTATGGTAATTTTGGTATCAGGTCACTTGGATGGAAATAAAAGTAAAATACTGTGGGAGAAATGAATACACCTTAATTACTATAAAACAAGTTTATTAATATGAAATCAAAGGGGGAAATATATGTTATAACACTCTCTGTGGACATATACTTCCACGGAGTAACCCAGGGGAGAACAAGAGGGCTCGCGGCCTTTGTTATTGTGGCGGGTCTGGGGTCTGGCCCAACGAAACCTTGGGGCACATTAATCCGGCCGCATCGGTGCCATCTTCTCATATATGATCCCGGCTGGACATCTAATACATCCGAGGCCGTTGTTGGATGGTAGAGCGATTCAAGAATCACAATAGGATAGGGAGACAAACGGGAATCAGCGTCAGGGGACCTGTATGGATGAAGGGACGGGCACTTACTAACTGTGACAACAACATCACGTTTCAGGGGACGTTAAAGACGTAAATATGACTTCACTCAGAGCATATCAACTACGTTACTGTAACACTTGCACAATCAACTATTAATTGGGTCAAATCACTTAAAGAAGGGCAAATTACAACACAGAGTGGAAGGTATACCTGTATGGATGAAGGGACGGGCACTTACTAACGGTTGAAATGCCCGCAGCGCCCTCACTCAAAACAGACCAGGGAGTCCACCTACTCCTATTCCGATGAATTAATTTACTGTACACTCTGACCTTGAAACTGAGACTATGAACTCATTTTCATTCTCTATTATTATCTTCACTAACAATGCTCTGACTCAGCTATCGAAAGCACAATTAAATTGATTACAAAGGTTTGGATGGCAACAGGTCCCAACATACAGCGTCTACTCCCAAAGACCAAGACGGGGGAAACAGAGAACGGGAGACGTTTCCACTGGGGGGACTCAGAAGGTTTTGTGGACGTTTGAGCGTAATATGAATCCTTAAGGTTTTCAGGTTAGCTCTATCATGACCATTACACCTCATTACACCGTCTGTGAGGGAACTACTACACCACGTGAGGTCCCTCATAACACCATCTGTGAGGGAATTACTACTCCACGTCAGGCCCCTCATAACACCATCTGTGAGGGAATTACTACACCACGTGATGCCCCTCATAACACCATCTGTGAGGGAGTTACTACACCACGTGAGGCCCCTCATAACACCATCTGTGAGGTAATTACTACACCACGTGAGGTCCCTCACAGCACCATCTGTGAGGGAATTACTACACCACGTGAGGCCCCTCATAACACCATCTGCGAGGGAATTACTACACCACGCCAGGTCCCACATAACACCATCTGAGGGAACTACTACACCACGTGAGTTCCTCCTAACACCATCTTGGAGGGTGTTACTACACTACGAGTTTGCTGTTCAACACCTACATTAATCTGTATGTTCACTGTATGTTCCTTTACCTTTCTCTGATGAAGGCTTTTGTTAAACCACCAATGTATGTAATAAGTCATTTATGTCCAATGTATATTTCAGCCTTCGGGCTGCAGAATTTTTTCAATAAACCGTTAATTATTATTATTATTATTATTATTATTATTATTAAACACCTAAGCCACTTGACCTCATCATAACAAACGAGGAGGGTATGGTGGCCAAACTGGAACACCTTGCCCCAGTTGGCACCAGTCACCATACAGTGTTGTCATTCAGATTTAACTGTTACCTTGTTCAAGACAAGGCCAGGCCAAGGTGCAAATATTACAAGGGAAATTACAATGGGATGAGGGAAGAGATGAGTGGTATTGTAGTGGATACCTCCCCTACAAACGCTGTTTGTCGCTGAGTAGCCGACCCCGCGAATTCCCCAGTGTATGCCTCGTGGTCTAGGTCAACCAGCGCCGCCTTACATGACGGAGGTCAACCATTAATCCACGCCTGCCTCCGCTATAATAGACCTGACCTCGTGGTGACCACTCTCTTTCTACCTACACCAACAAGCAAGCAACACCTCCTCCTCCTCCTCCTGCCTGGCGGCCCTCGCTCCCAACGGCTACATGGCGACCCATAAGCCTGTCCTCCTCTGAGCACCCTCACCAACCAGCTCTCTCTACAGTACATCACGCTTGTAACCACGCTGCCTTCCCAGCACCAAGCTGCACTGTACATCCAATACAAAATGTAAACAGAGAGCACATTGTGAGTTTCCTTTCTCCATCCCATCCTGAGTGTGAACCCAAACATCTCGTACCCCACAGTATCAACTTGCCTGACTCAATAAGGTACAAGAACGCGGACGCTACATTGAATATCATAACTAGTAAAGTGGCCCATTTGATCGATAAATATATACCCAAAACCAAACCCAGTGCTTCTAGGAATACGAGGGGATCCCTACACATGAACCATGTGGCGGTCGACAAATTAAGAAGAAAACCCAGAAATTCAAGACTTGGGTTGGGTCAAACGATGAGCAAGACAGGAGGATGTATGCAAGAGGCAGAAACCAAGCAAAGACAGAGTGTAGAAGGGCCGAAAAGGAGTTCCAGAGGCTGGTTGCAAGCGAGGTCAAGTCAAACCCAAAGGAGTTTTACCGCTATGCAAAGTCGAAATTGAAAACGCGAGTAGGAGTATCAGACCTGAGGCTGGTGGATGGTAGTTACGCAGATTCTGACCAGGATAAAGCTGAGGCATTAAACAGCTTCTTTTCCTCGGTGTTCACAAGAGAGGATGCAACTAACCTTCCTGCGTTTGAGGACAGACGGTTCGACACAGCACTGACCCACATTGTGTTCACGGAAGAGGGTATTAGAAATAAACTGTCCAGGCTAAAGGTCCATAAGAGTCCTGGCCCTGACATGGTATACTGCCAGACTGGGAGCCACTAATACTAAGGGTAAATACTTAACTCTAATCTTAATTTCTAAGGGTTGCTGCCACCAGACCCTCTCTGGACAGCATGTAGCTCGTTAGGTAGCGTGCAGAGTGGACTAGGCATTGGGTTAGGTTTTCCATTGACCAGATCGATAAGGGGAAAGAAGTGTGAAACCATAACATGTCTTAATTAATTTATTCCTTATAAAGCATACTGGTAAAAAACATACAAATGAATGGGTCTTCCTCAGAAGAACAACGAAAATGTTGGTTACCCAGATGGGCACCAGACGTCTTACATTAATGGCGTGTCATTCACATACTTATTGCATAACAATCTGTGACCTCCTTACCTCGGTCATTCCTTCTTACACTATCCCTTAACACATCAGACTGCTCCACCTGTATGGAATATAGCACCGTCGGTTATCATACATAGTAGCACCATCTCAACACACATGTTACACTCCATACCTGCAGGTATGGGACTCCTTGTGACTTTTAGGTATACACAACAGGCACCTCGTTCGCACACCGCCCTCGGTGGGTAAAGACGCGGGCTTCACCCAGAGACATACCAGTACTATTTCTACGCCTGGTATTATAGGTCGCTCCAAGTGACGACCGCAGAGTTTCTCACGGTCTCCTTATTTGTGACTACTCATTTGGAGTGGTGTGCTGGAAATCCACAGGTTCACAGTGGATTGGCATAGCTGAGAGTAGTCACCACCTGTTGGGACGCTCATAGGGATAATGGCTGCCGGGCAGCAAGGCACTCCGACTGCATGGAACCTGAGGTGACGGTAGAACGGAGGGTACTGAGAAATAATGCCTGACGGGCGGTTAACACACCCCCTAGCACATTACTATTACACTTATATATCAGGCAAAGCTTTAAGCTGTAATAACTTCTATATAAGCCTTAATTATAGGGCGGGATGTAGCCGGATAGGACACTGACCTGAGGTGACGGTAGAACGAAGGATACTGAGGGCAGTGCCCTGCCGCTCATCACAGCGTAGGCCTACAGTTTCCAATCTTTAATTTTTACTTTTATTTCTTACGGTTCTCACCTGAACACTTTTCGGTATATTGTCACTCATGCCGTATAAACACATATTTTAATCCTAAATTACACACTAAGGTAAGGTCTTGGTTTGCTAGTTCGTGGGTAAATTCATTGGGTTATAATATCAACGCGGCACACCCGAGGCGGGTACATGGCGCGCCTTAAAACAAAGGCTGAATGTTCATGGCGGGGGTGTATCAACTTCACTTAAAACTGTAATGAGGGATCCTCCTCTCACACATTGCACAATTTGAACACAGACAAAAGACTCTCTGATCACTGTACCTGTCGTGGGTATATGTCACGTGAGGATACGAGGTGTATTAGGTTCATACCGACGCAAACAAGATTATTTCCTTTCAAGTATAGTTTCTGGGTCATTTCCAACACCTCACATAGTTCTGATACATTTATCCTTTTTCCAGATCATTGTCCTCATGTATTTTCATATGATATCTGTGGAAGTTATGTTCGCTACACGTTCACAGACGTAAATAGTATGACCTTCAAACCGTGATCCACACTTAGTCCTACAGTACACTAGCCCGGCTCAACTGGACTTTAACATTCATCTTATGGATACCCTGAGTTCTCATTAATGCTATGAATACATACAATTAATATGATATAACTGTACCTGGGTACAATACAACACATGGTCTTGTAACATTGAGTAGGTGAGTTATCCTTTAACAGTGTTTCCCGTTTTCTGAGATTCTACAAGAGCGGTGGATTTGAATGTTATATAGCGTAATATGAATTAAATGGGGTTCTTAGAAATGACAATGATGTGCTCAGTACAATGGTGCAACCTAGAGTGCTAAGAGAGTTGTGCAACGAGCTTGCACAGCCCCTGAAGATCCTGTTTTGTAAATGCCTGGATGAACAAAAGGTCCCCAGTGAATGGAAAGTGGCTTATGTGAGTTCTATCTTCAAGAAGGGCGATCGGCACTCCACGAAACACTTTAGACCGGTGAGCCTGACCAGCATAATAGGTAAGGTACTTGAGAGTATTATCAGAGATGCTGCAATGGAACATCCAATACGAAACAATCTTGTAAAGGATTGCCAACACGGTTTTATGCCGGGGCGCTCCTGCTTAACACAATTGCTCAAGGTATTGGATATTTGGACCCATATTCTGGAACGGGGTGGTATTATCGACAATATTTACCTAGATTTTGCCAAGGCTTTCGACAGTGTACCCCACGAAAGGCTGAAAATCAAACTGGAAGAGTACGGAATTCGGTGAAATGTCCTTGCATGGATAGAAGACTTTCTACTTGACCGCAAGCAGTGTGTGGTGATTAATGGGGCGAAATCGTTATCCGTACCTGTCACAAGCGGGGTACCACAGGGCAGTGTATTGGGCCCGCTGTTGTTTCTTTGTCTCATAAATGACATGCCTGACGATGTGCACTCCTCCATACAAATGTTTGCCGATGACACTAAGTTATTTTCGGGAAATTAAGAACCAAGCTGACTGTGAAGAGCTGCAGAAGGACCTCTGTGAGTTCCAGGAATGGTCGAAGGAGTGGCTGCTGATATTGAATGTCACGAGGTGTAAGAGGATGCACCTGGGGCGTACCAACGGTAAGGAGGCGTATCATATGTCCCAACGGGATGAAGAAACTGCACTAGTTGAGACTGAATGTGAGAAGGACCTCGGTGTGTATGTTGACAATGAGCTGAAGTTCTCGGGCCACTGCGAGAAGAAGGTAAACCAGGCAAATAAATTATTGGGTCTCATAAGAAGGTCGTTCAGATATCAAGACGGTCCGTCCCTCGTAACGATCTTCAGGAGTGAAGTGTTTCCCTATCTGGAGTACTGTCACCCCGTCTGGTCCCCGAGATATGCTAGGGACTGTCAGTTGGTTGAAAATGTTCAAAAGAGGGCCACCAGACTGGTGTCTGCACTTCGGCGCCTCAGCTACCCTGAGAGATTGGAGCGCCTGAACTTGCATAGCTTATATTTCAGACGGGCAAGGGGTGACCTAGTTGAGGTGTATAAGCATCTCAGGGGGCACTACTCAGTCGAGTGTCCTTACTTGGAGCTGGCGGACGCTCGCCCCATAAGGGGTCACAACTCAAGATTGAAGAAGCCGCAATTCCAGAAAACTGTGAGGGCAAACTTTTTCGGAGTGAGGGTTGTAAACTCTTGGAACAATCTACCAGAGAGTTTTGTGACGGCACCGAGTGCGAGCTCTTTCAAGACAAGACCTGACCAACACTAGAACGGGTTCAGGCACATTCAGGAGCCGGTTGCATGCCCAGTATTTGCCAACAGTGTGTGACAGAGACGTGACCGATCGCCCGGGCGGCTAGCGAGTCGATCAGTGGCTTGGGTGATCGGTCACGTCTCTCATTACTTTTCCTTATCATTTATCTTCTTCACCAAAACATCGGCTCGCTAGCCGTTTGGGCGATCCGTCACGTCTCTGTCACGCACTGTTGGTAAATACTGGGCATGCACCGGCTCCTGAATGTACATGAACCCGCTCCAGTGTTGGTCAAGTCCTAGTCTTGAAAGAGCTCACACTCGGTGCCGTCACAACACTCTCTGGTAGATTGTTCCAAGAGTTTACAACCCTCACTCCGAAAAGGTTTGCCCTCACAGTCTTCTGGACTTGCGGCTTCTTCAATCTTGAGCTGTGACCCCTTGTGGGGCGAGCGTCCGCCAGCTCCAAGTAAGGACACTCGACTGAGTAGTAGGGTGTGTCAATTTTGTCAACATGTTAAAAATCAAATTTGGTAGTCAAAATATTGTGCCTCTATATGTCTAAACTTGAGATTAGCAAACAAAAATGAATTGAAATAACCCTCACCTACATCAATTATACCTTAAAGTTTCAAATATCAGTATTTCAACAAATTAATGAGACTTGATTAGAATTATTCACTTGATATTAACTAATCTCATGTAAGCATATGGATTATGGAGTATTTTATGGTTCTATAGCTTGTGTACAATATGCATGTCAGAACATGAACATGAACAGGCTCTCCGTGTGGGACAGTTTAATTCTTGTTTTGACTTGTACCAAGCGTGAGGATAAGGCGCCCGGCTCACTCTCCTTCTAGATATCATAGACGGTGGTTTGCTCTCATTGCACTTGCACCTACTCTACCAGACGAATTCTACATTTTAATTATTGTAAGTAGGGCATATTGATTGTCGCAGTTACTTATATCATTGTATAAAACATTATGTTCTAAGAAATTATTATGTTATTTCTGTTACAGCATTTTTGATAAACAAATTGATATTTTTTGAAACAACAATTGAATTATGAAACAGTGAAATATTTTTCTATTTGTCAGATAGTGTGAAGATGTCAAAATTGAAGACAAGAAGTCAGTTGTCAACCCACTTGAGCCTGCTAGTTGGTAAAGGGAAGGAGCTTCCTGTATCAGAACTTCCAACAGTGAGAGACATGCTAAGATTAGGGTTACTCCTTCGAGAAAAAAATGCAAAGGACAGAAGGAACTATACAGATAAAGAACTCATAAATGACATGATAGTCCCTCTTCTGCATCAATGGACAAAAGCTAATGCACTATTCAAACCACCTGTGATTAATCAGTGTCGAACTATTGAGCTAAAACTAACGAAATTATGGCACAAAGCAGTTGAAACATCACTTGGTAAAGGAAACTTGGCCAGGAAAAATGAATTTCTGCACACACTTGATACTCTGTTTGACATTTTGACCTGCAAGTGCTCCATACAATTATGTTCTGAATCCAACTGTTCTCACTCAGGTAAGAGAGAAAATAATTCCCACATTGATTGTGGTTGTCCTCGTGAAAAGAAGATCCCTGTTTTAGAGCTTGAATTTATAAAGGCACAGAGGACAAAGGCAGAAGGCCAAGGAAGTATGCAAATGGGTTCAATAGATTATTCAGAAACAAAGAAGCAGATTGCTAATGCCAAGAAGAGAGAACAAATCCGAGAGAGGGAACAAAAGAAGAAAATGAAGAGTGAAGAAGCCATCCAAAGAGAGGAAGAGCTGTGTCAAGATGTTTATCACTTCTTTGATAGTTCTTCTGATGAACAGGAAGCAACATCAGATGATAGTTCCAAAGAGCCATCTGAACCTTTACCAAAGAAAATGAAATACAACACAAGAAATATTTCAAACATTGCTTTAGCTAGTATTCGCCACCATGCTGGACTTCGTGAGGCTGCAGAAATTGCAACTGCCGCTTGGATAGATGCAGGCCTCATCAGCCGAGAGGATGTATCTTTGGTGATAGATCATAATAAAATTAGAAGAGCACAAGAAAAAATAATGAAGGAAATATCTGATCAGCATGAAAAAGATTTAAGCGAGGGAGGGCTCTCCTGTCTTTTGTTTGATGGAAGAATAGATGACACAAAAGTTTTGCTAGAAGTAGAGGGAGTGAACAGAAAGTTTCCAGGTCTCATCAAAGAAGAACACTACTCTGTCTGTTCTGAGCCTGGTGGTCGGTTTTTGTTTCACTTTGCTCCCGAAACTGAAGTAGAAGGGAAGAAACATGCAGAGGTCATTGCTGATCATATTTTATATTGGGTTCAGGAGAGAGGACTTGGCAGTTCACTGCAGGCTGTTGGTGGAGATTCAACTGCAGTGAACACCGGATGGCAGGGGGGTGTAATGACGCATTTAGAGAAAAAACTAGGAAGAAGACTTGTTTGGATTGTATGTGATTTACATACAGGCGAGCTACCTCTTCGTCATCTCATCCAGGAACTTGATGGTCCTACAAAGAGCAACAACAAGTAGTCAGGTCCCCTTGGCATCATGCTGGATGAAGCAACACAACTAGAAATAAATACAACCTTTCCAAAGGTCGAAGTTGGCCCTCCCCTTCCGGCGTTGTCTGAAGGAGTCATCAAAGATCTCAGCACAGATCAATCCTATGCTTATCGTATTGCCCAAGCAATAAGATCAGGAGAAGTGCCTCAGTCATTGGCTCTCTTGGAGATTGGACCTGTCAGTCACAGCCGTTGGTTAACTACAGCTCTTCGTTTCTGCAGGATTTGGATTTCCAAACACGAATTGAAGGGCAAAGTGCTGAAGAATTTGAGGTTAATTGTTGAATTTATTATTGGAGTTTATCTTCCCCAGTGGTTTAGTGTGAAACTTAATCCTATGTAGGTGGATGGGCCCAATCACCTTTTGTTTCAATTGCAGCTAGTAAGAACACAGAGGAAGGTAGTGAGGGACATCGTGTTACCTGTGGCAAGAAGGTCCGCTTGGTATGCTCGATCAGAAGCAGTTTTGCAAGCAATGCTTTGCAGTCAATGTACCAATCTCCGAACCGAGGCTGTAGAAGTCATTCTAAAGATTAGAGGAACGGTAATAGATGACGACCAGTTGGGAGACTGTTCGTTTCATTCAAGAAAAGTTCCCCCAATAAACGTCAATGCCACCAAATTGTCAGAATTGGTTGACTTGAGTTTGGAAGTCTTAGAGCCACCATTGACAACAAGTCTAACTAGCCAAGAATTGAGAAACCTTAAAGAGACTCCAATGCAGGTGCCGAAGTGGCCTTCCCACACTCAAAGTGTGGAGAGATGTGTGAACATGGTCACAGAAGCAGCGGGCCATGTTTACAGCCACGAGAGGCGAGAAGGTTACATCAAAGCACAAATAGCAAGCAGACTACTGATGACAAGAAACCAAAGCAAAGAGAGTATGAAGGCATTGGTTACTTTCAAATAGACTACGGATAATAAAATATAATAATTTGAAACTTGAAACAGTAACATGTGTGCAAACGCTGGTTATGTTATAAATTCACAAATATGTACATTTAGAAATCCATTTGATGTAGGTAGGACTTATTATAAAAAAAAATTTATGCCAGAATATTGTTTTGCATGCTTAAAGACTACAATAAATTGCTACCAAATTACTCGATTTTCAATTTAGCCAGTTCACCCCCTAAATTGACACACCCTACTGAGTAGTGCCCCCTGAGATGCTTATGCACCTCAACTAGGTCCCCTCTTGCCCGTCTGTAGTATAAGCTAGGCAAGTTCAGCCACTCCAATCTCTTAGGGTAGCTGAGGTGCCGAAGTGCAGGCACCAGTCTTGTGGCCCTCCTTTGAACATTTTCAACCAACTGACAGTCCCTGGCATATCTCGGGGACCAGACGGGGTGACAGTACTCCAGATGGAGAAGCACTTCACTCTTGAAGATCGTTACGATGGACGGACCGTCTAGATATCTGAACGACCTTCTTATAAGACCCAATAATTTATTTGCCTGGTTTACCTTCTTCTCGCTATGGCCCGAGAACTTCAGCTCATTGTCAACATGCACACCGAGGTCCTTCTCACATTCAGTCTCAACTAGTGCAGTTTCTTCATCCCGTTGGGACATATGATACGCTTTCTTACCGTTGGTACGTGACATTGAATCTCAGCAGCCATTTCTTTGACCATTCTTGGAGCTCACAGAGATCCTTCTGCAGCTCTTCACAGTTCACTTGGTTCTTAATTTCCCGAAACAACTTGGCGTCATCAGCAAACATTTGTATGGAAGAGTGTACATCGTCAGGCATGTCATTTATGAAACAATCAAACAACAGCGGGCCCAATACACTGCCCTGTGGTACCCCACTTGTGACAGGTACGGATGACGATTTCGTGCCATTAATCACCAAACACTGCTTGCGATCATGTAGAAAGTCTTCTATCCACGCTAGGACATTTCCCGAATTCCGTACCCATCTAGTTTGATTTTCAGCCTTTCATGTGGTACACTGTCGAAATCCTTGGCAAAATCTAGGTCGATATTACCACCCCGTTCCAGAATATGGGTCCAAATATCCAATACCTTAAGCAGTTGTGTTAAGCAGGAGCGCCCCGGCATAAAACCGTGTTGGCAATCCTTTACAAGGTTGTTTTGTATTAGATGTTCCATTGCGGCATCTCTGATAATACTCTCAAGTACTTTACATATTATGCTGGTCAGGCTCACCGGTCTATAGTTGTTCGTGGAGTGACGATCGGCCTTCTTGAAGATAGGACTCACATAAGCCACTTTCCATTCACTGGGGACTTTCGTTCATCCAGGCATTTACAAAACAGGATCTTCAGGGGCTCTGCAACCCCTGGAACCCTGGATGCTCCGAGAGGACAAAGTGGGTCCAGGCAAACCAATCAGCAGCAAGACCGGCCTCCACCGCTTGCACACCAGCCCCACCAAGTACCTTCGTGTGGAGAACCCAAAGGCAAAAACAACAAAGTCAACCCCCTCAACCGGTCAACACCCAAAGCGCAGCCCAGTTTCATGGCCCCCCTACGGCCACACCTCAGCCCCCAAGTACCAGATAACGACAACAACTACAAAAAAGACAAAAGAAGCACACACCAAGGCACCAGAAGGAATGATACATGTATCAGACCTAGCCAAGGCCCTGACAACCTTCGCGGAGGGCCTAGCCGGACTACTGGGCCACAAGATCCAGCCTACATAGCTCCAAATACTCACGGGGAACGTCCTTGGGCAAGTCGCCACAGCTCCAGCTGTAACGACCACGGTCGTACACGTCAGTTAACGCCAAAATCAAATGATTCATATTACGCTCCATAGCCCACAAAACATATACCTCTGCTTTATTTTTGAGTCCTCCATCTGAGGAGTCCGTTTTCTCGTCACTTCAAGACGCCTCAGTCCTCCATTATCCCATTTTCTCTGACTTACTGAAACCAACCTCTCTATATAATGTATTTGAACGTGAGAGAGAACACCCTGGTTTAGAGTCAGCTTAGATATGTCTGTTTACAGTTGAAACATTCAAGATCCATTGTGAGTGGTGTTGAACGCTTCAACTGTCCTTATTGTTAATAAGACGTGTCAAGTAAGTGAGTGTTGAGTCTGCCAGGACCAACGATACCCATCGGTTTCGTTCCCTAAGGATATCCATGAGTTTCTGATCGCGCCTGAAGTTAGATCATTTTGTCGCCCCGACATCAGAGAATCTGATGTTTATAGTTTAATTAGTGTCAGTTATCTATTTAAGAAGCCTCCTATTCAGTTAGGTGTTAAGGTTTACCGTATTTTTTTTTGTCTTTCTACTAGTGGAGTGCGGCGGTTTTAGAATACGCCCGTGTGATTTACCAGTTTCTGTTGTAGGGGTTTGGTGCTAATTGGGGGGAGGGTACTTTACGATTTGAAAAGGGTATAGTTGAAGGCAGGATGGCTGAGGCTAGGGGTAGTCAGGAACCGGGTACCGGTGAACCTCCCCTCGGACCCAGCCAATTGTTGCAAACCTTTCAGGCCCTACTAGAACAAGTCATGTCAGGCCTGCCAACCCCCGCAGTCAGTGAGAATAATTCCCACCTCCCGAGTATTGGTCCGCCCTAATCTACCCTTTCCTCTGAAAACCAATTGTCAGGGTGGGACGGGGACCGCTTTGTAGATGATATCTTTGCTGGCGGCCGATCTGTTAGCCACCCTAGGGTCCACGGTGTTTCATCCCCTAGATCTAAATATCATAGGGGCTCGACTTTGTTGGGTCCTAAAGATGTTCTGAGGTTGACCTTGGACGAGTTAGTAGGGTTGGAAGCTCAAGAAACTATAACCGAGTTTTGTCGTCGAGTAGAGTATGTGGCCGAAGACCCTCAAGACAGATGGGAGGTAGCTACTAGTAGAATGGATAAGCGGGTTTCGACCATGGTCAAAACCGAGATTGGTTAATTAGATGAAGTGGGTTGGGATAGTGTAAAACGGGCTCTAAGAAACCTGTTTGTGAGTCGCATAACCTTTGAGGATGCCTGGTCGGAGTTAACCCAGGTGAAATATGATTTGGACGATAATCCCCGCTGATTCTTGGGAGAACTCAAGGCCAAGTTTGCCGCCCTGGAAAGTCGGTTTGGGATACTGCCAGGGCGAGATAAGACCATAAAAGATAAATTGTTCGAAACCTTGCCAGGGCAATTGCAAGCCGAGATGAGGGGATAAATGGCTGACTGTTGTCCAATAGAGAGTTTTGTGAATGTGTTGGACCGGCAGAGAAGCATGTACCTGGGATTTCGACCCCTGACTTCTTTCCCCTCTGTAAGGAAACTACATCAAGGGGCTAGGGCTCTAGAACCGGTGCCTGAGCCAGTAATAAGTGACAGGGGGTACCGTAAGAGAGAGCGTGCCGGGAAGACAGTACATGCACATCGAGAAGTACATATACCGCGAGAACGAGTTCCGCATGGAACACCTCGCCCAACGGTGATGGCACGTCGACGTGGACCATACTGTGGGTACTGTCGAACGTTTGAGCACGTTACCGAAACTTGCCCCTTGAAACCACCGAGGGATGCCTGTTGGGACTGTCTGAGAGTTGGGTGTCGGAGGTTCCATCGGAACTGTCCTGGACGCCAAAATAGTGCAGCTCCTTCTCGTAAGTGACGAGAAGAGGTTCCTTCCAGTGTGTCACCCTTCATACACCTGCCGGTGGGAGGACATAACTGTGTGGCTTTGATTGATACCGGTAGTGAAGTAACATTAATTTCCCAAAGTTTTGTGGAAACCCTAGGGGTAGGACCCATCAGGTCTTGTAAACACAAGTATAAAGCCGTTACCGGAGATGAACTGCATGTAAAAGACGACTCGTTACAAATGGTGACCAGCTAGTGGGATTATTTTCATTTGAGAACCAATTTGTAGGAATGAGGTGTGATACTTGGTGAATTTGTCTTCTCAGAATACAGTATACAGTAATGTATAAGTTTGTCATCAGTAAGGAGTACAAATAATTGTGTAACTTAAAGTACAAACTTTTGTGTCAAGTACAATACTGTAGTTGTAACTGCAAAGTTTTTAAAAGTTAGGTAAGAACTAACAATTGATTTAGTTTCACCACTTTTTTTTTGTGAAAGAAAGTTATAATTTTTTCTGTGTTACAGAGTTAGGTAATGCACCAAATTTTTTTTGAAATAAGCTACCTAACTCATCTTTGTGAGTTTTTATTGTGTGAAATTTCAGGAAAGTGGTAATTGCACATTAGTGTAATTTTTTTATTTTTTTGACCAGTGTATTAATCTTTGGATATTTACAGACATTGAGTGGGCAGTATACTTTACATCTGCCATGTTGAGAGTGTGATGAACTGGGTTCATCTCTCGAGTGTCACCAGAAATGTCATATGCACAAAGGTTATGTAATCCAATGTTTTATTTTTAGCTGTGACATTTATTGGAAGTATTGTGATTTCAATTGAAAGTGTTCAGATTCTCACTTGAAGTATTTTTCTAACTTTTGAAATTTTTATATAACCCAAGTGAGTGTTATGTAATTTTTTTTTCTTTTGCTAGTGAACTGAATTGTGAAATAACTATAAAAAGTTTTAGTTCTCAGTTGGAGTCAATTTGTTACCATTGAATTTATTGAGATAACACAAGTCTGGTGTTAAATTTTTCAGTGTTGTATTTTTCAACTTGTTTTTTTTACGGAGAATTTTATTACATATTGTCTTACCATTTCTTACAGTGTAGACTGATATGCATTGTTGGTAAAGAGGTTATATGTATTTGAGAACTAATTCCGGTGTATTTTCAGCCATAGTATTGATTGGGTTGAGGACTCTGTGGTGAAATGGACATCTAAGACATACAATCTCTGAAAATGGATTGCTGGAAACACCCTCTGTACATGTAAGGACCACCAATTGTGAGTAAAGCACAGAGTAAATTGTGTAGTGTTAACACAGTGTCAAGATAATTGAAAAAGACCGTGAATTCTGTAAGTACAGAAAATCCGCTTTGTGTTTATCATTCGTGAAATCTACAGAGTTAGATTTTCTTGAGACATTCTCATCAAGTATCATCAAGTATGTTATTTTGAGCATTGCTATGAGTACTGTGTGAATTGAAACTTTGTATTGTCCTCTTTAGAGATACTTAATTTTCTGAGTGAGTCACCGATACTACTGCCAATTATTTATTTTGGTGGGTATCCATTTAAGAAGTATCCGAGGCATTTTTGTGTCAATGTTTACCCCCTTTGCTCTGGAAGGGTGTTAATTGAATTTATCTTTGGTGGGGTTGTTTTGTAGTTTTGTAGAAGATTTGTTGTGACATCAGCGCACGATGATCACAGTAGTTGTGAATAAGTTACAACTTATGTGTGAGTTCCAAGAACTTGCCAAAGCCATGGAGGCCAACATTCATCGGTGGGGAACGCCGAAGGCTCGGAGGGGTAGTGAGAAAATCAAGTTTAGAGATTTTCCATCGGGATCAGAACCTGATGAAAGGAAAACTGCCGG
Source organism: Homarus gammarus (assembly GCA_958450375.1). Taxonomy (NCBI): domain Eukaryota; kingdom Metazoa; phylum Arthropoda; class Malacostraca; order Decapoda; family Nephropidae; genus Homarus; species Homarus gammarus. Next base: position 544,561 of record CAUDMG010001736.1, on the reverse strand, counting down.
TGAGGCTGAGGAAGCTAGTTGTTATCATGGGTACTAGACTTCGGGTGAGAAAGGGGGAAGTCAATGATTTGAATAGATCTTTTGTTAAGTATGCTTAGAATTACCCAGCTTAGATAAATTAGTAGAGAGAGTGGCAAGCAATGAATAGTATTCTACCTTAGACTTGAAAGCCACATATCATTAAAGAAATACTTAACGACAAAAGTCGAGACCTAACCACATTTAGTGATGGAATATAATTAATGAAGGTTTACACGCTTATCTTTTGGATTTTTTCAACCAGTCCCGTTATTCTTTTTATTTTTACCAGAGAAGTAAACCAAGTAGTAGCCCCTTTTGCAGCGAAGAACCGAGTTGAATGTAACTACCCTGATAATGTCATAGTGTGGACTAATGATTTTTCAACCTTGCCAGACAGGTTAGCTAGAGTATTGAGAAAGGTTGGCCAGTCCCGGGAACCCAAGGGTAGCTCCTGCGGCTAGGTTCCCACAGAGACGGAGGAAACCCCGGATCCGTATGGATCTCTAGAAACAGAACCAGTTGGTCGGTCACGTCTCTCAATTGCCGTAAAGGACCCTTACTTAGTCCTTGAGATTTGTTGATAGTGAACATCAATGTTTGCTTTGCCAGTCAAGTGGCCAGAGTGACCTGTTGGGGGAGGGATTGTCAGTATGTACCATGGGCAAGAGGAATGAGTAACTGTGTCTTACGGCCGTGAGAACATTGTTTGGTGTGAGTGATCAAGTTGCTTGGAGGTCCTATCTGCAGTAGGCCTAAGTTGGTGAAGGAGGTAGTTGGGCTGGACTTTAGTCACGGCTAGGCGTGTACAGTCGTGTACAGGAGTACAGTTTAAGACGCTTGCATTGCAGAGTTACGGCTAGGCGTGTACAGGAGTACATGGACCTAGTGCAGTTTAAGACTCTTGCATTTCAAGTACAGAAGGGAACCGAGGTTTGGGGGTTTCATGTGGACCGGGTCGCTGGCATTATAGTCTATTTGAGTCCATGCTCTGACCACTTAGATCTTGCCTCGTCTCGTGAGTGAACAACGATTCTTCCGTGGTAAGGTCAACCCTAATACTTCGGTGACTGGATGGGGTCCGCCTAACTACTTCTAGCTTGAGATCTCAATTGTTGAATTTGGTGCTTGGATCCAGTGTTATACATATCTGATCAATCGCCTCGAGGGAAGCTACTTGTCATCCAAGTGGAAGTTGTAGTTGAAAGTGTCCTACAAAGCTACCTGTCATCCTAGTGGATGTTGTAGTTGAAAGTGTCCTACAAAGTTACCTGTCATGCTAGTGGATGTTGTAGTTGAAAGTGTCCTACAAAGCTACCTGTAATCCTGGTGGATGTTGTAGTTGAAAGTGTCCTACAAAACTGTAATTCAGGCCGGCCTGTTATTTTTATTATTATGTTCTGTAATATTGATGTATGATTATGTTCTTCTGTGTGCCATAACAAGTGGTGCTGTGTTCATTTTATCTGCCCCTGGCTGGGAGTTTGTGTGATTATTCAACTGAGTTGCAAAATTTTATGTATGTGAAAATTCTGTAACATGTGTCACCTGTATTGATGGCCATTACCCCAGTATTGCAAGATATTGTGTTTTGAAAATTATGTATTTACGGTGAATGTTTTGTTGACTATACCGCATAATAGTGAATCTTTGGGAGGGGAAAGCTTTGTAACGACCACGGTCGTACACGTCAGTTAACGCCAAAATCAAATGATTCATATTACGCTCCATAGCCCACAAAACATATACCTCTGCTTTATTTTTGAGTCCTCCATCTGAGGAGTCCGTTTTCTCGTCACTTCAAGACGCCTCAGTCCTCCATTATCCCATTTTCTCTGACTTACTGAAACCAACCTCTCTATATAATGTATTTGAACGTGAGAGAGAACACCCTGGTTTAGAGTCAGCTTAGATATGTCTGTTTACAGTTGAAACATTCAAGATCCATTGTGAGTGGTGTTGAACGCTTCAACTGTCCTTATTGTTAATAAGACGTGTCAAGTAAGTGAGTGTTGAGTCTGCCAGGACCAACGATACCCATCGGTTTCGTTCCCTAAGGATATCCATGAGTTTCTGATCGCGCCTGAAGTTAGATCATTTTGTCGCCCCGACATCAGAGAATCTGATGTTTATAGTTTAATTAGTGTCAGTTATCTATTTAAGAAAGTCATTAATTTCCTGAGCTATTCTGTCAACTGGTATAATCTCCAAGATCTAACGTCTCCCTGTGAATAGCTCGTTGTCTGCCTCCAGGCCTGAGCTTGCAGAGTTGATGTTATCAACGTGTATATTCCACCTTTTCCGGGCAAGCTCAACCTCTGATTAGATTATATGAATAGACATAGGAAATTACCCTGATCCGGAACACCGGAGTTCATAATTAAATATACGGTGATCCAACATGGTAGAGAAGGTATGTTGATGGTGAGATTGACCTTTCTGGCATGAATAGGGAGGCCCAAGCTGCCCAGCGGAGGCACGTATATACCTCTACACGAGGAAGAATCACGCATTCGTGACTCTTCTTCCACGTCTACAGGTATGTTCACGTGTGTTCCACGCCGCCATATTAACTCAGTAACTTAGTCATTTTTGCGAATATCAGTGTTCATGTTTCAACATAGTACCTTCAGTGCCAATTAAGTCAAGTAAAGTAGAGCTCTAGCTATCGTCTGAACCGGTGCCAGACGTATGTTTTTTATAGTGAAGTTAAATATTCACGCATTCGTGACTCTTCTTCCACGTCTACAGACGCGGATGTGTTAGCCACTCTCCTGAGGGTCGATAGCTACCTATGGGCAAGATGGTTATTGAAGACTGTCTCTAAGAGGGCGCATTTAGAACCCCAGGACACGATTCCCCCGGGAAGCGCCCTCACCACTCTGCCAGTGTGTAACGAGTCAACCGCCCTGAGTCCACCTAGCGAGCGAGCCTTCAGCTGGGCGGCCGCTGTAAACAACTGTGCCCGCTAACTCCACCTGGAGACTGTGCTTCATCTATGGCATGGAGCTGTGTCCGCCCATGTTTGGAGGGATAACTAGCAGAAATATAGTATCCCGGGTTAAGTATTGAACCCCTGAATGAGAGTTCAAGGTACCAGGTGGTTCCCTGTGAAGGGATAAGAAATATGGTATGTTACTAATTGTGGAATTGCCCAGTGTGTTATGTATTCATCTGTAGTACCCATGAAAGAATAACCTGAGAGTATGAGGTTCTAACCACGAGTTGAGAAGGTAATTTGTTCCTTGTTAAAGTAAGACCTGAGGGTCCAGTGATATCTTGTGTGTAATTACTGAATCTCATTTGTCAGAGGATTAATACCACAACTGTCTAATGAAGTAATAAGTATTGGGAGGTATTTACTGAGGTAATAAGTTCTTGAAGTGTTTGATGACTTAATAAGTTAATTTTGGTTCTGTTTAGCCTGAGTGAATCTAAGATGCATCTTCTCCACTCACTGTGTTAATAAATATTGAATTAGTAATCTGAGTATCACCACTCTACTCCTTCTAAACATTGGTTCCCAGAAAATAATACTTACTCACGTGCCTAGACATCTACCACACTACCCAAAACCCTTCCATGAGTTCTGTTATGTAATGAAAAGTCTGGGTGGTGGCAGCTACCCTTTGTAAGTATAAAAAGTGTTGTACTAAGAATAACATGGTTCCCCAGACTAACCCATGTATAAGAATAGACATAAAACAAAGTATACTTCAGAAAGGTAAGAACATTGAAACTGAGAATACAATCTATATGACAGGAAATGAAAAGAAAGAACATTGACTTGGAAAACAGTAAAGAAGCATAAGAGTTACTTATATAAGAATATAAGGTATAGAGATAAAGAACAGATAAGAATATAAGTAAGAATATATAAGAATAAATATATATAAGTAAAGAATGGAAGAAGAATAAGTATATAAAACAGGGTACTCATTGGAAGAAGGCTACATAGAACAAATAAGTATATGAGTAAATAGAATACTAACAGAAAAGAATAGCTGGATGGTAAATTATTGAAAAGAGAAAACTCGGCTCGTTACACAGCCACCTCAGTGGAGGACACCATGCCGGCCCCCACACGAGTGACAGCCGAGGTACTCTCTACACCGAAAAAGGCCACCAGGGAACCAAAGATATCGTCAGCTCCCAAAAAGAAACTGGACGTTTCAGCTCCCCTGAACCGAACCCAAAAGGCAAAACACAACACAGAACAAGAAGATATGAACCTGATCCAGTCGGAATCGGACCTGAACATTTCCATCGAGGACCACCAGAATTCCCCGATGAAACAGTGGTGGAAAACACCAGCACCCTGAACATCCTTTCATGGAATGCTCAGGGCATCGAAAACAAGAAACACCTCCTGCAAGAAGCAGCAGCCAAGGACAAGCTTGATATTGTACTGCTACAAGAAACACTCCTACAAGAACACCACTGTTTCAAATTCAGTGGCTACAAGACATACAGGAGGCATTTCACGCAGGCATCGACAAGAGGATGTATGATCTTGGTCAAGTCGAGCATACCCTCCTCTTAGATCATGCAACATTTGCCATGTGGGGAAAACATTGAGACACAGGCCGTCAAAGTAATCCTCCAAGAACGGGAAATAACTGTCCACAACATCTACAAGAACCCAAGGAGCTCACTGGAGGTGACTCAATTATTCCCTTCAGCTGCTGACCACGCCACACTCATGGGGAGGGGATTTCAATGCACATCATTCCTTCCTAAGGTCGGTAAGCCCCACAATTGAAGACGGCCTACACCTATACACCACCTTCAAGACACACCCGAGATCGCCCTTCTAAACACCGGAGAACCCACTCACATTAGGGGAGGAAGGCTAGATCTAACCTTCGTCTCCAGTGCACTACAGCCTTCAGCCTCCTGGCAGCTACACCCCACGCTGACCAGCGACCACTTTGACACCCTAACAACACTGAAGGTGAACAAACTCCCCACTCCACCCCCGCCGAGATAGAGATACATTACCCAAAAGGCGGACTGGGAACTCTATAGGAAACACCTGGCTAAGTGGCGCACCAAATCACAGCCGGCCGGCGCAGCGCCCGTGGACGAGACAACCCTCCACCAACAGTTCGTCGAGGCCTTTCACCAAGCGGCAGAAGAGGTTATTCCAAAAACAAAACCCACATCAAGACAGTACAAGGATTACTGGTACTACTGTCCCAGGGTGAAAGAACTCAACCACAGAGTGAACATGGCCCGAAGAAACTACAGGAGACATCCCACGGACACAAACAGACATCTCCTGCAAGACATAGTCAAGGATACCAGGGAAGAGAAGGAAGAAATAAAAAACGCACGCTGGCTCAAGTGGTGCTCAGAACTGAACGAGCACACCTCCCTTGGCAAAATGTGGGCCCAGATCCGAAGGGCATCTGGGAAGTCTACACCACCACCACCAACCCATCCCAACCCAGAAGAGGAAGCCGAGAGATTTGCAAAACTCTTCTCCGACTGAGCAGCAACGAAAAATCTCCCGAGACATGCGGAGGAAACACAACGGCGTCTGCAACAGACCAGACTCCAGATGATTGAAGAGGCTTGCAGTGTTGAAGATGACACCGACAGACCCTTCAACCAGCAAGAACTCCAGAAGTCGATAAAACGAAGCAAGGACACAGCACCAAGGGCCGACAGGATAACCTACTCCAATGTACTCCATGCTTCCCCATGCCGGAGAAGCCGGGCACGAGGCCTTGCTACAAGTCATCAATGCTTCGTGGACAGCACAAAGACTTCCACCGGAATGGAACAAGGCAGATATACAGCCCATTCCGAAGCCCAGAGAACCAGACAAACCAAGACCCATCTCCCTCCTCAGCTGCATAGCGAAGACGGGAGAAAGAATGGCTCTCAACAGACTCAAGTGGAAAGTCGGCAGCCCACACCCTCACATTTTTGTTTACACCGAGAACACCGGCACAAGCAACAACATTGCCGAGATACTCAGCACAGTGGACAATAAACCAGCTTTGGTGGTCTTTTTCGACTTGGAGAAGGCCTTCGAACTAGCAAATCCACTGGCCATTATAACAACGGTCGCTGAAAAAGGCGTCAATGGAAGGTTGCTGGGGTGGATCCAGAACTACCTTACACAGAGAGAAGCAAGAGTACGCTTTCAGGGGGAAACGTCAAGCTACAGGGTCCACGAAAACGGAACCCCACAAGGATGCATCCTCAGTCCAACGCTGTTCAAGGTCCTGATGGAAAACCTAATCAGACTTCCTTTCAGACAAACAGCCAAGCTCCTCTGCTGTGCAGACGACCTACAGCTCATAGTAAGAGGAGCAAACCGACTACTCAACACGCAACACGCACTCCAACTTATAGAAGAGGAGTGCAACAGACTTGGACTCGAGATAAATCCAGCCAAGTCGAAAGCGATGGCCATCTGCACAGACACACCAGACAAGATGCTCTCCATACAAAACACGCCGGTAGTCTGGACCAACACCCACCAGTGTCTTGGAATCTGGTTCGACCAGAAACTCACTTTCAAGCCCCAACTCGAGTATCTTAGGCACAGGACGAAGAGCAGACACAACATAATGAGGTCGCTCACCAGTACAACCGCAGGAGCGAACATTTTTCGTGCTCAAAGCCTACTACACGGCCGCCATCAGATGGCTGGTAGATTACAGTGCTCCAGCGCTCATTGGACTGAGAGAAGACCAGATAGCTAAGCTAGAAGTTATTCAAAATAATGCTCTCAGGACCATGCTCGGAGCACCCATGTGGACCAGAATTTGCAATTTGCAAATGGAAACTGAACTACCACCCCTGGCAGTACGAGTCAAGCAGGTGACAGCCTTTCTCCTCGCCAAAATCTGTAGATCAGATAAGCCCACAGCTGCCAAAACGCGAATCAGTGCCTCCCTCCACCTCGACCACAGAGAGCGAGGGGCCACCTGGTCGCACGAGGCAAGCGAGGTCATCAGGCACCTGCAAGCAGAAACACTCGTCAAGAACATCCAAGACATACGAGACAGGGATTATGTAGTTCCACCACCATGGAGCCCTCCACCAGCCACATTCAAAATCACCGAACTAGGTGATAGCAAAGCCAACCTCCAGAAGGAGGACCTCAAAAGAATAGCTCTGGAAGCCATAGCCACCGAGACACCGGCTGATGCAGCATCATACTTCACAGACGTCTCGGTGGACCCAAAACATCATAGGTCCGGAGCGGCCTTCTACACCCAAGGTCAGACCCTCCAATGGAGACTTTCTAATGGCTGCTCCACCCAACAAATAGAGTTGGTAGCAATCTCAAAGGCCCTACAACACGCTGCAACACAACACAACAAGTCCATCACAATTCACACGGACTCGAAAATGGCCATGCAGGCGCTGCAACACAGCCAACCAAGAGACAACGTCCACATCATAACCTCGATCCTCGCACAGCTACAGGACTTCCAAAGGCAAAACCACCCAGTCGTCTTACACTGGATTCCCAGTCATGTAGGGATCGGGGGAAATGACATGGCAGACGAAGCAGCCAAGGCAGCCACACGTTCTAGAAGCGTACACATTCAAGTTCCAGAAAGCGTGCAACAGATCAAGAACCACCTTAGAAAGACTTCTAAGCACGACATCCAAAAGAGCTTCCTTGACGCATTCAACGCTGGTTCCCAATCAGCCAAATGGTACCTGGTGGCTACAAAAGGGGAACCACCTTTTGCGGACAAGAAAACACCAAGACAAACCCAAGTTAGCCTTCATCCACTACGACTAGGGTACAAGCGCACCTGGCAGACGATCGCAAATGTCGTCAGGGAATGCACCTACTGTCAGGAGCCAGCGGCCAACCCACTGGAACACTATCTCCTCGACTGGGAAGTTACACAAAGTCTCCGAAACAGAATTCAAAACTTCCAAGAAGAACACACAACACCAGCGGCCACTCTAACCCGAAAGGCCCAAACAAACCACATTCACCACCTTCTCCGGGTCATCACACGATACCCACCGCCTAGATAGCTTTGAAGTATCCGCCCCCAGCAAGTGCAGACCCCAGTTCGGGGGGCGCACCACTCGGAAACTGACCACGTCCAGGAGTGGGGGTTGGTGGTAAGCGTTCACTGACCGAGGGTCCGCTCACACTTGCAAACCTGCAGCATATCTGCAGGTAGGACAACTTCCATCCCAAATCCCAAATCCGGTCTGGCTGCTCCAAGAGCTCCAGCGGGAACCACCTACAGGCAAAGGCCCGTGTCGGACAACGGTCAGACAATCTCAACAACAACAACAGCAGTGAAGGTCATTCTACTCAACACTCTCAAACCAACTAGACCACTCAATAAGCTCCTCACCACACAGCAACTCCCTAGCACTGCACTGTACACTCGGAAACCATATTCTCTAGCCCACCTGGGTCGGTGCTGGAGGTTAGTACAGTGTCCTTTCTGGACGGGGGCCCACTCTAACTATCACGAGGCAACACACGCACGAACATTTTATACTCTGCATTATCTTCATTATATATGAACAAGAAGAAAAATTACCATAGGTTGTAGTTACGAAAGTATGAATGGAAATAAACACTTCCAAACCACACAGTGAATCCACACAACGTTTACAGCACTTCCACCACACCCCATCTATATCTTTTATTTTCCATCATTCACGTAACTATATGAAAAATCGTGTTTAATTTAACTACATATTTCAAAAACCTTAAATTACATGTGGATCAGTCACTCCTCATTTGACACACTAATAGTGTAATACTTTGACCATCCCACCTGGGCACATGGAGGCCCACGGTAACTCTCATAGGGCAACATACGCACGAACACACAAATTATGATATGAACCCTTCCAGGCTTCACTATCATTATCATGCTATGTTCATCGTGCTCTGTATCTTGGTAACTAGTCATAGTATCAATACATGACAGTGTTATTAGTATAATATTGTAACTTTTACCCTACAGTTATTGTTGTAAATCATGGACAGGAAGGATACATAAATTGTAATATCAAGTGTATGGTTCGCTCAAAGCCACCCCAAGTCAGACAACGCGTCACATAAAGTTACACTGTGTGAGTGTGTGTGTGTGTGTGTGTGTGTGTGTGTGTGTGTGTGTGTTCCGTAACATTAAGCTTCATCCTTAGTAGGTAAGATGTTTCATAAAGAGGTTTCTCCCATTCGTCATTGTGAGCATCGTCCCAGAGCACATTGTTTCCATCAAAACCATGGTTCATCCTTATTTCCCTTCTACCGTGTAGCTCTATCCATATGGCTAAGTGCTTGCTTTTCATTTCTTTATTTATCAAAATAATGTGGATCAGTTACTCGTTATTTAACACATAGTACATGCACTTAGAGCATCAAGATTGTTTTGTAGGCATGACTATTGGTTAATTGAAACCCCAAAAATATTTTTCACATTTATTATGCATAAACATTGTAAACATATCTATGTGATTATTGTAGTATATAACATATATTTAATGTCTGGACAGGTTCCCAAGAGTTATGCATATTAATGCATAGATTTTATAAGCATATTTATGTGAAGTGACGTAAAACCACATCGTAAAATACCTGGACAAATTCCCGAGAGTTAGGAAACGAAGTCTATGTGGCCCCAACGAGGTTACACCAGAGAGCTAACTCCCCCGCCACCCCCTACAAGGCACCGTCGTGGGCGGAGATTTAATTCTTGACCACAGGTTAATACCGTGTTCAACCTCCATCTGCTGCTATAACTTCATGCAATCTGGTGGGCCATATATTTTCTATTGGATTACAATCGGCTCCTTTAGGGGGCCAGTCCAATAGAATAATCTGTGGGTGCGCCTCAAACCAACGCTTGACTGCCCGACTTGTATGTATTGGACTACGGTCTTGCACCATACATATAGGCTGTGGGTCTGGGATGGCATATGAGTTGCTGGGAGGATGGTTAGCAGTCCTGTTGAACTGACAGGTAGACAAAATAGAAAACTCACAGCCAAACTGTTCGAAAACCCATGGACAATAAGACATTAGTAAAATATACTAGGTCATTTTAGCGCGTGCACACACATTATATACAGACCTATTGGTCCTTGCGAGGCTGTTTGGTTATGATATGCTAACTAGTTTGCTAGGGTGAGGGAAAGTATATATATATATATATATATATATATATATATATATATATATATATATATATATATATATATATATATATATATATATATATATATATATATATATATATATATATATATATATATATATATATATATGCTGGAGCGTACTGCATGTGGCCAGTTGTCAAATTTCTCTTTGTGTTTGTCTATTTTCTCTTTGTATGGCTCACATACATACGTACACGTAGGAGATCTCGCACTACGGATAGAGGTAAGAAGGGAAACTAACAGAAAACGCCATTTGACAACTGGCCACACACAGTACGCTACAGCAATTAGGGTGTGTCATAGGAGGGAAGATCAGCTAAAGCTAATGGCCCATCACTTTTTTGGTAGATTTTAGTATATATAAACAGAAAATAATTTCAGTTTCAATATTTTGCAACCTTTTGCTAGGTAAATTTTAGCGTGAAATTTAACGAAAATCTAACGTACAGCTGCATTAGTGCATTACAATTAAATAGTGAACATTGCTTTCTGACTTCATTCTTTAACAACCCAACTAACAATATTTTTTTCTGTTTCAGATTCTGATGCATTTATAAGTTGATAATATTTGCGATGGCTGCTTGTGTCAGGACGAGGAACCAAAAATCCAGCCATCTCAGTCACTATCTTGGGTCTGGGAGAGAGCTCCTGAAGTCGGAGTTGCCTACATTGAGAGATGCTTTGAGATACGGTGTTTTAATCAGGCAAATCAGTGAAAAGAACCAAAGAACTTACACAAACAAAGACATTGCCAGTGATATGACCAAAGCTGTCTTGGCACAGTACACTCTGGCTAACGCTCAGTTCAAGCCTCCAGTCATAACAAGTCAGAAGAAAATTAGTGAGAGACTGCTAGCCAAAAGGAAAGTAGCAAGCTGAAAGAATTCAAAGCCCCTGTAGTGTACGGACCATAAACCAAGGTGATAAATGAGGTGGCAAACGAGATTTTATCCCCACTAAGATTCTTGTTCAGGAAATCCTTGGATCAAGGTAAAACGCCGAGGGACTGAAAATTAGCCAACGTCATCCCGGTATACAGTACAAGAAGGGCAGGAAAAGTGCAGCAGAAAACTACATACAGGTCAATCGGTCTAACATCACGTACAGTATATGCAAACTCTTTGAGAAAATTCTGAGGGATGCCATCATCCAACACCTGATCGAACACAGTCTTATCAACGCATCACAACACCGTTTCATCGAAATTAAATTCTGCGGGAAAAATTTACTCACATTGGACCTTGAAATGATAACAGACTACGTGGACCAAAGCTTATCAGTGAACGTGTTGTACGCGGATTTCTCCAAGGCGTTTGACAAAGACCCACATGCAAGACTAGCTTCTAAGGTCCAGGCACTTGGCATCACAGGCAAGATTTTTACATGGATTAACCACTGGCTCAAAGACAGGCAACAAATAGTAGTAATAAATGGAGTACATTCTGAATGGAAAGAAGTTCTCAGTCGAATACCAAAAGACTATCCTTGGACCACCCTGTTTGAGATCTACACAAAAGGACATAGATGACTATACATCGATCCACATTGTCAAGTTTGCAGGCGACACGAAGATATTTGGGGAGATAGCAAATCTGTACAAAATCTCCATATGTTCCCATTGACAAACAGGGTACCACAGGGCAGTGTATTTGACCCGTTGTTGTTTGTTTGTGTCATAAATAACATACCAGAAGCTATACACTTCCATACGAATGTTTGCGGATGATGCCAGGATATTTAGGAAAATTAAGAACCAAAAACACTGTGCCATCATAACACTCTCTGGCAGTTTGTTCCAAGAATTCACAGCTCACACTCCTAAAAAGTTATCCCTCACAGTTTTCTGGACTTGCGGCCTCTTCAACCTTGAGCTGTGACCCATTGTGGGGCCAGCGTCCGCCAGCTCCAGGTAAGGACACTGGAATGAGTAGTGCGCTTTGAGATGTTTATACACCTGAATTAGGTCCCCCCTTGCCAGTCTGTAGTGTAAGCTACTACTACTACTACTACTACTTTTGCTGTCACTCAGAATCGAGTATGACGATCATCCAGCGATGATATAATGGTATGAGTTATCAAGGATGTCACCTACAGTAGGTTGGTGAGTTTCAGGTGACTAAAGAGGCCGATACGGGACTGGCAGGGTCGATCATAGAAGTTGCACATGTGGGGGGCTACATCTAGTGCGGGAGGGGTGGCGGCAGCGTCTTTCCGGCGTTGGCACTTGTCTACCTCGTTATGCAGTCGGGCTAACTCGAAAGTATTGAAACCTTCTTGTGTGGTGCTCCTCCAAGCGTTACGGTGAGAAGCAATCGTCTCCTATGTGAGGGGGGTCGATTTGGCACTTTTTCAGGTTTGTCTTAAGACTATCCTTATACCTATTCAGTTGCCCGCCAGCATTACGTTTACTATTCGTTAGATGACTGTAAAGTAGGTGCTTTGGCAGTCTGCTGTCATCCATGCTGGTAATATGGCTTCCCAGCATAGTTGTTCATGGATAATGGTAGCCTCGATGCCTCTATAGTTGGTGTCAGCAAGAATACTGGCATTTGTTCTCTTGTCTTCCCAGCTAATTCTGAGGATGGAACGTAAACTACGTTGGTGAAAGTTTTCAAATGCCTTGATGTGCCTCCTGTATGTGACCCATGTCTCGCTGCCATATAGCAGGGTGGGGAGGACCACTGCTCGATATACATGTAACTTTGTAGATTCAGCTCCCTACAGGTGAAGACGTGGTTTAGGAGTCTGCCAAAGGCTTGAGATGCACATCTGATCCGATGCTGAATCTCATCATCGATGTCTGCGGTGGTGGTCAGGTGGGATCTGAGATACCGAAAGTGGGTAACATTGGTGAGGGTAGTACCGATAAGCTGGTTGGATGGTGGAGGTGTGGCTGAACCAGGGGCTGGCTGAAAGAGAATCTGAGTCCTATGTACATTCACATCAAGGCCAAAGTGTGCATACGCATCTGTGTAGGTGTTCAGGATCTCCTGCAGGTCGTGTTCAACTGTGAACGACAAGGGTGAGGACTTCTGCATACTGAACTTCAGTAAAGGAAGCTGCCGACACCTTTGTTCCTGCCTGGAGTCATCTTATGTTGAAGAGACCCTTCATCTGGTACCGGATGTCCACCCCGCCTGCGAAATTTGAACTGGCACGAGTAAGTAAGGAAGCCAAGAAAATGGAAAAGAGAGTTGGTGCCAGTGCACACCCTTATTTAACCCCCGTTTGATTGGGGAAGAACTCAGACTGGGTGCCATTGTGCAGGACACTGCCGTTCATGCCATTGTGGAGTTGACCGAGTCGAAGGCCTGGGTTAGTAGGTCTAAGAAACCCATGTACGGGTCACGACGCTGTTCCCTGTGGTGCCGGATTTAGACCTGTGGAGGCCCATGGGCAGCCTCTTTGTGGAGGCCCCCCTCATTATAACTACCCAAGAGGGTGGGGTGGCGAGTGAAGTGAGCCTAAGCATCTGAGAGTTCCGGGGGGCGCTGTAAGCCCCCCGGGAAAATTTTGAAATTTGAACACTTCTTTAGAGAATTTTGAAGCCATATGCAGTTATATTGAGGAAATTAGAACATATTGTAATATGTGGAGGCCCCCAGATTGTGAAGGCCTCTGGGCAGCTGCCCACTTTGCCCACTCCTGAATCCGGCCCTGGTTCCCTGCACTTTTCCTATATCTGGCGGGCAGCAAAGATCATGTCAATGGTGCCTCGCGATGGCCTAAAGCCACATTGAGCTTCTGGGAGGAAATTTTCCTTCTCAGGAAGAAGTCTGTTTAGGAGGACTCAGGCAATAATCTTGCCAGCTACGGACAGCAGGGAGATCCCACGGTAGTTGCCACAGTCTGACCGGTCTCCCTTGTTTTTATAATTACTGACAATGGAGGCATCTTTAAGAGCTTGGGGGATTTCCACCCTTTCCCATATATTCTCCAGGAGAGAGTGGAGATGGTTGGAAAGCATAGGTCCTCCTGCTTTATACACCTCGGCTGGGACTCCATCAGGCCCTGAGGCTTTGTTGTTTTTCATCAGTTTGATGGCAGTAGCTACCTCATCCAGGGATGGAGGATAGCTGAGGTGAGTCAGCTCTGGATGCTGAGGCACCTGGTGGGTAGTCAGGACATCCACATCATTCTTTCGGTTGAGCAGTGAATGGTAGTGCTCTTTCCAGTGCTGAAGGAGGCCTTTATTGTCTCTAATTGTGGAATTACTGTCAGATGAGCGGAGGGGGCTGCGCCACAAGTGATTGGCCCATAAAATGTTTTAGTGGAATTGAAAATTCGCGCATCATGTGCTGATCTGCAAATTTTTGTGTTTCACATGCTTTATTTCTAGGCCAGTCGTTCTTTAAATTGTGAAGTTCCCGCTGGGTCGCTGCTTTCTTCTTGAGCAAAGGTATCAGCTTTGGTCTGAGACTGAGGGTTGTTCTGCCAGTCAGTGAAAGTAGCATGTTTATTATCGATGAGTACATTGATTGTCGGGTCATTTTCATCAAACCAGTCCTGGTGTATTCTTTCGATCTGGCCAAGGGTCTCTCTGCAGGTTTTTGTCATGACAGTGTCGACAATATCCCATTCAGCACTGGAATTTGGGTTGTTTGTTGTTGGGTTGTTTATCAGCCCATTCTCGAGCTGCTCTCTGAAAGCATGTGCTACCAATGAATCTTCCAGATGCTTACTGTTAAAACTTCTTCTGGGGGCTTGCTGCCTTCGCTGTATGCGGCAACGTGAAGTGATAGCTTGGCTCTGAAAAGTCGATGATCAGTGTCACAGTGGTCTGAGCTACGCATGGCATGGGTGATGAAGACATCCCGGCGATCTCTTTCTCTGACAATGATGTAGTCAATGAGATGCCAGTGTTTGGATCGTGGGTGTTACCACGAATCCTTGAACTTGTCGGCCTGCCTAAACAAGGTATTGGTGATTGTGAGGTAATGTGCATCACACTTGCTGAGGAGTAGGCCATTGGGATTACACTTGCCTCGTTCATTTCTCCCTATGGTACCCGGACAAATGTCAACATCTATACAAACTCTGGCATTGAAGTCACCAAGGAGCACAACCTTGTCTTCTCTGGGGATAGAGGTTAACACTTTGTCGAGGTCGGCATAAAAGACCTCTTTGATGTCATCCTCTGTAATAGCCTCTGTTTCATAAACAGAATGATTATATAAATGGGTTAATTACATTTTGATTTATATACATAATCATCCCTTGTAACTTTCCACTGGCTATGAGGTGTCATGTACATGTCACGTGTTTGGTAGTTTTCCTTGAGGTGCGCCCAGTGACTGATTACACAGCAGAAGGACGTGTTTTAAGCAGGTCTATTTACATAGCCTCCGGCCTTCTCCTAACACTCATAGCTACAGTGATTAAGTTATGGTTGATTTACATGTTGGAATTGTCCCCGTAGTTCCTAAATAAATGAATAACAGACAATTGGGTTTCGCTACTAAAACCCAATATAATACAAAAGTTCCGGCCTCGTAATGTAGGCAGAATCAGCAGTTAGAGGGGCCTATAACACCTCTGCATCCAGTGTTGGGGCATATGCACTGATGAAGAAGGCATGACGTGAGTGATTTAGCGGGACTCGGAGCGTCATGAAACGCTCGTTGATCCCAATAGGTTTTTCAGTTAGACTGTGCATGATGCAGTGATGGATGGCAAAGCCAACTCCATTAAGGAGATTTCTCTCCACAGCAGGATTACCCTTCCAGAAGAAGGTAGAGCCAGACCCTCGTTCTGTGAGTTGACTCTCGTTTAGGAGCCCGGATTTACTGATGGCTGCTATGTCGATGTTATATCTAGCCAACTCTTTTGCCACAAGGGCAATTCTTCTATCAGGATGCTGACTTGTGCCAGTATCCAGAAGGGTCCTGACATTCCATGCAGCGACCATAAGAGGCAATTGGAGGCGCTCTGATCTCTCAGGGTAGCTGAGGTGCCGAACTGCTGGGACCAGCATGGTGGCCCTCCTTTGGACTTTTTCAATCAACTGACAGTCCCTAGCATATTTCTGGGACCAGACGGGGTGACTGTACTCCAGTCATGAAAGCACCTCACTCTTGAAGATCGTTGCGAGGGACGGACTTACAAGATATGTGAACGACCTTCTTATAAGACATAATAATTTAGCTGCTTGATTCACCTTCTTTTCACAATGGCCCAAGAACTTCAGTTCATTGTCAATGTACCCACCTAGGACCATTTCACATTGTCTCAATTAATGCAGTTTCTTCTTCCAGTTGGGACATATGATACGCCTCATTACCATTGGTACATCCCAGGTGCAGCCTCTTACACTTTGTGACATTGAATCTTAGCCTCCGTTTCTTCGACCATTTTTGAAGTTCACAGAGATCCTTCTGCAGCTCTTCATAGTCTGCTTGGTTCTTAGTTTCCCGAAATAACTTGGCATCATCCACAAACATTTGTATGGAGGAATGTACAGCTTCTGACATGTCCTTAATGAAGCAAACAAACAACAGTGAGCCCAATACACTGCCCTGTCGTATCCCGCTTGTAACAGGTATACATGACTATTTTGTGCTATTAATCATCACACACACTGCTTGAGATCACGGAGAAAGTCTACGATCGCACACTAAGATACTTTCCTGAATCCTGTACGCTTCCAGTTTATTTTTCAGCCTTTTATGGGGTACACTATTGAAAACCTTGGCAAAATCTAAGTATATTTTGTCGATACTGCCACCCTGTTCCAGAATTTGGGTCCAAACATCCAGTACCTTGAGTAATTGTGTTAAGCAGGAGCATTCCGGCATAGAACCGTGTTGGCAATCCCTTACAAGATTGCTTCGTACTAGATGTTCCATCCTGTCATCTCTTATAATGCTCTCAAGTACTTTATATATTATGCTGGTCAGGCTCACTGGTCTATAGTTATTCGTGGACTGACGATCGGCGTTCTTGAAGATAGGACTCACATAAGCCATTTTCCAATCACTGGGGACCTTTTGCTCATCCAGCCATTTAGAACAGGATATTCAGGGCTCAGTAAACTCGTTGCACAACTCTCTTAGCATTCTGGGATGCACTATATCAGGGCCGGAATTCTTATTGACCTTTAGCTTTGACAATTTATTTATTATAACCTCTTCTGTGAACACAATGTGGGTCAGCGCTGTGTCGAACCTTCTGTCCTCAAACACAGGAAGATTATTCACATCCTCTCTTTTGAACACATTGGAAAAGATCCTGTTCAATGCCTCTGCTTTGTCCTGGTCAGAATCTGGGTAATTACCACCCTCAAGCCTCAGGTCTGATACTCTTATTTGCGTTTTTAATTTCGACTTTGTATAGCGGTAAAATGCCTTTGCATTTGACGTGACCTCGCTTGGAACCAGTCTCCGGAACTACTTTTCAACTATTTTACACTCTGACTTTGTTTGGTTCCTGGATCTTGCATACACCCTCCTGTCCTGCTCATCATTTGTTCTCACTTACGCCTTGAATTTCTGGGTTTTCTTCTTAACTTTGCCGACTGCCACATTATTCATGTGTACTGGTCTCCTTGTATTCCCAGGGCACTGGGTCTGGTCTAGGGTACATATTTTTCGATCAAATGGTTAACTTTACTGGCTATGATATTTAGCTTAGTGACTGTGTTCTTATACCTTGCTGAGTCAGGCCAGTAATCAGTTTGTTTATCATGAACCTACGCGATAGCAATTTATAACTGAAGGCATATCTTGTTGATCTGTGAACCTCAGAGACTCCGATGAGAGTATTGAAACTGTTGTCAGCTTTTATTATGGTGTAAGGGTCTCTTTTTTTACTATTTCATATTTATTCTATTTATTCTTCTTTTCTATACAGTACTTTATTCCTTCTGTCATATATTAATGTATTTTCTGAATTTTATGCCCTTACTTTCTCTCAATTATATCCTGCTTTAGTTATATTCTATACCATGGATTAGTCTGGGAAAACTATGTCATTCTTACTACAACACTTATTATACTTACCACGGTAGCCTGCCACCACCCAGACTTTTATTAGAATATACCATATTTCATTGGACTGTTAGGTAGCTTGCTGGCGAGATTCTAGGCACATGAAGTACAATAGTTATTTTCTGAGAACCAACAGGTAGAAGGAATAGAGCGGTGATACTCGTAGTTCACTAATTCAATATTTATTAACATAAGGTGTGAACAAGATGTTAATTAAGCACACTCAGACAAGACTGGGCCACTTAGGTCTTACTTTACACGTAGCAAAATAGATCTTCATTTCTTGGTTACAACATTACACACTTATTATATTATTTCATTGTCAATACAGATGATTATATGGCACACTCGAAAATATCCAAAATTAAGATATTAATTAACACATCATGTTATTTCGGAATGAACAACATGGCACTTTAACTATAACTCAGTTGGTAGTACACATGCATGGTGGACTCACAACCCTTATAACAATGTTACCACTGGTAACACCAACATTTATGGGTTCAATACTCAACATGGGATAGCTATATTTCTGCTAATTATCCCCAATCATGGATACCAACTCTGCTCAATTCATATAACCAAGATCAATGAACCGGATAAGACTGAGTCCACTGGTCGCCGGGGTTGTTTACTCCACAAACAGCCGAAGATCATTCACTAGTAGCGCCCGGGGGTAGACTCGGTGCAGTGTCTTCGCACAGTGTTCCTGGGTGCTCCTTGAAGGTTCCAAGTGTTCCCTGAAGAAGGCAGTGATGGGGAGGGAAACACCGGGTAACACTGAAGTCCATTTATTAACGGATAGGAGAAATACAAGCAGTGACTAGCGTGTGACGTGCACGACCCTCAGAGTCAGACTGAGGCTGCCTTGCCATATGGCAGCCTCGAGGCAATGTTAATAATAATAATAATAATAATTAACGGTTTATTGAAAGAGCTTGGCAGCCAGAAGGCTGAAAATATACAGTTGCATAGTTGGGGAATGGGTTTCGAATTACAAATAATATACAAGTAACATAAGTGATACAAATAAGATATATAATAACTAGATGGGGAAAAGCTCAAACTACAGTGCATTTCAACATAGTGACAGTGCAAGAAGTAGTATTTACTGGGAGTGAATACACTGGTTAATTACAAGTTATTGATAATTGGGACTGGGCTGTTCTTATAGCGAGCAGTTCGTGCATGTATGGGCTGGATGCGGTTGTGGTGTCCAACAGCAATTCTCTGGCTAGGGATCTCAGGTGATAGTAGGAGCCGGTGTCGAGGATGGTGTAGAAGCTTCTTACCAAATTTGCAGATGAGGTCGTGGTGATGGTCAGTGAGAGTCGAAAGGGTCAGTGTGTTGAGCGCTTCTTGATATGTGGAGTAGGAAGGGGAGAGAATAATCTTGCATGCCCTCTTTCGCACTTTTTCTAGGTGTTTACGTTGTGTGGCATTTAGGGGGGAAGACCAGGTAGGGGAGGCATAGGTGAGCTTGGGAAGCATGAATGTTGTGTAAACACTGAGGAGCTCGGATGCAGGAACTCCGAGGGACTTGAGTCGGCGGAGGAGGTGGAGACGGAAACTGGAGGATTTGACAACTTCACTGACGTGTGGTTTCCAATTTAGTTTGTTGTCTATGGTGACGCCGAGGAGCTTCGTGGAATCTACAACCTGGAGTGTGTTCGGACCTAAAGTAATGGAAGGAGGTGGGACAATGTCGGAGGAGAGGTTGATGTGCATAACCATGGTCTTGGTATGGTTGATGGTGACATGGTTGTTGGTGGCCCAGTTTTGGAGACTGTTCAATAAATCCTGAAGGGCGGTATAGTCGGGAGCAGAATTGTTGATGGTGATCCCAATGGTGGAGTCGTCGACATATTTCCAGTGAGCCGGGGTTTCTCTTAGGGCATCATTGATGAGCATAAGGAAGCAGAGTGGTCCCATCTTGGTACCTTGGGGGACGCCACAGGTGAGTGACTGAAAGGTGGAGACAGCCCCTCGGAAGCGTACAGCTTGGTGTCGGTCACTGAGGAAGTCTGTAAGCCATGGTATAAGACTTCTCCGAAGCCCGAGGTCAATAGCTTTGTTGATGATTATATTGTGGTCGACTAGGTCGAATGCTTTAGTGAAATCAATGAAGGCGACAGCTACAGACGTTTTTCGTTTCTCGAGATGGCGGTATATGTAATCGAGAAAGCTGACAAGACAGTGAGTGGTGGAGGAAGTTTTCATATTGCCAAATTGCTGAGGGTCTACGACTCCTGCAATATCAGCATAAGCCCAGTCGAACACAAAACTTTCACAGATTAGGCTGGGTATTGGGGTGATTGCAATAGGTCGTAGCTGATTTAAGGATTGCGGGCTGGTTGACTTGGGCACTGGTGATACATAAGAGGTCTTCCAGTCAGCTGGGCATCTGGCTTGACTGAGAGAAGCATTGATGATGGAGCATAGGGGTTTAGCAAGCTCCGGGGAGAACTCCTTGAAGAGTTTCATTGGTAAGTCAATGGGGGTGGTAGAGCGTTTTAATTTTAGTTTGTACAGGCGTTTTGCTACTTCAAATTCTTCTACTAAGTCAGTGGGAAGGGGGGCTGGTAGGTAAGCAGGGAGAGTGGTTGTGTCAAGCCGGGGGAGTGTCTGGCATATAGTAGCGAAATGGTTATTTGTTGCCACATAACACGTGCAGTGTTGCCACATATTTACATATATAAATGCTACTCGGCACAGTAGCTTATATACAAGGTTGCTACTCGGCACAGTAGCTTAGATACATAACCTACACTCCTGTCCTTAGATTCAAATCTCGCCATATTAAAGACATCCTTCAAGGACCATCTTGCCCATAGGCAGCTACCGAACCTCGGTAGTGGTGACAACACAGACAGTGCCTGGAGATGCGTTGAAGAAGAGTCACGAGCGCGTAAATGTCTAACTCAACTACACATAACTATACGTCTGGCAACAATACAGACTTACTTTACTTGAATTATGCTTGGCACATGATCATTTCACAATGCTAAAACATGAACACTGATATTCACAAAATTCGACTGAGTTAAACTGACTTAACATGGCGGCCGGAAACAATCATTAACATACCTGGAGATGCGTTGAGGAAGAGTCTCGAGCGTATGAGTCTTCCTCGCGCATTCGTTTATATACTGGCTTCGGGCAGTTCTGGCCTATGCATACATACCAGAAGGGCTAATCTCACCAACGGCAGAAATTCTATTCAATTCAGTCGCTGTACACTCAACTATTAAAAATCGGTGTCATGGGTCAGGTGAATTTCTTATGTCTATTTATATAATCTAATCAGAGATTGAGCTTGCTAGGAAAAGTGAAATGGACGTCAAATACACACACTAACAACTCTACTTTTCCAGAAACTTTCTGAAATAGACAACTGACACTAACTAAACTACAAACATCAGATTCTTTGATGTTTGGGCGTCAAAATAATCTAACTTCAGTAGTACTTGGAAACTCATGGTTATCCCCAAGGACGATATTACGGGATGCCATTCATACTGGCAGACTCGATACTCACTTATTTGACAAGTGTTACTAACAATAAAGACAGTTGAAGCTTTCAACATCAATCACAAAAGATCTTGAATGCTTTAACTGTAATCAGACATATCTAAGTTGACTCAAAACAATGGTGTTCTCTCTCACATTCAAATTTACTTTATAGAGCTAGAGAAAACGGAGGACTCAGGCGTCTTGAAGCAATGAGAAAATGGACGCATCAGATGGGGGACTCAAAAAAGGCATAGCTACATGTTTCGTGGGCTATTGAGCGTAATATGAATCGTCTGATTTTACGTTAACTAACATGCACGACCGTGGTCATTACAATGAAAGTAAATAGTCTTATGAAATATAGACTGTATATAGCTTATCGTTGGTATCTAATGGAAAAATCTCATTTGTTCCTTGTTTAGCTATGCCCACAATGCACTGCCATTCTGAGTACTTGACACCAGTTTAATTTTTGTTTTTGAGAGCTCAGACATTGCTTAGTTTAAAAAGTTAATCTTAAGAAATTAACATAAGCTCATAGCCTGATTTTCGCAAGCCAATGAGTACAGTAAAGGAGTTTGATGATTATATCTGTAAAAGTTCTGACTTCGTAACTGAGGGGTTGGAAGAGGCGGACAAACTCCCCCTGAACTCACTCTCACTCCTAAGTCCTCTGTGAACAGATGACTGAATAAACCACAGGTGGTCGTTGTATGCCAGGACGATGTTTCAACATCAGTATGGAGATGGGTGGAAGCTATTAAGATCCGATTGTAATGGGCCGAGTTTTCTCTTTTCAATAATTTACCATCCAGCTATTCTTTTCTGTTAGTATTCTATTTACTCATATACTTATTTGTCCTGTGTAGCATTCTTCCAATGAGTACCCTGTTTTATATACTTATTCTTCTTCCATTCTTTACATATATATATTTATTCTTATATATTCTTACTTATATTCTTATATGTTCTTTATCTCTATACCTTATATTCTTATATAAGTAACTCTTATGCTTCTCTGCTTATGTTTTCCAAGTCAATGTTCTTTCTTTTCATTTCCTGTCATATAGATTGTATTCTCAGTTTCAATGTTCTTACCTTTCTGAAGTATACTTTGTTTTATGTCTATTCTTATACATGGGTTAGTCTGGGGAACCATGTTATTCTTAGTACAACACTTTTTATACTTACAAAGGGTAGCTGCCACCACCCAGACTTTTCATTATATAACAGAACTCATGGAAGGGTTTTGGGTAGTGTGGTAGATGTATAGGCACGTGAGTAAGTATTATTTTCTGGGAACCAATGTTTAGAAGGAGTAGAGTGGTGATACTCAGATTACTAATTCAATATTTATTAACACAGTGAGTGGAGAAGATGCATCTTAGATTCACTCAGGCTAAACAGAACCGAAATTAACTTATTAAGTCATCAAACACTTCAAGAACTTATTACCTCATTAAACACCTCCAAATACTCATTACTTTATTGGACACTGTTGTAGTATTTCTGTGAGAAGTAAGATTTAGAAATGCTTACACACTGTCAATAACCCTGGACCCGCAGGTCTTACTTTAACAAGGAACAAATTACCTTCTCAATCCGTGGTTAGAACCTCATACTCTCAGGTTATTATTTCATGGGTACTACAGATGAATACATAACACACTGGGCAATTCCACAATTAGTAACATACCATAATTCTTATCACTTCACAAGGAACCACCTGGTACCTTGAACTCTCATTCAGGGGTTCAATACTTAACCTGGGATGACTATATTTCTGCTAGTCATCCCTAAGCATGGATATTAATACGGCTCCATACATATAACCAAGAACAGTAGATAGACCATAATCATATGACCGAGTCAGTGGTATACTGCCAGATCTGGGGTCACTAAATTTAAGGGGATAACTTAACTCTAAACTTAATTTCTAAGGGTCGCTGCCACCAGACCCCCTCTGGACAGCATGTAGCTCGTTAGGTAGCGGGCAGAGTGGACTAGGCATTGGGTTAGGTTTTCCATTGACCAGATCGATGAGGGTAAAGAAGGGTGAAACCATAACATGTCTTAATTGATTTATTCCTTATAAAACATACTGAAAAAAAAACATATACATGAATTGGCCTTCCTCAGAAGAACAACAGAATTTTGGTTACCCAGACTCTTACATTACTGGCGGGTCATCCACCTACTTATTGCATAACAAATGGGGAACGCCGTAGCTCGGTCGTTCCTTCTTACACATCCCTTAACACATCAGACTGCTCCACTTGGGTGGATTGTAGCACCGTCGGTTATCATACATAGTAGCACCATCTCAACACACCTGTTACACTCCATACCTGCAAGTATGTGACTCCTTGTGACTTTTAGGTATACACAACGGACACCTCGTTCGCACACCGCCCTCGGTGGGTAGAGACGAGGGCTTCACCTAGAGACATACCAGCACTATTTCTACGCCTGGTATTATAGGTCGCTCCAAGTGACGACCGCCGTTTCTCACGGTCTCCTTAGTTGTGACTATTCATGGAGTGGTGCGCTGGGAATAATTCCCACTCGGTGTAACGCTCAAGTGGACAATGGCGGCCGGGCGGCAAGATACTCCGGCCACATGGCACCTGTGGTGACGGCAGAACGGGAAAAACTAAGCAATAATGCCTGACGGGCGGTTATCCCACCCCTTAACACATCCCTATCACACTTATATATCCAGCAAAGCTTTAAACTGTAGTAACTTCTATTTATCAACCTTAATTGTAGGGCGGGGTATAGCCCGCTAGGGCACTGACCTGTGGTGACGGCAGAACGGGAAAAACTAAGGCCGATTTCCCGCCGCTTCTCGTCACATAGGCCTACAGTTTCCAATCCTCAATTTACACTTTTGTTTCTTATGGTTCTCACCTGAACACTTTACGGTATATTGTCACTCATTTCTTAACAACACATATATTAATCCTAAATTACACACTAAGGTAAGGTCTTGGTTTGCTAGTGCTTGGGTAAATGCCTGAGATTATAATATTAATGAGGCATCTGAGGCGGGTACATGACGCGCCTTGAAACAAAAGCCGAATGATCATGGCCGGGGTGTATCAACGTCACTTAAAAACTGTAATGAGGGATCCTCCTCTCACACATTGCACTATTTGAACACAGACATAAGATTCTCTGATCACTATACCTGTCGTGGGTATATGTCACGTGAGGCTACGAGGTGTATTAAATTCATACCGACGCATACACGATATTTCCTTTCCGGTATAGTTTCTAGATCACTGTCAACACCTCACATAGTTGTGATACATTTATCCTTTTTCCAGATCATTGTTCTCATGTATTTTCATATGATATCTGTTGGAGTTATGTTCGCTACACACCCACAGACGTAAATAGTAGGACCTTCAAACCCTGATCCACACTTAGTCTTACAGTACACTAGTCCGGCTCAACTGGACTTTAACATTCATCTTATGCCTACCCTGAGTGATCCTTAATGCTATGAATACATACACTTGATACGATATAACTATACCTGGGTACAATACAACACATGTTCTAGGAACCTTGAGTAGGTGAGTTGTCCTTTCTCAATGTTTCCCGTTTTCTGAGGTTCTACAAGCGCGGTGCATTTGAATGTTATGTAGCGTAATATGAATTAGATGGGATTTTTATGGATGACAATGATGTGCGCAGTACATAGCCTTCCCCTCCCAAGGATTCATATTATGCGAAATAATATGCAAAGCACTAACGCTGTAGTGTACATACATTTTACAATCCTAACAGTTCATGATTAGAGTACCTTAATCCATCACACAAAACATAAGGAGACTTAAACGTTTCCTACGAGCGTCTCCGCTACCATATACATCAGACAACCGTTTACAATCCTGCTAGTTCGGTATACAATATATCAGTAAAAAGAAAATTATAAGGAGACAACTTTTCATACTCGAGTCTCCGTTACCTATACATACCACAACTTATCAATTCTTATTTCAGTACAATATAGTATAGGGAACATTCCTTTCACAGTTCATCAGCATAATACCTCAACCTACCTTTGGCCCCAGCACATAAACAGTGACTCTTTGACATTACATCTACCACAAAAGTTCTCTGCATGAAATTACATATCCTAAGGAATTTAAATTCTTGTCTATGAATGGGGAATTAGTTACATCAGATACTTCCTCAGATTACTACTTCCTTTCAATAATAATTCACCTTTTCAACACAAAACCATGGTTCTAGACATACACATTGGGGTTCATAACACAAAACCCGTATTTTCTATCTCACAGTTCAAAAGAACTGGTATTTGAAAGTCGGGGTGACTCCCTCACCCGGAGCGAGTCAACAACCCAAACAAAACTTCCGACACACATAAACTGAGATTTTTTTTTTTTTCGACAACATAGGCAGCAACTAGATCTCCGGACTTCAGTTCATAAGTACTGGGATTTATAATGTTGGGGTGACTTCAGTACGACTGATGAAGTCAACAACCCACAAACTTTTGACACACATAAACTGAGATTTTTTCTTTCAACAACATAGGCAGCAACTGGATCTCCGGACTTCAGTTCATAAGAACTGGGATTTCTAGTGTTGGGGTGACTTCAGTACGACTGACGAAGTCAACAACCCACAAAAAAAATTCTGACAATATAGAGACCACTACTAATAGGTGATCTTTAAAAAGCATCCCGACAAACCATCTGAGCAACTGTCTCCCCCACCCAAAACTTTATAATTCAACAAATCAACCTAACAACTGGAAAGCCAATAATATTCAATCGAAGCAACATTCTGGAACTAGATTTCCTACAATTCCATTCTAACTACTGGTCTCCTCTGCCTCACAGGGAATCTACCTGCAGGTTGACCTACCACATTTCCGTCATCACTTTCCTCATCTGTTTCGTCTGAGCCCGAGTCCGAGGAAGAATCACAGGGTGGAAGTAGGGGCTCATTCAGCTGAACAAACATGTCTCTACTTACATACCTCTTTACTTTCTCAGCCGCTCTCTTTATCACCTCACTTTCATCCAAGGGGTTAGTCAACTCATATGCAGCACCATTTCGTATAATTTCTGTTATAGTGTACGGACCCTTCCACTTGGTATTCAACTTCCTGCTGGTCCCAGGGTTGGGCCATTCATTCCTCACCCATACTGTTTCTCCTAACTGCATAGTTTGGTTCGTTCTTGATCTATTTGCTCTCTCTCTGGTCTCTCGTGACATCCTGGCAGACATCTCTTTTATCAACCTATGGGCTTCTTTCAACTCTTGACTGCTCTCACTCTCTATTATAGGTAAGTCAATTCCTACTTGTCTTTGTACATGCCTTGAAAAGAAAGCAAAATGAGGCTGTACTCCAGTTGTGGCATGGACAGACGTGTTCAGAGCCGACTGCACGGGACTGAGAAATTTTGGCCACTGAAGTGGATTATCTTCACACATGATTGCAAGTGTTGTTTTAAAGGTCCTGTGCATTCTCTCTGTGACACTATTACCTCTAGGGTGGTACGGCAATGTAAAATAGTTCTTAATGCCAGTTACGTTACATAGTTCTCTAAATTGTGTTGCTGTAAATTCCCCTCCATTATCTGCAATGACTACTCCAGGGCTACCAAAGACATGAATGAATTTACTAAATTCCCTGGTCACTTCCTGAGTGGATTTGGTTCTCAACGGGTAGAAATTGACAAACCTCGAATAGTGATCTATGACGGTCAACACATAGCGATACCCCCTCGCACTCTTATGTAAGTCTGTCAAGTCCACAGATACTCTCTCCAAAGGTTTAGTTACTTCTGACATCCCCTGCCATTGCTGTCCTAACCCTTTCGTCCCTTTGAACCTTTGGCACACTTCACATGATTCTACAAATTTCACACAGTCTCTGCGATAATTTGGCCAATAGAAAAGGCCTTCTACTCTGGCTATAGTCTTCCACTGTCCTAAGTGACCTGAGGCCTCTTTGTTATGTGCCCACTCTAGTGCTGCTTTACGCAAATGATCAGGTATTACAAGGCAATACAGCAATGCTTTGTCAATTTGTTCCTTTACTAAATACAATTCCCCTTCCGCTACCTCAAATTTGTCAATAGTCGTCTTTGGATATTTATGTTTGGGTACCTGTCCTCCTTCTAAATAACTAGCCAATGTTTCCCACCTCTCGTCTTTTCTTTGTTCTATTCCTAACTGCCGGGGTGTTAAACCATCTAGCTGAGGGAGCTGACCTACCGTCCTACTCCTGGCTACTTTCCTTAGGGCCCCTACCGGCCTACTCAATGCGTCCGCGACTAGATTTGCCTTTCCAGGTTTGTACTCTATCTTGTATATGTAATCCCTCATTTCCAACATCCATCTATTCATTCTTTGACTTTTAGTTTTCTTGTTAAAAACAGACGTTAACGGCTGGTGGTCAGTCTTGATGGTGAATTGGGAACCCCACAGAAAATGATGGAAAAATCTACAGGCTAACACTATCCCCAATGCTTCTTGGTCGGTGGTGGAATACCGTGTTTCCGCGGGCTTTAGCTTCCGAGAGAAATACCCAACAGGACGCAAAGAACCGTCATCCTGTAATTGATTTAGTGAGGCTCCTACACAGAAATTACTAGCGTCACTGTGTAGCTCAAATGGTTTATCCATGTCCACTTTTACTAGTACGGGAAAGGAAGCTAATGTCCGCTTTAACGTTTCAAACGCTGTCTGGCATTCGTCTGTCCAGGCAAAGGCAGCTTGTTTCTTAGTGAGTTCTGTGATAGGATATGCAATCTTAGCAAAATTTGAAACATGCTTACGATAAAACCCGCACATCCCTAAAAATTGTCGGACTTGTTTGACATTAGTGGGTGGGTTACAGTCTGTTACTGCTTTTACATTCTCTGGGTCCGGCTCAATGCCTTTCTCTGAAACAATATGTCCTAAGAATTTTACTTGTCTCTGACCAAACTGACATTTAGATAGGTTTAATTTGATTCCCATATTTACAAACCTGTCAAATACTTTAGCCAATCTGCCCATGAGGGTATTGAAATCAGGAGCCCACACTATAACATCATCTAGATAGTTCCTGACCCAATCTTCTTCTGCTAAAGGCGCTAAGACCCTGTTTACTTCCCTCGTAAAAACGGCTGGGCTGGCTGACAAACCAAAAGGGAGGCGTTTGAACCGCCATAAATTATACCCATCACTGAAGGTGGTTATATCTCTACTGTGGGGGCCAAGAATTACCTGATAGTAAGCATCTTTCAAATCTAAGGTGGCATAATATTTATTTCCGGCAGCCTTCTCAACTAATTCATCCAATCTTGGCAAAGGTTGTATATCTATTTTCAAGTGTTTGTTGACTGCTCGGAAATCAAGGCACATACGTTTCGACCCATTAGGTTTAGTTACTAACACGATAGGTGATAGCCAGACAGCGGTTGATGGTTCAATGATGTCCCTATCTCTCATGTCTCTCATCATTTCTTTAATAGTACCCTTGGCTTTCTCGGGATACCTATACTGAGGTCCTCTTACAGGTTGTTCATTAACCACTGGGATGTTAGCTGGCAAACCCTTAATGGTGCCTATTTCATTGGGACCTAAGACAAACAACGCATCATGATTCATTACCACCTGTTGAAAGTGTGTCCGCATGTCCCTATCTAAGTGTGGCCATTGCTGGGTCCTAATTAACTCTTTCAATTTGTCCGGTCTAGTTTCCCCACGTTTCACCTCATCACAGTCTGGTACCATAGAATTTAGTACTTCTTGAGCTCGTCTAATTTTGTGGACTGGGGAATTTTCCATACCCCTACAAAGTAAGCATTGAGTTGGGAACTTCACATCATGAGTCAGTCTTAAGGGGATTTTGTTAGACCTCTTATCATCTTCTCTCTGTATGGCCAGGTGATGCGGTGAGCACAGGGGTATGTCTACAGAACGGCCTACCTCACCTAACTCTTCATAAATGTGTGAGATAGTTCCGAGATTATTCCCTTCATCATCAAAGTAACAGAATTCCTCATCATTAACTACTTCATATTCACCTAAAACCGCACCAGGACTCAAACAAACTGGCTGCTCTGAAACATTACTCATAGGAACATAAACACAGGAATCATCTTGGACTATCACACACATATCCGGTTGTTGTTTCAGCCCCTTATGTGTAAATCTGATACTTATGGTCTGACCTACCCCTACCTTCACTTTAACTGGCCTAATCTGAGAACTGTGCCCACTTATTGTAGTCTTCCTATCAATGTGTAAGTTAGTTAGCTCCTTGGGAGAAGACAAGATCGAAGCATTAGTGAGCTGTTTGACTTTGACAACCGTTCGCACCTTTCCTCCCTGATTTGGTTTCCAATAAACCTGTTTATGACCCCCCCACGTGAACTGATTTCTTTCGTGATGCCACCAAACTCCACATCTACCTAAAATGTCTGCTCCCAATAAGGCATCATTATCCAACATGCTATCTTCCACTATTACGGCTTGGTGGCGGATTCTTTTCCTACGGGACAACTGTACACTGATGACAACCGTGCCTTGGGCCTTAAACTCTTCCCCGTTAAGAGCTACATATCTCTCGGTACAAGGCCTAATGGGCCCCACCTTCAAGGCCCTCACCAAACTATCTTTAATGAGCGTAGATTCACTACCCGTATCAACCAGCGCTATACAAGTATGTCCACATATAGGTAACTTAATACATGGAGAACTGGGTGTGGACGGATGTCGTGGTCATTGGCCCGAAGGGTGATTCCTAGCTTGGCGTCCTGGGCAAGTGGTAAAGAAACTCCTACAGTTCATCCTCCTGCACGCATAACAAGAACCTGGCCTGGGCCTGGAGGGACAATTATGTGGGCTATGGCTATCCCTCCTACAATACCCACACCATTCATTCCCTGTCCAATTTTGAGTGTTAGTCTCCTTCCACCTCGTGTTCTGAGCCCGTCTTCCGTCAGTCTCGTTCCTATGGTAGTCTCCCTGAACTCTATAATTTTCAAAGTCTGTCGTGGGTTGTACTTGTTCTTGGCGGGATTGTCTAACGTGATATAAGTCCCGGCTATCCCCACCCAGATATTCACTCCTACTTCGCTCTAACATTCTTACAACTGAATCCAACGTACGGCCGTCTTGTATATAGGGGGTTAAGTCTCTCTGTATTGGTTTAGGCACAGCTCTGTACAGTCTTTGTATTATGTAAGTATCTTTAGTGGTTATTGCTCCAAACTTCTTCTCCATGACTGCGAACCTTGCTCTCATGTCACATACATAATATCGGGGGTTATCATTCACGTCATACACGTTTCGTTTCAACATCTCCCATGCTTCATCTTCGGTGGATGGTCCTAAATTTAATCTTAACATAACCTTTCTGAAACTGTCCCAGTCCTCACTAACTGCCACTAACAATGGCCGTACCAATTTGGCCACGCTGTTTTCCATCCAACTCAGGGCAGTTGATATTCTTCCCTCATCCTCTGTCACACATCTTTCAACTTTCCGAAAAAACTTACTTAGGACCTCGTCTACCTGTAAGCTCTGCAATTCTTCCAATGTTAGCTTATCTATATGGTTAAAGTGGCATGGAATGTTTACGTTGACGGCGTTCCTACTGTTTTGTAGTGGAGTGGCGTCATCTCCTACAACTGACTCTTGCTCATTGTTTGGGCCTTGTGCATGCTGGGGTGTTTGTTTTAATTCCTTAATCTGTTTCTGTAGTTCTTCTAGCTCCAAGTATTGTCTCTCATTGATCAGCAACGCCTGTTCCAATCTCTCTGCCAATGTGTCCCCACCTCTGGTACTTCCCTCTTCTACTGACTCAGCCATTTTGACCTAAAAGTGCTACCTCTCGACCCAAGACAAATACGAACCGCTTAACACAACTACTCTCCTGTACTATTACAACCTTAATTGATCAATGGTATAATACAACACTATGCAACCTCTTAACATGGCACCAAAAATTATAACTCACATTAGCTGGAGACCGAAAGTCCTATGGTATTCCATAGGTGAACCACTTAACAACATGAGAGGTGAACCACTTGAGACACTTCTCAGACACAGTGTGGCCTCCCTTACTTCAACGTCAACAGGGTTAATCCACAACTTCTGCAAGTATTAATACATATTAATGCTGGATAAAACACAAACCCAAAACACATCAATGACACACATGACTTCAGTACTGTGTAAATTTTCACAACTTCTTCTTACATTTCTGTACTCAATCAATGTTATTCACATGCAAGTATCCCTCAAAAATCAGATAATCCATCATTAAAATACTTGTCTATTTCTGCAACTTAAATTCCAGCTTCAATTCCCTCGGATTTGATCAATGATTAAAAACCATCCCACCGCTGCCACCAATTTATACTGCCAGATCTGGGGTCACTAAATTTAAGGGGATAACTTAACTCTAAACTTAATTTCTAAGGGTCGCTGCCACCAGACCCCCTCTGGACAGCATGTAGCTCGTTAGGTAGCGGGCAGAGTGGACTAGGCATTGGGTTAGGTTTTCCATTGACCAGATCGATGAGGGTAAAGAAGGGGGAAACCATAACATGTCTTAATTGATTTATTCCTTATAAAACATACTGAAAAAAAAACATATACATGAATTGGCCTTCCTCAGAAGAACAACAGAATTTTGGTTACCCAGACTCTTACATTACTGGCGGGTCATCCACCTACTTATTGCATAACAAATGGGGAACGCCGTAGCTCGGTCGTTCCTTCTTACACATCCCTTAACACATCAGACTGCTCCACTTGGGTGGATTGTAGCACCGTCGGTTATCATACATAGTAGCACCATCTCAACACACCTGTTACACTCCATACCTGCAAGTATGTGACTCCTTGTGACTTTTAGGTATACACAACGGACACCTCGTTTACACACCGCCCTCGGTGGGTAGAGACGAGGGCTTCACCTAGAGACATACCAGCAATATTTCTACGCCTGGTATTATAGGTCGCTCCAAGTGACGACCGCCGTTTCTCACGGTCTCCTTAGTTGTGACTATTCATGTGGAGTGGTGCGCTGGGAATAATTCCCACTCGGTGTAACGCTCAAGTGGACAATGGCGGCCGGGCGGCAAGATACTCCGGCCACATGGCACCTGTGGTGACGGCAGAACGGGAAAAACTAAGCAATAATGCCTGACGGGCGGTTATCCCACCCCTTAACACATCCCTATCACACTTATATATCCAGCAAAGCTTTAAACTGTAGTAACTTCTATTTATCAACCTTAATTGTAGGGCGGGGTATAGCCCGCTAGGGCACTGACCTGTGGTGATGGCAGAACGGGAAAAACTAAGGCCGATTTCCCGCCGCTTCTCGTCACATAGGCCTACAGTTTCCAATCCTCAATTTACACTTTTGTTTCTTATGGTTCTCACCTGAACACTTTACGGTATATTGTCACTCATTTCTTAACAACACATATATTAATCCTAAATTACACACTAAGGTAAGGTCTTGGTTTGCTAGTGCTTGGGTAAATGCCTGAGATTATAATATTAATGAGGCATCTGAGGCGGGTACATGACGCGCCTTGAAACAAAAGCCGAATGATCATGGCCGGGGTGTATCAACGTCACTTAAAAACTGTAATGAGGGATCCTCCTCTCACACATTGCACTATTTGAACACAGACATAAGATTCTCTGATCACTGTACCTGTCGTGGGTATATGTCACGTGAGGCTACGAGGTGTATTAAATTCATACCGACGCATACACGATATTTCCTTTCCGGTATAGTTTCTAGATCACTGTCAACACCTCACATAGTTCTGATACATTTATCCTTTTTCCAGATCATTGTTCTCATGTATTTTCATATGATATCTGTTGGAGTTATGTTCGCTACACACCCACAGACGTAAATAGTAGGACCTTCAAACCCTGATCCACACTTAGTCTTACAGTACACTAGTCCGGCTCAACTGGACTTTAACATTCATCTTTTGCCTACCCTGAGTGATCCTTAATGCTATGAATACATACACTTGATACGATATAACTATACCTGGGTACAATACAACACATGTTCTAGGAACCTTGAGTAGGTGAGTTGTCCTTTCTCAATGTTTCCCGTTTTCTGAGGTTCTACAAGCGCGGTGCATTTGAATGTTATGTAGCGTAATATGAATTAGATGGGACTTTTATGGATGACAATGATGTGCGCAGTACATAGCCTTCCCCTCCCAAGGATTCATATTATGCGAAATAATATGCAAAGCACTAACGCTGTAGTGTACATACATTTTACAATCCTAACAGTTCATGATTAGAGTACCTTAATCCATCACACAAAACATAAGGAGACTTAAACGTTTCCTACGAGCGTCTCCGCTACCATATACATCAGACAACCGTTTACAATCCTGCTAGTTCGGTATACAATATATCAGCAAAAAGAAAATTATAAGGAGACAACTTTTCATACTCGAGTCTCCGTTACCTATACATACCACAACTTATCAATTCTTATTTCAGTACAATATAGTATAGGGAACATTCCTTTCACAGTTCATCAGCATAATACCTCAACCTACCTTTGGCCCCAGCACATAAACAGTGACTCTTTGACATTACATCTACCACAAAAGTTCTCTGCATGAAATTACATATCCTAAGGAATTTAAATTCTTGTCTATGAATGGGGAATTAGTTACATCAGACACTTCCTCAGATTACTACTTCCTTTCAATAATAATTCACCTTTTCAACACAAAACTATGGTTCTAGACATACACATTGGGGTTCATAACACAAAACCCGTATTTTCTATCTCACAGTTCAAAAGAACTGGTATTTGAAAGTCGGGGTGACTCCCTCACCCGGAGCGAGTCAACAACCCAAACCAAACTTCCGACACACATAAACTGAGATTTTTTTTTTTTTTCGACAACATAGGCAGCAACTGGATCTCCGGACTTCAGTTCATAAGAACTGGAATTTATAATGTTGGGGTGACTTCAGTACGACTGATGAAGTCAACAACCCACAAACTTTTGACACACATAAACTGAGATTTTTTCTTTCAACAACATAGGCAGCAACTGGATCTCCGGACTTCAGTTCATAAGAACTGGGATTTCTAATGTTGGGGTGACTTCAGTACGACTGACGAAGTCAACAACCCACAAAAAAATTCTGACAATATAGAGACCACTACTAATAGGTGATCTTCAAAAATCATCCCGACAAACCATCTGAGCAACTGTCTCCCCCACCCAAAACTTTATAATTCAACAAATCAACCTAACAACTGGAAAGCCAATAATATTCAATCGAAGCAACATTCTGGAACTAGATTTCCTACAAATCCATTCTAACTACTGGTCTCCTCTGCCTCACAGGGAATCTACCTGCAGGTTGACCTACCACATTTCCGTCATCACTTTCCTCATCTGTTTCGTCTGAGCCCGAGTCCGAGGAAGAATCACAGGGTGGAAGTAGGGGCTCATTCAGCTGAACAAACATGTCTCTACTTACATACCTCTTTACTTTCTCAGCCGCTCTCTTTATCACCTCACTTTCATCCAAGGGGTTAGTCAACTCATATGCAGCACCATTTCGTATAATTTCTGTTATAGTGTACGGACCCTTCCACTTGGTATTCAACTTCCTGCTGGTCCCAGGGTTGGGCCATTCATTCCTCACCCATACTGTTTCTCCTAACTGCATAGTTTGGTTCGTTCTTGATCTATTTGCTCTCTCTCTGGTCTCTCGTGACATCCTGGCAGACATCTCTTTTATCAACCTATGGGCTTCTTTCAACTCTTGACTGCTCTCACTCTCTATTATAGGTAAGTCAATTCCTACTTGTCTTTGTACATGCCTTGAAAAGAAAGCAAAATGAGGCTGTACTCCAGTTGTGGCATGGACAGACGTGTTCAGAGCCGACTGCACGGGACTGAGAAATTTTGGCCACTGAAGTGGATTATCTTCACACATGATTGCAAGTGTTGTTTTAAAGGTCCTGTGCATTCTCTCTGTGACACTATTACCTCTAGGGTGGTACGGCAATGTAAAATAGTTCTTAATGCCAGTTACGTTACATAGTTCTCTAAATTGTGTTGCTGTAAATTCCCCTCCATTATCTGCAATGACTACTCCAGGGCTACCAAAGACATGAATGAATTTACTAAATTCCCTGGTCACTTCCTGAGTGGATTTGGTTCTCAACGGGTAGAAATTGACAAACCTCGAATAGTGATCTATGACGGTCAACACATAGCGATACCCCCTCGCACTATTATGTAAGTCTGTCAAGTCCACAGATACTCTCTCCAAAGGTTTAGTTACTTCTGACATCCCCTGCCATTGCTGTTCTAACCCTTTCGTCCCTTTGAAACTTTGGCACACTTCACATGATTCTACAAATTTCACACAGTCTCTGCGATAATTTGGCCAATAGAAAAGGCCTTCTACTCTGGCTATAGTCTTCCACTGTCCTAAGTGACCTGAGGCCTCTCTGTTATGTGCCCACTCTAGTGCTGCTTTACGCAAATGATCAGGTATTACAAGGCAATACAGCAATGCTTTGTCAATTTGTTCCTTTACTAAATACAATACCCCTTCCGCTACCTCAAATTTGTCAATAGTCGTCTTTGGATATTTATGTTTGGGTACCTGTCCTCCTTCTAAATAACTAGCCAATGTTTCCCACCTCTCGTCTTTTCTTTGTTCTATTCCTAACTGCCGGGGTGTTAAACCATCTAGCTGAGGGAGCTGACCTACCGTCCTACTCCTGGCTACTTTCCTTAGGGCCCCTACCGGCCTACTCAATGCGTCCGCGACTAGATTTGCCTTTCCAGGTTTGTACTCTATCTTATATATGTAATCCCTCATTTCCAACATCCATCTATTCATTCTTTGACTTTTAGTTTTCTTGTTAAAAACAGACGTTAACGGCTGGTGGTCAGTCTTGATGGTGAATTGGGAACCCCACAGAAAATGATGGAAAAATCTACAGGCTAACACTATCCCCAATGCTTCTTGGTCGGTGGTGGAATACCGTGTTTCCGCGGGCTTTAGCTTCCGAGAGAAATACCCAACAGGACGCAAAGAACCGTCATCCTGTAATTGATTTAGTGAGGCTCCTACACAGAAATTACTAGCGTCACTGTGTAGCTCAAATGGTTTATCCATGTCCACTTTTACTAGTACGGGAAAGGAAGCTAATGTCCGCTTTAACGTTTCAAACGCTGTCTGGCATTCGTCTGTCCAGGCAAAGGCAGCTTGTTTCTTAGTGAGTTCTGTGATAGGATATGCAATCTTAGCAAAATTTGAAACATGCTTACGATAAAACCCGCACATCCCTAAAAATTGTCGG
Source organism: Homarus gammarus (assembly GCA_958450375.1). NCBI lineage: Eukaryota > Metazoa > Arthropoda > Malacostraca > Decapoda > Nephropidae > Homarus > Homarus gammarus. The sequence goes on along the minus strand of CAUDMG010001736.1, from coordinate 507,493 downwards.
ACTTGTTTGACATTAGTGGGTGGGTTACAGTCTGTTACTGCTTTTACATTCTCTGGGTCCGGCTCAATGCCTTTCTCTGAAACAATATGTCCTAAGAATTTTACTTGTCTCTGACCAAACTGACATTTAGATAGGTTTAATTTGATTCCCATATTTACAAACCTGTCAAATACTTTAGCCAATCTGCCCATGAGGGTATTGAAATCAGGAGCCCACACTATGACATCATCTAGATAGTTCCTGACCCAATCTTCTTCTGCTAAAGGCGCTAAGACCCTGTTTACTTCCCTCGTAAAAACGGCTGGGCTGGCTGACAAACCAAAAGGGAGGCGTTTGAACCGCCATAAATTATACCCATCACTGAAGGTGGTTATATCTCTACTGTGGGGGCCAAGAATTACCTGATAGTAAGCATCTTTCAAATCTAAGGTGGCATAATATTTATTTCCGGCAGCCTTCTCAACTAATTCATCCAATCTTGGCAAAGGTTGTATATCTATTTTCAAGTGTTTGTTGACTGCTCGGAAATCAAGGCACATACGTTTCGACCCATTAGGTTTAGTTACTAACACGATAGGTGATAGCCAGACAGCGGTTGATGGTTCAATGATGTCCCTATCTCTCATGTCTCTCATCATTTCTTTAATAGTACCCTTGGCTTTCTCGGGATACCTATACTGAGGTCCTCTTACAGGTTGTTCATTAACCAATGGGATGTTAGCTGGCAAACCCTTAATGGTGCCTATTTCATTGGGACCTAAGACAAACAACGCATCATGATTCATTACCACCTGTTGAAAGTGTGTCCGCATGTCCCTATCTAAGTGTGGCCATTGCTGGGTCCTAATTAACTCTTTCAATTTGTCCGGTCTAGTTTCCCCACGTTTCACCTCATCACAGTCTGGTACCATAGAATTTAGTACTTCTTGAGCTCGTCTAATTTTGTGGACTGGGGAATTTTCCATACCCCTACAAAGTAAGCATTGAGTTGGGAACTTCACATCATGAGTCAGTCTTAAGGGGATTTTGTTAGACCTCTTATCATCTTCTCTCTGTATGGCCAGGTGATGCGGTGAGCACAGGGGTATGTCTACAGAACGGCCTACCTCACCTAACTCTTCATAAATGTGTGAGATAGTTCCGAGATTATTCCCTTCATCATCAAAGTAACAGAATTCCTCATCATTAACTACTTCATATTCACCTAAAACCGCACCAGGACTCAAACAAACTGGCTGCTCTGAAACATTACTCATAGGAACATAAACACAGGAATCATCTTGGACTATCACACACATATCCGGTTGTTGTTTCAGCCCCTTATGTGTAAACCTTCACGTTAACTGGCCTAATCTGAGAACTGTGCCCACTTATTGTAGTCTTCCTATCAATGTGTAAGTTAGTTAGCTCCTTGGGAGAAGACAAGATCGAAGCATTAGTGAGCTGTTTGACTTTGACAACCGTTCGCACCTTTCCTCCCTGATTTGGTTTCCAATAAACCTGTTTATGACCCCCCCACGTGAACTGATTTCTTTCGTGATGCCACCAAACTCCACATCTACCTAAAATGTCTGCTCCCAATAAGGCATCATTATCCAACATGCTATCTTCCACTATTACGGCTTGGTGGCGGATTCTTTTCCTACGGGACAACTGTACACTGATGACAACCGTGCCTTGGGCCTTAAACTCTTCCCCGTTAAGAGCTACATATCTCTCGGTACAAGGCCTAATGGGCCCCACCTTCAAGGCCCTCACCAAACTATCTTTAATGAGCGTAGATTCACTACCCGTATCAACCAGCGCTATACAAGTATGTCCACATATAGGTAACTTAATACATGGAGAACTGGGTGTGGACGGATGTCGTGGTCATTGGCCCGAAGGGTGATTCCTAGCTTGGCGTCCTGGGCAAGTGGTAAAGAAACTCCTACAGTTCATCCTCCTGCACGCATAACAAGAACCTGGCCTGGGCCTGGAGGGACAATTATGTGGGCTATGGCTATCCCTCCTACAATACCCACACCATTCATTCCCTGTCCAATTTTGAGTGTTAGTCTCCTTCCACCTCGTGTTCTGAGCCCGTCTTCCGTCAGTCTCGTTCCTATGGTAGTCTCCCTGAACTCTATAATTTTCAAAGTCTGTCGTGGGTTGTACTTGTTCTTGGCGGGATTGTCTAACGTGATATAAGTCCCGGCTATCCCCACCCAGATATTCACTCCTACTTCGCTCTAACATTCTTACAACTGAATCCAACGTACGGCCGTCTTGTATATAGGGGGTTAAGTCTCTCTGTATTGGTTTAGGCACAGCTCTGTACAGTCTTTGTATTATGTAAGTATCTTTAGTGGTTATTGCTCCAAACTTCTTCTCCATGACTGCGAACCTTGCTCTCATGTCACATACATAATATCGGGGGTTATCATTCACGTCATACACGTTTCGTTTCAACATCTCCCATGCTTCATCTTCGGTGGATGGTCCTAAATTTAATCTTAACATAACCTTTCTGAAACTGTCCCAGTCCTCACTAACTGCCACTAACAATGGCCGTACCAATTTGGCCACGCTGTTTTCCATCCAACTCAGGGCAGTTGATATTCTTCCCTCATCCTCTGTCACACATCTTTCAACTTTCCGAAAAAACTTACTTAGGACCTCGTCTACCTGTAAGCTCTGCAATTCTTCCAATGTTAGCTTATCTATATGGTTAAAGTGGCATGGAATGTTTACGTTGACGGCGTTCCTACTGTTTTGTAGTGGAGTGGCGTCATCTCCTACAACTGACTCTTGCTCATTGTTTGGGCCTTGTGCATGCTGGGGTGTTTGTTTTAATTCCTTAATCTGTTTCTGTAGTTCTTCTAGCTCCAAGTATTGTCTCTCATTGATCAGCAACGCCTGTTCCAATCTCTCTGCCAATGTGTCCCCACCTCTGGTACTTCCCTCTTCTACTGACTCAGCCATTTTGACCTAAAAGTGCTACCTCTCGACCCAAGACAAATACGAACCGCTTAACACAACTACTCTCCTGTACTATTACAACCTTAATTGATCAATGGTATAATACAACACTATGCAACCTCTTAACATGGCACCAAAAATTATAACTCACATTAGCTGGAGACCGAAAGTCCTATGGTATTCCATAGGTGAACCACTTAACAACATGAGAGGTGAACCACTTGAGACACTTCTCAGACACAGTGTGGCCTCCCTTACTTCAACGTCAACAGGGTTAATCCACAACTTCTGCAAGTATTAATACATATTAATGCTGGATAAAACACAAACCCAAAACACATCAATGACACACATGACTTCAGTACTGTGTAAATTTTCACAACTTCTTCTTACATTTCTGTACTCAATCAATGTTATTCACATGCAAGTATCCCTCAAAAATCAGATAATCCATCATTAAAATACTTGTCTATTTCTGCAACTTAAATTCCAGCTTCAATTCCCTCGGATTTGATCAATGATTAAAAACCATCCCACCGCTGCCACCAATTTATACTGCCAGATCTGGGGTCACTAAATTTAAGGGGATAACTTAACTCTAAACTTAATTTCTAAGGGTCGCTGCCACCAGACCCCCTCTGGACAGCATGTAGCTCGTTAGGTAGCGGGCAGAGTGGACTAGGCATTGGGTTAGGTTTTCCATTGACCAGATCGATGAGGGTAAAGAAGGGGGAAACCATAACATGTCTTAATTGATTTATTCCTTATAAAACATACTGAAAAAAAAACATATACATGAATTGGCCTTCCTCAGAAGAACAACAGAATTTTGGTTACCCAGACTCTTACATTACTGGCGGGTCATCCACCTACTTATTGCATAACAAATGGGGAACGCCGTAGCTCGGTCGTTCCTTCTTACACATCCCTTAACACATCAGACTGCTCCACTTGGGTGGATTGTAGCACCGTCGGTTATCATACATAGTAGCACCATCTCAACACACCTGTTACACTGCATACCTGCAAGTATGTGACTCCTTGTGACTTTTAGGTATACACAACGGACACCTCGTTTACACACCGCCCTCGGTGGGTAGAGACGAGGGCTTCACCTAGAGACATACCAGCAATATTTCTACGCCTGGTATTATAGGTCGCTCCAAGTGACGACCGCCGTTTCTCATGGTCTCCTTAGTTGTGACTATTCATGTGGAGTGGTGCGCTGGGAATAATTCCCACTCGGTGTAACGCTCAAGTGGACAATGGCGGCCGGGCGGCAAGATACTCCGGCCACATGGCACCTGTGGTGACGGCAGAACGGGAAAAACTAAGCAATAATGCCTGACGGGCGGTTATCCCACCCCTTAACACATCCCTATCACACTTATATATCCAGCAAAGCTTTAAACTGTAGTAACTTCTATTTATCAACCTTAATTGTAGGGCGGGGTATAGCCCGCTAGGGCACTGACCTGTGGTGACGGCAGAACGGGAAAAACTGAGGCCGATTTCCCGCCGCTTCTCGTCACATAGGCCTACAGTTTCCAATCCTCAATTTACACTTTTGTTTCTTATGGTTCTCACCTGAACACTTTACGGTATATTGTCACTCATTTCTTAACAACACATATATTAATCCTAAATTACACACTAAGGTAAGGTCTTGGTTTGCTAGTGCTTGGGTAAATGCCTGAGATTATAATATTAATGAGGCATCTGAGGCGGGTACATGACGCGCCTTGAAACAAAAGCCGAATGATCATGGCCGGGGTGTATCAACGTCACTTAAAAACTGTAATGAGGGATCCTCCTCTCACACATTGCACTATTTGAACACAGACATAAGATTCTCTGATCACTGTACCTGTCGTGGGTATATGTCACGTGAGGCTACGAGGTGTATTAAATTCATACCGACGCATACACGATATTTCCTTTCCGGTATAGTTTCTAGATCACTGTCAACACCTCACATAGTTCTGATACATTTATCCTTTTTCCAGATCATTGTTCTCATGTATTTTCATATGATATCTGTTGGAGTTATGTTCGCTACACACCCACAGACGTAAATAGTAGGACCTTCAAACCCTGATCCACACTCAGTCTTACAGTACACTAGTCCGGCTCAACTGGACTTTAACATTCATCTTATGCCTACCCTGAGTGATCCTTAATGCTATGAATACATACACTTGATATGATATAACTATACCTGGGTACAATACAACACATGTTCTAGGAACCTTGAGTAGGTGAGTTGTCCTTTCTCAATGTTTCCCGTTTTCTGAGGTTCTACAAGCGCGGTGCATTTGAATGTTATGTAGCGTAATATGAATTAGATGGGATTTTTATGGATGACAATGATGTGCGCAGTACAGTAGGCCAGAGTTGTTTACAGGCTCGTTCGCTAGCTCGGAGCGCCTGGCCCGGGTAACTGTGAGGAGTGCCTCAGGGTATATATCCCAAGTGTCTCCATAACAAATGAAGATCGCTGTCAGGGGGTCGGTTGTAGACCGACACACGCCAAGGGAGCTGCCGTCTAAGTTGCAGGAAAAGGATTTCCCAGTTTAATCCTGTCGAATTAACGGCATCGTCCAACTCGGCTACCGACCCACGGTAGCCGATGAGTATTCAGCTCAACACACTGGCCTGGAGATACGTTGAGGAAGAGTCACGAATGCGTGAATATTTAACTTCACTATACAAAACATACGTCTGGCACCGGTTCAGACGATAGCTAGAGCTCTACTTTACTTGACTTAATTGGCACTGAAGGTACTATGTTGAAACATGAACACTGATATTCGCAAAAATGACTAAGTTAAACTTAGTTAATATGGCGGCGTGGAACACACGTGAACATACCTGTAGACGTGGAAGAAGAGTCACGAATGCGTGATTCTCCCTCGTGTAGAGGTATATACGTGCCCCCGCTGGGCAGCTTGGGCCTCCATATTCATGCCAGAAAGGTCAATCTTACCAACAACATACCTTCTCTACCATGTTGGATCACCGTATATTTAATTATGAACTCCGGTGTTCCGGATCAGGGTAATTTCCTATGTCTATTCATATAATCTAATCAGAGGTTGAGCTTGCCAGGAAAAGGTGGAATATACACGTTGATAACAACAATTCTGCAAGCTCAGGCCTGCAGCGAACAAGGAACTATTCACAGGGAGACGTTAGATCTTGGAGATTATACCAGTTGACAGAATAGTTCAGGAAATTAATGACTTTCTTAAATAGATAACTGACACTAATTAAACTATAAACATCAGATTCTCTGATGTCGGGGCGACAAAATGATCTAACTTCAGGCGCGATCAGAAACTCATGGATATCCTCACGGACGACCTAAGATACGCCACTCTAACTGGCACACTCAACACTCGCCTACTTGACACATCTTACTAACAATAAGGACAGTTGAAGCGTTCAACACCACTCACAATGGATCTTGAATGTTCCCACTGTAAACAGACATATCTAAGTTGACTCAAAACAAAGGTGTTCTCTCTCACATTTAAATACATTATATAGAGAGGTTGGTTTCAGTAAGTCAGAGAAAATGGGATAACGGAGGACTGAGGCGTCTTGAAGTGACGAGAAAACGGACTCCACAGATGGAGGACTTAAAAATAAAGCAGAGGTACATGTTTTGTGGGCTATTGAGCGTAATATGAATCATTTGATTTTGGCGTTAACTGACGTGTACGACCGTGGTCGTTACAAAGCTTTCCCCTCCCAAAGATTCAATATTATGCGGTATAGTCAACAAAACATTCACAGTAAATACATAATTTCAAAACACAATATCTTGCACTACTGGGGTAATGGTCATCAATACAGGCAACACACGTTACAGAATTCTCACATACATAAAATTTTGCAACTCGGTTGAATAATCACACAAACTCCCAGCCAGGGGCAGATAAAATGAACATAGCACCACTTGTTATGGCACACAGAAGAACATAATAATACTTCAATATTACAGAACATAATAATAAAAATAACAGGCCGGCCTGAATTACAGTTTTGTAGGACACTTTCAACTACAACATCCACCAGGATTACAGGTAGCTTTGTAGGACACTTTCAACTACAACATCCACTAGGATGACAGGTAGCTTGGTAGGACACTTTCAACTACAACATCCACTAGGATGACAGGTAGCTTTGTAGGACACTTTCAACTACAACATCCACTAGGATGACAGGTAGCTTTGTAGGACACTTTCAACTACAACATCCACTAGGATTACAGGTATCTTTGTAGGACACTTTCAACTACAACATCCACTAGGATGACAGGTAGCTTTGTAGGACACTTTCAACTACAACATCCACTAGGATGACAGGTAGCTTTGTAGGACACTTTCAACTACAACATCCACTAGGATTACAGGTAGCTTTCCTCGAGGCGATTGATCAGATATGTATAACACTGGATCCAAGCACCAAATTCAACAATTGAGATCTCAAGCTAGGAGTAGTTAGGCGGACCCCATCCAGTCACCGAAGTATTAGGGTTGACCTTACCACGGAAGAATCGTTGTTCACTCACGAGACGAGGCAAGATCTAAGTGGTCAGAGCATGGACTCAAATAGACTATAATGCCAGCGACCCGGTCCACATGAAACCCCCAAACCTCGGTTCCCTTCTGTACTTTGAAATGCAAGAGTCTTAAACTGCACTAGGTCCATGTACTCCTGTACACGCCTAGCCGTAACTCTGCAATGCAAGCGTCTTAAACTGTACTCCTGTACACGACTGTACACGCCTAGCCGTGACTAAAGTCCAGCCCAACTAAGGAAGAGTCACGAATGCGTGAATATTTAACTTCACTATACAAAACATACGTCTGGCACCGGTTCAGACGATAGCTAGAGCTCTACTTTACTTGACTTAATTGGCACTGAAGGTACTATGTTGAAACATGAACACTGATATTCGCAAAAATGACTAAGTTAAACTGAGTTAATATGGCGGCGTGGAACACACGTGAACATACCTGTAGACGTGGAAGAAGAGTCACGAATGCGTGATTCTCCCTCGTGTAGAGGTATATACGTGCCCCAGCTGGGCAGCTTGGGCCTCCATATTCATGCCAGAAAGGTCAATCTTACCAACAACATACCTTCTCTACCATGTTGGATCACCGTATATTTAATTATGAACTCCGGTGTTCCGGATCAGGGTAATTTCCCATGTCTATTCATATAATCTAATCAGAGGTTGAGCTTGCCAGGAAAAGGTGGAATATACACGTTGATAACAACAATTCTGCAAGCTCAGGCCTGCAGCGAACAAGGAACTATTCACAGGGAGACGTTAGATCTTGGAGATTATACCAGTTGACAGAATAGTTCAGGAAATTAATGACTTTCTTAAATAGATAACTGACACTAATTAAACTATAAACATCAGATTCTCTGATGTCGGGGCGACAAAATGATCTAACTTCAGGCGCGATCAGAAACTCATGGATATCCTCACGGACGACCTAAGATACGCCACTCTAACTGGCACACTCAACACTCGCCTACTTGACACATCTTACTAACAATAAGGACAGTTGAAGCGTTCAACACCACTCACAATGGATCTTGAATGTTCCCACTGTAAACAGACATATCTAAGTTAACTCAAAACAAAGGTGTTCTCTCTCACATTCAAATACATTATATAGAGAGGTTGGTTTCAGTAAGTCAGAGAAAATGGGATAACGGAGGACTGAGGCGTCTTGAAGTGACGAGAAAACGGACTCCACAGATGGAGGACTCAAAAATAAAGCAGAGGTACATGTTTTGTGGGCTATTGAGCGTAATATGAATCATTTGATTTTGGCGTTAACTGACGTGTACGACCGTGGTCGTTACACGATAGCATCATGTAACATGGTGATGATCCTTGTAGGTTTGTGTTATTGAAAGTAGTCATAAGTCTAACTTCAATTAAATAAACCACTTTTATTGTATGCCAGGGGTATCATTATCTCTGCAGTATTCACCTTTGTCTCTCCCCATATCTTGGTACCAGTAATTATAGCAAACCCTGTGTCCTAACCCTCGAGCCATGCTACCACAGACAAGAGATTAGGGGTATTTTTGGGAAGTAAAGTAACTAGGAAATAGCTAACACTACGGACACACCATCAACAAGTGCAATGTACAGGAGGCTGTATGCTCCCTTTGGGTACCTCCAGCGACCTGTGGTGTAATGGTCAGCATGCTCGCCTCGCAAGCGAGCAGACCTCGGTTCGATCCCCGGGCAGAGTGATGATGTGGGCAAGTTTCTTTATGCCATTTTCCCAGCAATAATTTACCCAGCAGTAATTGGGAACCTGGATGTTAATCGATTTGCGGATCGTGTTCCTGGGTTATGGTAAGCCAGTGCAGTTAGTGAGTTGATCGGTCTTCTCGGACTATTCCTTGACACTGGGTCATGCAACTCGTTAAGTTAGGGGGTGGTTGTTGTGTTGGCGATAACTTCTACACCTTAAACAAATTTGCGCCTAGGAGGCCCTTGGGCCGGCCATCCTCGTTAGATGAGGGGCAACCATTTTACCTACGGGCACCGCTACACCTCCTGTCCCAACACAGAAAAAATGAGCTGCCTGTGGCGGTCCACACTCCTCTGCCGACAGGACCTGCATTCCCTAGAAAGACGAAGAGTGCGGGAAGATATGATAGAAGTATTTTAGTGGGTGAAAGGAATCAATAAAGGAGATATAGATAAAGTTCTTATAATATCAGAGCAGGATAGGACTCGAAGCAGCGGATTTAAGTTGGATAAGCAAGGGTGGACCTAGTTGAGGTGTATAAGCATCTCAGGGGGCACTACTCAGTCGAGTGTCCATACTTGGAACTGGCGGACGCTCGTCCCACAACGGGTCACGGTTCAAGATTAAAGAAGCCGCAAGTCCAGAAAACTGTGAGGGCAAACTCTTTCGGAGTGAGGTTTGTAAACTCTTGGAACAATCTACCAGAGGGTGTTGTGGCGGCACTGACTGTGAGCTCTTTCAAGACAAGACTTGACCAACACTGGAGCGGGTTCAGGTACATTCAGGAGCCGGTGCATGCCCAGTATTTGCCAACCGTGCTTGACAGAGACGTGAACCAGGGCCGGTGCAAGATGATTTGGCGCCCTAGGCAAGCCTTTAGATGTGCGCCCCCTTGAAAGTTTTGATAAGCTAATGTAATAGAATACTAACAGAAAAGAGTAGCTGGATGGTAAATTATTGAAAAGAGAAAACTCGGCCCGTTACACCATGACTACATTGTTTTCATCTTGTGGCTTTATTACTTCACCCATGCAAATAACCAATTATTGTTATTACATTAAGTCAATAAATCCTTGACGTAAACTTCAGAGGTCAGGTAACCTTGCCTCATCCCGACAAAGACAGGGAAGGGGCGGCTCAGCCGCCCTGGCAGTAAGGGAGGGGAGGGGATGGTGGGGTTGGGAGAAGGGTTCTTCAGATGTCAGCCTTCAGGTCACTGCTCGACAGTTCTCCAGGCCGCCAAAGATAAGGACCCTGGTTAGTCCCTCCGGGGGGTTAACGAATAATATTAAAAAAGAAAACACAGTCGGCTACCGTCTACCTACCCTCGCCTCCCTCCGACCCCCCCCCCCCCCCTTCTAACATCCTGCTCCGACCCTCCACGGCTCCACCACAGTGTCCACCATACTTTTCCCTTCATTTTTAATTTTAGCCAAGTTTGCCCTGAATTTGTGGCGTCCCCAGATGTTGGCGCCCTAGGCGATCGCCTAGTTCGCCTAGTGGGTAGCGCCGGCCCTGACGTGACCGATCGCCCGGGCGGCTAGCGAGCCGATCAGTGGTGAAGAGGATAAAAGTAAAAGTAAAAGGTTTAGGAGGGAGATAGGAAGGAACTGGTTCACAAATAGGGTGGTAGACGAGTGGAACAAGCTTAGAACATAAGAACATAAGAAAATAAGGAGACTGCAATAGGCCGGTTGGCCTGTGCATGGCAGCTTCTGTCGAAAGTTACTACCACTCTCTATCATCCATGAATCTATCTAGCCTCCTTTTGAAACTTTCCAGAGTTCCAGCACTTTACTACAAAGTTGCGAAGCTTGTTCCACTCGTCCACCACCCTATTTGTGAACCAGTTTCTTCCTATCTCCCTCCTAAACCTAAACTTATCCAACTTGAATCCGTTGCTCCGAGTCCTATCCTGCTCGGATATTATAAGAACTTTATCTATATCCCCTTTATTGATTCCTTTCACCCACTTAAATACTTCTATCATATCTCCCCGCACTCTTCGTCTTTCTAGGGAATGCAAGTTAAGTTTCTTTAACCTATCCTGATTTGGAAGGTTTCTAAGTCCCGGAATCATTTTTGTCATTCTTCGCTGCACCGACTCTAGTGAATTTATATCCATTCTATAATAGGGGCACCAGAACTGAACCGCATAATCGAGGTGCGGCCTAACTAAGAACATAAGAACATAAGAATGGAGGAAACTGCAGCGGGCCTATTGGCCCATACTGGGCAGTCCCGTTTACACCCAACCCCTATTGCTCATATGAGCATCCAACCTATGTTTGAAGCAATTCAGCGTATTCGAGTTAATGATGATATTTGGTAACTTGTTCCATTCATCCACTACTCTGTTTCCAAACCAGTGTTTACCTATTTCACGCCTAAATCTAAATTTGTCCAATTTAAAACCATTGTTACGAGTTCGCTCCTGGTTGGATAATTTGAGTACCTTTGTAATGTCCCCTTTGTTTAGCCCTGCCTTCCATTTATACACCTCTATCAGGTCGCCCCTCGCTCTACGTCTCTCAAGGGAGTGCAAATTAAGATGCTTTAACCTGTCTCTATACTCAAGGTTCCTGATACCCGGGATTAGTCTTGTCATTCTCCTCTGGATTCTTTCCAAGGATTCTATATCCATTCTGTAATACGGTGACCAGAACTGGACTGCGTAATCCAGGTGTGGTCTCACAAGAGCAAGATACAGTTTTAGGATGACCTCGCTAGTCTTGTAACTAACACTTCTTTGTATGAACCCAAGTACTTTATTAGCCTTGTTACGAGCAAAAACACATTGTTTACTTGGCTTGAGGTTCCTACTTATCATTACTCCTAAATCTCTCTCGCAGTCGGATTTCTCTATGGCATCGTTGTTCATCTGGTATCTGGTTTCCCTGTTTACATTCCCTATACTGAGTACTTTACATTTGTCAATGTTGAATTTCATCTGCCATTTTTCAGACCATTCGAAAAATTTGTTTAGATCCTCCTGTAGTTTTGCCGAGTCCTCGTCAGATTTGATAACACGTCCTATTTTAGTATCATCAGCAAATTTACTTATGTTGCTGTCTATGCCGATATCTATGTCGTTTATGTATATAATAAACGATAATGGTCCAAGTACTGAGCCTTGGGGAACTCCACTTGTGACGTTGCTCCAATGGGACTTAGTGCCGTTAATGCTCACTCGCTGTTTCCTGTCCTGTAACCACGCCCTAATCCATTTAAGGATGTCACCTTTGATGCCATGAGCTTCTACCTTTCTAATTAGTCTTTCGTGGGGTACTCTGTCGAAGGCTTTGCTAAAGTCGAGATATACCACATCATAATTGTGCCCCTCGTCCACTGATTCGAAAACTGATGAAAAGAATGTTAATAGATTAGTTAGGCAAGAACGTCCGCTTGTGAAGCCATGCTGGGAATCATTGATCAATCAGTGCTTCTCCAGGTGATTTCGAATAGAGTTTGAAATGATTGCTTCCAGTAATTTGCCTACTATTGATGTTAGACTGATTGGGCGGTAGTTAGAGGATAGTGATCTATCCCCCTTCTTGAAGATCGGTATTACATTCGCTATCCTCCAGGATTCTGGTACTACACCTGTTTTTAAGGACATGTTAAACAACTTTGCTAAGGGCATACTAAGCTCTTCCTTACATTCCTTTAATACTCTGGCAAATATCTCATCGGGACCAGGTGACTTATTAGGCTTTAGTTTGTCTATTTGCTTACTAACATCGTTACTAGTCACTACTATCTCACTTAATTTGTTTTCTTCACTATCTCTGAATAGAGTCGGTGCCTCGGGTATCATGTTTAAATTTTCGCTGGTGAAAACTGTTGAAAAATATTTATTCAAATTATTGCTCATTTCTCCGTCGTTATCAGTGAGCTCGCCGGAGTCTGACCGTATTGGTCCAATCTTTTCTCGTGTTTTAGTTTGGTACATTTGGTAGAATCCTTTGGGGTTTGTCTTTGCCTCCCTTGCTATCCTTACCTCATTATTCCTCTTTGCTTTCCTTATCTCGGTTTTAACCCTACTCGCCAATACCCTATAATAGTCCCGGAGGTGAATTTCGCCACGATTTATCCTTCTACCTATAGCCTTCCTTTGGCCAATGATGTTCTTTAAATAATTATTTATCCATTTAGGGTCATTGTTGTTTGATCTGAGTTTTTTGTATGGTATGTTCTGCCTTTGTGCATTAAGTAACTCACTATTTAAATTGTCGTGGAACTCGGCAATCTCAGATCTCGTTATCAGGTCGGTGTCATCTGTCAGGTTCACGGCCAAGCGCGACACCCCCTCTCTTAGCTGCCTCTTTAAACTGTCAAAGTTTGCCCTTCTGAAATCTGGTACTTTAGTGGAATTTTCCTTACGTCTGCCCTGAAAATCTAACTGGAATCGAATTTCTTTGTGATCGCTGTTTGCAAGTTCGTTCCCTACCTCGACATTGCTAATGAGGTTTTCTCTGTTTGACAAAACTAAATCCAATATATTATTACCCCGTGTGGGTTCGGTTATATGTTGACTTAGGAAACAGTCCTGGATCGTCTCGAGAAAATCCTCTGATTCTGAGTTTCCCGTAAGGTCGGTCCAATCTATTTGGCCAAGGTTAAAGTCGCCTACTATACAGACTTTGTTGTGTATGGAAGCCCTGCGCATTTCATCCCAGATAAGTCGCTCATTGACTCTGTCAAGATTGGGGGGTCTATATATTACTCCTGTGATTAATTTTTCCCGACCGTCGCTTAATTCTATCCAAATTGTTTCTGTATTCCTCTCAGTTTTTATTTCCTTATTTATTTCACACTTCAGATTATCCCTAACATAGATTGCTACTCTGCCCCCTTTCCTGGTCTGCCTATCGGTATGGAACAGTTTGTAACCCGCAATTTGGTATTCGACTGGTAATTCACGTGTGTCTAGGTTGATCCATGTTTCAGTGAATGCAATTATATCGATTTCTTCTGTACATACCAAGGCCCTAATATCATCCATTTTGTTTCTCATACTTCTACTGTTCGCGTAATATACATTTAAGTTAGTCGTGTTCTGAGTCCTTCCCTTACCGCGTTTAGTTTTAAACTCCCTGTCTAATTTAGTTATGTCATCATTCCTAACACTATTTCCCTGTAATCTTTCGCCTTGTTTACCCGCTCCCACTGCAGTCTCCTCCACCCCCGTGCCCCTATGTTCTCTTAGCAGTTTAAAGACTTCGATATCTTTTGAACTGCCCCCTCTAGAGCCCCAGCCAGGGTTGCTACTCCATCCCTAGACAGGTGCACCCCATCCCTAGCATAAAGGTCCCTTCTGCCATAGAAGTTGTCCCAGTTGTCAATGAATGGGACTGATATTGACTTGCAATATCTGTCAAGACGGTCGTTAACACCAACCGCCCTTGACAACCATTCACTGCCAACTCTCCTTCTAGGCAGGACACCGCATGTGATAGGGATCCCTCCCTTAGTCCTAATACGATCTATGGCTGCCTTGAACTTATCAAGAAGCTCCTCGCTCCTACACCGGCCAATATCATTGCCTCCTGCACTGAGGCAGATAATGGGTTTGTTCCCATTACCAGACAAGATATTGTCCATCCTGTCAATTATATCCCCCACCCCAGCTCCTGGCAAACACACCCTCATCCTATTTTTGTTTTTACCACAAAAGGCCCTGTCCATGTACCTTACCTGTGAGTCACCAACAATTAAAGTTTTTATACCTTCCTTGTCATCCCTGTCTGTACTAACGTCCAATTCGTCTATCAAGGGACTGAACGGGTTGGTACACTTAGCTGTTGTTGTCGTTGTTGTCGTATCCTTGGTGTGCTTCTTCACCAAAAGCTTTGTCTTCCCACTACTCACAATTTTCCACTCGCTTGATTTTTCGTCAGCCACTGGCTTTACTCGTCCAGCCTCTCCTTTTAACATCGCCAGCTCTTCCCTTAATTTCAAGTTCTCCAACTTGACCTTCGCCAATTCTTCAGTGGACCACTCCAGTTTGGTCACCAAACTCTCATACCCAAGACCGCACCTTGCTCTGGCCATATCTGATAATTATCCCTCCGGAGCTAACCCTGCCGTGACCTTTCCCCTTGTGAGGTCAGAACACAACTGAGGTCAGAACACTAGCGCAAGATATAGTTGCAATAAGACCTCTGCACTCTTGTTACTTACACTTCTAGATATAAAACCCAATACTCTGTTTGCCTTATTTTGAACATTAACGCACTGTTTTCTAGGCCGTAGGTCCGGGCTTACAAGTACCCCTAAGTCTCTTTCACAAGTCGACTTCTCTAGGTTGATGTTGTTAAGGCTGTATACATTTTAAGTATTTGTTCTTTCAATATTAAGTACGCTGCACTTGCTGGTGTTGAATTTCATTTGCCATTTTTCAGACCACCCCTGCAGTTTATTTAGATCCTCCTGTAATGCATTTGCATCCTGCCCTGAATTAATTTGCCGCCCTATTTTGGTGTCATCCGCAAACTTGCTTATGTCACTGCTGATCCCAGTATCTAAATCGTTTATGTAGATTATGAACAAGAGTGGGCCTAGTACTGACCCCTGGGGAACCCCACTGGTTACACGGCCCCACTCAGATTTAACACCATCTACGCTGACCCTCTGCGCTCTATCGGTGAGCCATGATTTTATCCAATATAAAACTTTCCCCTCGATACCATGAGCCTTAATTTTTCTCAGAAGCCTCTGATGCGGTACTCTGTCAAATGCTTTGCTTCATGGCTGATAGAGAGTGGTTGTAACTCTAGACAAGGGCTGCCATGCACAGGCCAACCGGCCTAGTGCAGACTCCTTATTTTCTTATGTTCTTTTGTTAAGTGGAAGGATGAATGCAGGGAAGCCAAGGTTCGGCTCGACAAGAAACTTAGCTCCAAGGAGGCTCTCCTTGCAGTTCGCACTTAAAATAAGCATATACAAGAGACAAAGAATCAAGAAGAGAAGAAAAACAAGACAAGAAGAACCAAGAAGTCAAGAAGACACAAGTGACTAAGAAACAACCAACAACCAACAACCAGACCTTAGAGGGAAACCAACATGTTATCAAGATCACCTCCTCCGACCTCATTAACATCTACGAGCAACAAGGTCACGAAGAACAGGACCTAAACACTCGCGACTGGACGGTCCAGCCTGCAAGAAGAGGAGGAAAAGAAGATCTTCATCCTCAACCTAACAAAGCCCCCACAACAAAAGACCAAGATACTTCTTTCGAGCAGACCGTCCATCAAACCATCAAACCAAACAATCAAGTAAATAACACCAAGAAAACACCACACCCAAGTGATGAAGCCGACCAGGAAGAGAGAAAAACCGTTGCCCGACCTGACGCCTGACCTGAAGCATTCCTGATTCATGGTACCCCTCCCCCGCCCCCCGCGGCCGGGCTGGGTGTAGCTGCCTCCCGACAACCTACCACCCAACACCACGTAAGCTGTGTTAAGCCACAGCACCTTTCTCTCCCACTACAATTCCCTTCGATTACCCCTTTATCCTTCCCCCCCCCCTCTCCTTCTAAAACTCACTTCCATCCTCCCTTTATCCTTCCACTGAACCTTCTTCCCCCATGTCACTCGCCTCTATGTCATGTCATAGGAAATTAATAAAGTAAGAAATTGAAAGAAAGTTTGAAAAGAGAACCAGTTAAGAGTAAAGAAAAGAAGGGAAGAAGGTAGGAAGAAAGGAGAAAATTAAATAATGTTATGCCCAGGCATAATTTCGTAATATAATTTTGTAAACCAGGTGTTTGATTGTTTTATGTCTCATGCAACATTTATTTTGGCAAATTTTGTGAAATTTTCGTGTATATGTTCATGTATTAATTATGTAAGAATATTTTCGCATGTATTGCATCATCGTTGTTGTGATTTACTTATTATTGTAAGCCTCGGTCAGAGTAGAACGTTCTAGAATCTCCCAGCCGTCTCTGGGTTATTCTAGGATGTCCGAGAAGCGTCTGGTGAGGTATACAGTATAAACGGACACGGGCTGCCATGGAAAACAACACCCCCAAAACGTCTTACTGTACACTACCCCACGCACAATTAACATACGAACAGAAGATAATCAAGACAAGACTGAATAACTTACTAGAACATACAAATACACACGGCTGGAACCAAGAAACAATAACTCTTTTCAGAAACCTAAAGGAAGAGCTGAAGGA
Source organism: Homarus gammarus (assembly GCA_958450375.1). NCBI lineage: Eukaryota > Metazoa > Arthropoda > Malacostraca > Decapoda > Nephropidae > Homarus > Homarus gammarus. Next base: position 490,042 of record CAUDMG010001736.1, on the reverse strand, counting down.
AATATGTAAACAATCACACAACGACAAATGGAACCAGCTAATCACAAACACAGAGGCCGGCTATCACAAAAACCTAATGGGCGCTAACTCCATAGATAACAGCCATCTTACGGATGACAACGGGGTAAAAGCTACAGAATCTGTTGACAAAGAATTGATTTTCAGAAATTTCTGGAGTAACATATATAAAATCACTGAAGAAGAAAACAGAAACTAATGTAGAGTAACAGACCAGATGGTAACAACACACCTTACACAAGACACAGAGAAATGGCAACCACCAAGAACAATAGACCTGAACACACTAAACAGTGCAGACACATTAACCACGCCAATCACCACAAAAGACACAACAAACATAATAACCAGCTTTAAAAATAAAGCATCTGGACTAAGTCAAATAAACAAAACTGTCCTTCAAAACATACCCAAAACACTGATAAATAATTTACACACATCATTAACGCCTCACTAGCAAAAGGACACTTCCCCACGAGATTCAAAACAGCCAAAATCAAACTCATACCCAAACCCGGAAAAAACCCAACAAGGCCGGAAAATTACATACCTATATTCCTATTAGAAACACCTGGCAAAATACTAGAACAAATAGTCAACAGCAGACTCAGAAAATAATTCAACTTAACATGCCAAAAAACATGACAACCCTTCTCTGCAATTTCTTAGACAACAGACAAGCCAAACTCATTATACACAACTACACTGGACAAACCTTCAACATACACAGTGGAGTCCCACAGGGCAGCAACATTTCACCCACACTGTACACAATATACACAGCAGACATACCAGACCCAAGACAGTCGGGCAACATAGCATACGCTGACGATATCACGCAAATAATACAATATCCAGGGAGATCTAAACAAATGATGGCTATAAGAACAGGAAGGGAAATTGAAGCAATTAACAACTATGAGAGAAAATGGAAAATCCAAACCAACATCCAAAAACTAAAGATTATATACATTGCAAAAATAAATCCATACCCAATCATAATCAACAATCAACAGTTACCATATGAAGAAAGTGGAAAAACACTGGGACTCAAACTCACCAGAAAAGGGTACACCAACACATCAGAGAAAGATTGACGAAAGCCAAATTACAACGAACCAAACTCCGTCGCTTTAGAAAACTGAACACCAAAACACAGCTACATTTATACGAATCACTCGTCAGACCACACCTTGAAAACCCACCAATTCCACTTAACACAATAACTAAAATAAAGAAACTCAAGCTGCAAGCAGTCTAAAATACAGCACTAAGAAGAGCAGCAAAACATAGGCCGCCATACAGTCAAAAAATACGAGACATACACATCGAACATAACATAGACGCAATGAACATAAGAACACACAAAAAGCAGAAGCGATCTGGGACAAACTACACCGAACACAAGACCCTATTTTACAGGAACTACTACAGGCAAACAACAATATATCACACAGCTGGTGGCCAAGAAGCATCAAACATTAACACAATCAGCCCGGAACCATTATACGCGAGAGAGTAACACCACTCATATAACCGAAAAGATGGGGACTATCCTGGCAGTTCACACAAGGACCTGGTGGGACCCCCCAACCACTAAAGATGAGGAACATCCCTTCAGTTACACAAGGACCTGAAGGGACCCTCCAAGAAACATCCAAACAAGAAAGACCAACACCACATGCATAACCATACAGATGTGAATTATCTTGCCAGTTACACATGGACCTGGCAGGACCCCCTAATCACAATCACAAAAGATGAGGAACATCCCTTCAGCAACACAAGCACCTGAAGGGAGCCTCCAACAAACCCCAAAACAGCACATTCCCTTGGATCGCACTTTAAACCAGCTTAGCTTAGCTTATCTAACCTCCATTGCCCCTGGAGGGCTGAGGGACGTCTGTCACTGGTTAAACCACAATCCAGCCTCCGCAAGGTGGAAAGCCCACCTGCTATCATTCTCCTTCTGTACTTCCCTCTTCTTAACTATACGTTGCCCTAAATATCCTTGTTCACCTCAGAGCCAAAGCTCTCTTATCTCGGTGTCCTGACTGACTGACTGACTAGGGGCAGATAGTCCCTCGTCTCTGTTCCTAGTGAAAAGACTAAGCCTAGCAGAACAACTGAAGACAATTGTTGTGCAAGTATTGTGGAATTGTTGTGCACAATATAAAGTGAGAAGACTAAGGAATTGTACACTGGTGGTGTGCGGACTATAAATTCGAAGTGTGAAGTCAAACTGTGAAGACCCTACCCTGTTAACAATGTTGTCAAGAATCAGTGCTTATTAAAGAAGACTGCAGTGCACAAGTGTGTTTCTGTGACCTAGTGGAAATTACCGGAGATTGGCGGAACAGCCAGTAGTAATTCTACATCTCTTGTAATATATCTACTGCTTCTGTAAATACGACCCTATCCGCTGGTAACCAGTGGTGGAAGCTGGGTAAGCGGTGAAAGGAGGAGAGTCGTAACAATAAAATTAATTTTATCCTCTTCGCCACTGATAGGCTCGTTAGCCGCTTGGGCGATCTGTTACGCCTCTTACGCACTGTTGGCAAGTACTGGGCATGCACCGGCTCTTGAATGTATCTGAACCTGCTCCAGTGTTGGTCAAGTCTGGTCTTGAAAGAACTCACACTCGGTGCTTTAACCACACTCTCTGGCAGATTGTTCCAAGAGTTCACAACTCTCACTCCGAAAAAGTTACCCCTCACAGTTATCCGGACTTGCGGCTTCTTTAACATTGAGCTGTGTTCTCTTGTGGCGCTAGCGTCTGCCAGCTCCACGTAGGGACACTCGACTCAGTAATGCCCTCTGAGATGCTTGTACACCTCAATCAGATCTCCTCTTGCCTGTCTGTAGTATAAGCTAGGCAAGTTCAGGCGCTTCAATCTCTCCGGGTAGCTAAGGTGCAGCAGTGCAGGCACCAGTTTGGTGGCCCTCCTTTGGACATTTTCAATCAGCTGACAGTCCCTGGCATATCTCGGGGATCAGACGGGATGACAGTACTCCAGATCGGGGAAGCACTTCACTCTTGAAGATCTTTACTTTTACTTTTATCCTCTTAACAACTGATCGGCTCGTTAGCCGCTTGGGCGATCGGTCACATCTTTGTCACCCACTGTTGGCAGGTACTGGGCATGCACCGGCCCCTGAATGTACCTGAACCTGCTCCAGTGTTGGTCAAGTCTGGTCTTGAAAGAATTCACACTCCGTGCCGTCACAACACTTTCTAGCAGATTGCTCCAAGAGTTTACAACTCTCACTTCGAAAAAGTTTGCACTCACAGTTTTCTGGACTTGGGGCTTCTTCAATCTTGAGCTGTGACCCCTTGTGGGGCGAGCGTCTGCCAGCTCCAAGTAAGGACACTCGACTGAATAGTGCCCCTTGAAATGCTAATGCAGGCACCAGTCTGGTGGCCCTCCTTTGAACATTTTCAACCAACTGACTGTCCCAAGCATATCTCGGGGACCAGACGGGGTGACAGTACTCCAGGTGGGGAATGCACTTCACTCTTGAAGATCGTTACGAGAGACGGACCGTGTAGATATCTGAACGACCTTCTTATAAGACCTAATAATTTATTTGCCTGATTTACCTTCTCGCAATGGCCCGAAAACTTCAGCTCATTGTCAATACATACACCTAGGTCCTTCTCACATTCAGTCTCAAATAGTGAAGTTTCTTCACCCTGTTGGGACATATGACACGCCTCCTTACTGTTGGCACACCCCAGGTGCATCCTCTTACACTTCGTGACATTGAATCTCAGCAGCCACTTCTTTGACCATTCTTGGAACTCACAGAGATCCTTCTGCAGCTTTTCACATTCCGCTTGGTTCTCGATTTCCCGAAATAACTTGGCGTCATCGGCAAACATTTGTATGGAGGAGTGTACAACGTCAGGCATGTCATTTATGAAACAAACAAACAGCAGTGGGCCCAATCCACTACCCTGTGGTACCCAGCTTGTGACAGGTACAGTTGATGATTTCGTGCCATTAATCACCACACACTGCTTGCAGTCATGTAGAAAGTCTTTTATCCACGCTAGAACATTTCCCCGAATTCCGTACCCTTCTAGTTTGATTTTCAGCCTTTCGTGGGGTAAACTGAACATCATTGGCCAAAGGAAGGCTACAGGTAGAAGGATAAATCGTGGCGAAATTCACCTCCGGGACTATTATAGGGTATTGGCGAGTAGGGTTAAAACCGAGATAAGGAAAGCAAAGAGGAATAATGAGGTAAGGATAGCAAGGGAGGCGAAGACAAACCCCAAAGGGTTCTACCAAATGTATCAAACTAAAACACGAGAAAAGATTGGACCAATACGGTCAGACTTCGGCGAGCTAACTGATAACGACGGAGAAATGAGCAATAATTTGAATAAATATTTTTCAACAGTTTTCACCACCGAAAATTTAAACATGATACCCGAGGCACCGACTCTATTCAGAGATAGTGAAGAAAACAAATTAAGTGAGATAGTAGTGACTAGTAACGATGTTAGTAAGCAAATAGACAAACTAAAGCCTAATAAGTCACCTGGTCCCGATGAGATATTTGCCAGAGTATTAAAGGAATGTAAGGAAGAGCTTAGTATGCCCTTAGCAAAGTTGTTTAACATGTCATTAAAAACAGGTGTAGTACCAGAATCCTGGAGGATAGCGAATGTAATACCGATTTTCGAGAAGGGGGATAGATCACTATCCTCTAACTACCGCCCAATCAGCCTAACATTAATAGTAGGCAAATTACTGGAAGCAATCATTTCAAACTCTATTCGAAATCACCTGGAGAAGCACTGATTGATCAATGATTCCCAGCATGGCTTCACAAGCGGACGTTCTTGCCTAACTAATCTATTAACATTCTTTTCATCAGTTTTCGAATCGGTGGACGAGGGGCACAATTATGATGTGGTATATCTCGACTTTAGCAAAGCCTTCGACAGAGTCCACCACGAAAGACTAATTAGAAAGGTAGAAGCTCATGGCATCAAAGGAGACATCCTTAAATGGATTAGGGCGTGGTTACAGGACAGGAAACAGCGAGTGAGCATTAACGGCACTAAGTCCCATTGGAGCAACGTCACAAGTGGAGTTCCCCAAGGCTCAGTACTTGGACCATTATTATTTATTATATACATAAACGACATAGATATCGGCATTGACAGCAACATAAGTAAATTTGCTGATGACACTAAAATAGGACGTGTTATCAAATCTGACGAGGACTCGGCAAAACTACAGGAAGATCTAAACAAATTTTTCGAATGGTCTGAAAAATGGCAGATGAAATTCAACGTCGACAAATGTAAAGTACTCAGTATAGGAGATGTAAACAGGGAAACCAGATACCAGATGAACAACGATGCCATAGAGAAATCCGACTGGGAGAGAGATTTAGGAGTAATGATAAGTAGGAACCTTAAGCCAAGTAAACAATGTGTTTTTGCTCGTAACAAGGCTAATAAAGTACTTGGTTCATACAAAGGAGTGTTAGTTACAAGACTAGCGAGGTCATCCTAAAACTGTATCTTGCTCTTGTGAGACCACACCTGGATTACGCAGTTCAGTTCTGGTCACCGTATTACAGAATGGATATAGAATCCCTGGAAAGAATTCAGAGGAGAATGACAAGACTAATCCCGGGCATTAGGAACCTTGAGTATAGAGACAGGTTAAAGCATCTTAATTTGCACTCCCTTGAGAGACGTAGAGCGAGGTGTATAAGTGGAAGGCAGGGCTAAACAAAGGGGACATTACAAAGGTACTCAAACTATCCAACCAGGAGCGAACTCGTAACAATGGTTTTAAATTAGACAAATTTAGATTTAGGCGTGAAATAGGTAAACACTGGTTTGGAAACAGAGTAGTGGATGAATGGAACAAGTTACCATATATCATCATTAACTCGAATACGCTAAATTGCTTCAAACATAGGTTGGATGCTCATATGAGCAATAGGGGTTGGGTGTAAACGGGACTGCCCAGTATGGGCCAATAGGCCCGCTGCAGTTTCCTCCATTCTTATGTTCTTATGTTCTTATGTTCTTTCCTTTGTAGATGACTTCTCTGGTATGATAATGGTTTATTTTTTGAGGTCTAAGAGTGATACTCTGGCAGCTACAGAAAAATTCTTGGCGGATTCTGCTCCATATGGATCTGTCAAACGACTAAGGTCTGACAATGGTGGTGAATTCACTTCCACTGAATTTAAAAGTCTACAGTACTGATTAAAAATCACATAAAGCATGAATTTTCTGCTCCATATTCACCACATCAAAATGGTACAGCAGAGCGAGCTTGGCGGTCTATTTTTGATATGGCCAGATGCTTATTGTTAGAAGCTAAGGTACCTAAGACTCTATGGACTTATGCTGCGAAAGCTTCAGCATACATTCGTAACAGATGCTACAACCCGTGGATTGGGAAAACTCCCTATGAAAAGTTTACTGGAAAAAGGCCAAATCTGAGCCACATGCATGTATTTGGAAGTGCATGCCATGCTTATGTCCAGAACAAGAAGAAGTTGGACCCTCGCAGTGAACAAGGAGTGTTCCTAGATGATGGACAGAGTCCAGCCTATCTAGTATATTTTCCAGAGATAAATGATATTAAGAGAGTTAGATGTGTAAAATTCAGTAACAATTTTAATCAGGAAAATGTGGTGTTAGATGCTAAACATGAATATAAAAGATATACAGCACCTAACCCAGAGCCAGAAACTGAAGTTATTACAAATGAGACGGCTGCAGAAGACACTGAAAAACAGAAAAACAGATACCCTTCGAGGCAACGACAAAAACCCAAACATATGGAAGATTATGTTATGGTACCTGACTTTTCCAATATTTCCAGGTGTTCTGTTGATTTTTGCTACAGAGTTGCAGATATTCCAAGAAACTACCAAGAGGCAGTCTCATCTCCAGAGTCCATGTAGTGGCATAAAGCTATGGATGAAGAAATGGAGGCTCTAAGAGACAATAACACATTTGAACTCATGCCACCAGTTGAAGGTAGATCAATAACTGGTGGAAGATGGGTCTATGCAGTGAAACTTGGCCCTGATAGTGAAGAAAAATTCAAAGCTAGGTATGTAGCTAAAGGCTATTCACAAGTTCAAGATGTGGACTATCAAGAAACCTTCTCACCAACAACTCATGTTACATCAATAAGGATGTTACTGCAACAAGCAATACAAGACAACCTTATAATTCACCAAATGGATGTTAAAACTGCTTATCTGAATGCTGATATAGATTGTGAAATTTATTTAGAACAGCCAGAAGGTTATGTTAAAAGTAATATAGAAGGTGAAAATTTTGTTTGTAAATTAAAGAAATCTTTATATGGTTTGAAACAAAGTGGCCGAAATTGGAACAACATGCTACATAATTTTCTTTTGAGTGAAGGTTTTCATCAATCTCTTGTAGATTATTGTGTGTATACGAGAATTGTAAACAAGGTGAAGGTAATTATTATTATCTGGGTAGACGATATAATTATTGCAGCTAGTAATGGTGACATACTGAGTGATGTAAAACTTCCCTGTGTAATAAATTTAAAATGAAAGATTTAGGAAAATTGTCTTGGTTCTTAGGTATGGAGTTCAAATTTGAAGATGACTGTATTAAGATAAATCAAACTAAATATTTAGAGAAAATACTTAATAGATTTAAAATGTCTGACTGCAACCCTAAGTCAATACCATGTGATTTAAGTGTTAGTAAAATCATTTGTAGTGACTCTAAAGGACTGTGTGATACGAGATTGTACAGACAAATTGTCGGCAGTTTGATCTATGTAATGACTGGTACAAGACCGAATCTATCTTATATTGTTTCAAAATTGTCGCAACATATGGCAAAGCCTACAAAAGCACTTTTGAATTAGCTAAGCATGTTTTGAAATATGTTAAAGGTACAATTAATTATAACTTAAAGTTCAGGAAATCAAACAGTCCATTACAAGTGATTGGTTACTGTGATTCAGATAGGGGTGCATCGGAAGACAGGCGTAGTATTACAGGTTACAGTTATCAATTAAATGAAGATGGTCCTTTGATTTCTTGGAAATCTAAGAAACAGAATGTTGTAGCATTGTCCTCATGTGAAGCTGAATATATGGCTTTAACTGCAGCTATGCAAGAGGCTAATTTCTTAAGACAGTTGTTAACTGATATGCAAAATTCTAATAGAGAACCTGTAACATTGAATGCTGATAATCAGGGAGCTATTGCATTGGCTAAAAACCCTGTACATCATCAAAGGTCGAAACATATCGATATTAAGTACCATTTTATTAGATCAGAAGTATCTAAAGAGAAACTAAAGAAGTTTGGTATTATAAGAGGTTGTACCCTAGTTTAAAAGGGGGTGTTAGATATAAACTAGGTTACCCCATATTTATGTGAATATGTTCTATTATGTTTTATTTTAGTTATGGAATAAAGCGCCACTCTGAATGCGCATGTTATGTTTGTTTTGTTTTTTGTTTTTACGGATGGTCCCAAAAATATACTGGAAAGAGCAACATCGTTTGTGTCATTGTCTGAGCCTCTCGCATCATATTTCGTTGATATCCACCAAAAATGAACACTGTAACTTCAACACACATAGACGAGTGACAATCTAAAACAACTGTTGGTGGTATGTCATTCTCCAATTGTTACATTCTCAAACTATATGTAGACTGTCGGTTTATTGCTCGTGTATGTCAACTTCATAACTTATGACAATCATTTCCGTTAGCATGAAAGAACAGTTATTTTAGATTGTCATTCGATATGTGTTCTGTCTGTCATTTGGTTATGAAATTTGTCAAATAGTTATGTAACAATGTCTCAACGGATATGTGAAAAGGTGTAGTTAAATTAACAACACATAATGCACATGAACTTATAACCTAAGTATAAAAAGTATGTGACCTCTGTATAATAAACATATAGAGTACAGTACTTATGTCTTTTTTTTTTTAAACAATGAACAATGTATAATAAACATAAACGTTAATAAACCTTCATTATGAACAAAGAACACCACTCGATCACTAAACTCAAGAGATTTCCCAAAGGAGAAAACCCAAATTGTTGTTGTTTTGGTGAGCACACCTGCGTTGACCAGGTGCAGCTGACGTACAAGATAACGGAGAAACAGACGGTGATAGACAGACGGACAAAAATAACAGACATGCGTTGAGAAAGTGAGAATTTATAATAAAGAAAGAGAAAGAGATACAGATAATACAGACAGAGAAAGGAAGAAAAAATGAGAAATACAGACAAAAATATCGATCTACTGTATACCGAGAAAGAGAGAGAGGGGGGGGGGGGATAACTTTAGCATCTGTACAATAGTTGTTCAACTCGCATACTCATCACCTACCAGTAATAATGTCAATACACAACACATACTTATAATGTATACAGCCTGAACAACATCAACCTAGAGAAGTCGACTTGTGAAAGAGACCTAGGGGTACTTATAAGCCCGGACCTACGGCCTAGAAAACAGTGCGTTAATGTTCGAAATAAGGCAAACAGAGTATTGGGTTTTATATCTAGAAGTGTAAGTAACAAGAGTGCAGAGGTCTTATTGCAACTATATCTTGCGCTAGTTAGGCCGCACCTCGATTATGCGGTTCAGTTCTGGTGCCCCTATTATAGAATGGATATAAATTCACTAGAGTCGGTGCAGCGAAGAATGACAAAAATGATTCCGGGACTTAGAAACCTTCCATATCAGGATAGGTTAAAGAAACTTAACTTGCATTCCCTAGAAAGACGAAGAGTGCGGGGAGATATGATAGAAGTATTTAAGTGGGTGAAAGGAATCAATAAAGGGGATATAGATAAAGTTCTTATAATATCCGAGCAGGATAGGACTCGGAGCAACGGATTCAAGTTGGATAAGTTTAGGTTTAGGAGGGAGATAGGAAGAAACTGGTTCACAAATAGGGTGGTGGACGAGTGGAACAAGCTTAGCAACTTTGTAGTAAGTGCGGGAACTCTGGAAAGTTTCAAAAGGAGGCTAGATAGATTCATGGATGATAGAGAGTGGTAGTAACTCTCGACAGGAGCTGCCATGCACAGGCCAACCGGCCTATTGCAGACTCCTTACTTTCTTATGTTCTATAAGAAATACATAATATAAAACGAGAATTTCCGTGTTTATATGTGTAGTTCCTAACTTCCTATTCATGATCATCTAGTTCTAAGAAAAAAATCACTATAATATAAAAGTAACAAAAGTAAAAGTTTACATGCTCCTTCTCCCACTTTGTTTCAAACATTTTCCTTCGAGAAAACATGAAATTTATAAAAATAAAAGAACCAAAAGAGCCTCTGGTCGATATTACACACGATAATAAATGTAAATTAATACATCATTAATTATATGTTGGGAAATCCGTTAATATATTGCTTCTAGGAACACAAACAGTCACTCAATAGCAAGGTATGTGTGTGGTGACAGAACGTTGCCTTTAACACATACAGTAAACTGTGGTAGGAGCCGTAATTATCAAAACCAGTGTTGGGCAAGTAACGAAGTATTTATAATCGATTACAGTAACTAAGTAATTTTTCCAGTTATCTACTTTTAACTAATAACTTTTGCTGGCAACTACTTTTTACTCGTAAACAAGTAAAAAATTATCAATAGTATTTACTTTTCACTTCGTTATTTTATTGGTTACTTTTACAAGAAAAACTTACATATATATATATATATATATATATATATATATATATATATATATATATATATATATATATATATATATATATATATGCAAGTAAATCACTGTAGGTGCGCGTGATCTAGGTATATGCTGATAACCACAAGGAAAGAAGAAACACGAAGTTCTCAGGCGCTTTCGTGTAATTCACATCTTCAGGGGTGAGTACAGACTATATATATAGATATATATATATATATATATATATATATATATATATATATATATATATATATACATATATATATATATTATATATATATTATATTTATGATACATATATATATATATACATATATATATATATATATATAATATATATGTATATATATATAATATATATGTATATATATATATAATATATATGAATATATATATATAAAATATATATGTATATATATATATATTATATATATATATATATTATATATATATATATATATATATATATTATATATATATATATATATATATATATATATATATATATATATATATATATATATATATGCTGATAACCACCAGGAAAGAAGAAAACACGAAGTTCCCAAGCGCTTTCGTGTAATTCACATCTTCAGGGGTGAGTACAGACTAGTCTGTACTCACCCCTGAAGATGTGAATTACACGAAAGCGCTTGGGAACTTCGTGTTTTCTTCTTTCCTGGTGGTTATCAGCATATACCTACTGTAGATCACGCGCACCTACAGTGATTTACTTGCATATATATATATATATATATATATATATATATATATATATATATATATATATATATATATATATATTATATATATTATATATAAATATATATGTTATCAGCATATACTGTATATATATATATATATATATATATATATATATATATATACAGTATATGCTGATAACCACAAGGAAGAAGAAAACGCGAAGTTCCCAAGCGCTTTCGTGTAATTCACATCTACAGTGATTTACTTGCATATATATATATATATATATATATATATATATATATATATATATATATATATATAATATATATATATATATATATATATATATATATTTCATGTAGATCCACAATAGGGTTGCTCATTTTTTCACACTTTTTTAAAATTGTGGGTGGGGGTGTTTTTTCCTATTATTTTGTTTCTCTTGAATTCATTGGTGCAAGAAATAATGAAATCCAACATGTTCTAGGGGTCGCGAATCCAAATATAAAAAATGAATTTTTGCGAAAAAACGTCAAAACTCAAGCTTTTTCTCTTATAGATCAGCAATCGCGCTGCTTTTCACTACTTAACCCTAATGGCTGGCTAGAGCAGCTATTCAGCTTTCCATTGACACCTAATTCGATTGCATGCACCTCTTATTTGACCTTCTAAGTCAGGTCAAAGGCTGTAGCCTACCTGCGTTAACGGAGTTATAAATTCACTAGGTTCACATTGGCAGCTTTAAAACCCTGCGCTTCTTTGCAGTGTTTTGACATGTGTTGTGTTGTTGTTGGTACTGTGGTGTTATTTTATAATTTACTCAAATCTGCTATATAGTGTGGCAGTAAATTTATGGTTATCTATTTATGTTGTATTTTCTACAGGTGATTAAATTGCTCTTATGTGACCCTATTTTGTTTGCCTATTTTGTTTTATTACAAAACGTTTTTTTCTTACAGAGTTCATCTGTTTATATACATACAATCATGGAAGAGAGTGAGTCGCAGTCGGGGGAGAATGCTAAGGGGACTGTCAGGCCAACATCATCCACTACCCGTTCTGCCACTGAAATCTATCTAGTAGGCCAGCCAGCATCGTCAATTAGAGGCAGTAAACTCCCGACGATGCGTCAAGTCCTGAAGTTCTTCTTTCACACAGTGAATGAATCTGGTGACAGACAGGAGACGTTTAAAGAAACAGTGAGTAACGTACTCACGTTCTGGAATTTAGCTCGCATCAAGACTATCTCAGAGAGGGGGTGCCGGGAGAAGCTGACAAGGTTATGGGAGCACTGGAGAAGTCTACAAAAAAGTCGGGACAGGGCTGCAAAGGACAAGGTTGAAAACTTCAAGTCTCAACTTGACCTGTTGTGGGACATCGGAGCACCGGACGCCGTAGAGGACATCGAGAAGAACCGGCTGCTTACACGGGCCGACAAACAACAAGACATCGCCTTCTATCAAGACCAACGCGGAGAAAGAAAAGCGTTCATGAGTGGTAACGATAAGATTTTTATCGAGCAAAGGTCGAAACAGGGAAGGTTCGCAGCCTGTGAACCAAGCAGCAGTGATTCGAGACCTCAAACCTCTGTGGTGGCTGACACCCCAACGGAAGTAGAAATGGAGAAAAAGGACACAGCGATACAACCTGGCAGGTACACATCAAAGCACCCTTATGTGACGGTTCAGCTTCCACGTCGCATTCTCCAAGAGCCAGCATTAAAGGAACTCGCTGACCGTCTTCGGATATCCAATAACGAAGTAAGTGTATCCATAAATGTGTTTGGAATGTTTGAAATTTCTGTTAATTATTTGATAAGCACTTAAACAGTCGACATTTTCTACTGACACCCTTGCCTGCTTTTGCTCGCAGATAGTTTCGGTGGTCGCAGCAGTGCTGCGCTCTGCTAACCCGCCAGGCGATCTGTCTGAGTTCCGGATCTCGAGAGAGACTGCGAGACGGGCGCGAGCTTCACACCGTCGTCAGGTAGCTGCCGCACAAAGGGAAGCCTTCACGCCTCCACCACATGCAGTGGTGCACTGGGATGGTAAGCTGGTTAAGGTGAGAACACGTTTAGGTACTACATTAATATTTTACCAAAGCCTAGACTATTGTAATATATTGTTAGAAATGTATCAAATCATTAACAAAAAGCTTGGAGAAAAAGGCAGCCTTGATAATTCTTCATTATCTGTCTGAATTTTTATATTTCTCTCATTTCAGAACGTCGTGGGAGAAGAAGAACACCGACAGGCCATCTTCATCTCAGGGCGCGGCCATGAGGAAGGGAAGCTGCTTGCTGTCTTGCCAGTGAAGGACGGCACTGGCCTGACCCAGGCACGCGCAACAGCTCGTGCTATCGAGGACTGGAGCTGCGCTTCAAACGTCAAGGCACTGTGCTTTGATACAACGTCGTCCAACACAGGGCGAGTCCAAGGTGCGGTTGTCCATCTGGAGGCGCTGCTGGAAAAACAGCTGTTGAGGCTTGGGTGCAGACACCACGTCATGGAACTGGTGGTGAGAGCCGCTGCCAGCAACATCTTCGGCAAAACATCGGCCCCTACGGACCCTCTCTTCCAGACTCTTAAGAAAAGGTGGAGTCAACTAGATCACTCTCAGTATCTCAGGCTGGACATTGCAAATCTACCAGAGTCTGACTGGCTCAGTCACCTCCGACACAGGACCGTTAGCTACCTGCTGACCGTCACAGAATGGGCCAGAGAGGATTACCGAGAAGCGGCAGAACTAACGCTCCTCGTCCTCGGTGTGAATCCTCCGCGCGGCACGCACTTTCTGCGTCCTGGCGCATGTCACCACGCTCGCTGGATGGCGAAGATCATATACTACCTCAAGATCTACATGTTTAGCCACCAGCTAGAGCTCAGCAGTGACCTGTGCGTCAAGCTGCAGAGGATGGCGATCTTTGTGTCTCTGCTGTACACACCGGCGTGGCTGAAATCACCAGTAGCCGAGGATGCGCCTGTGAATGACCTGCAACTGCATCACGAACTCCTCCGCTACAGGGCCGTGGACTGTGAGGTGGCTGATGCGGCGCTGGCGGTCGCGAGCCGCCACCTGTGGTATCTAAGGCCACAGACCGTCGTTCTGTCGCTGTGCAGCGAGAAGTTGAGTGCGGCAGAGAAAAAGGAGATGGCGACCAAATTGAGCTGCCTAGAAGAAACGAACGACTACGCCAACGACAACTTGGTCATCCAACAGACTACACGGCTTTCCGACCTGATAGATGAACGTTCATGGATGATCTTCAAGGAGCATCATGTGTGCGGCACAGCATGGCTGATGTCACCGGTGGAAGACTGGGAGAAAAACGAAGAGTTCATGAAGCTGAAAGATTTCTCCAGAAGCCTGAAGGTAACCAATGACGTGGCCGAAAGGGGAATAAAGCTTATGCAGGACTTCATTGGTTCAGTCACGAAGGATGAGCAGCAGCTGCAGGATGTCATGCAACTTGTGGAAAAGCACAGGAAGCAGATGAGTGGCTTCAGCAAGTCTGCTCTGATGCAACTGTGAGAGTTGAATAGAGGGGGGATTGAACTTTCAAATTGCATCTCCTCCTAGAGTTATTGACCTATTTCAATGATGTTTGTTTTTTAAGAGGGAAATATATCATGGAAAAGACTGTGACGGCAAAATATTGATATGTGTTTTCGAATAAATGGAAAAGTCAAAACTATGAATATTTTGGAATCTGGTTCCCTTAACGCAGGTAAAGCCTTTGACCTGAACTAGAAGGTCAACTAAGAGGTGCATGCAATCGAATTAGGTGTCAATGGAAAGCTGAATAGCTGCTCTAGCCAGCCATTAGGGTTAAGTAGTGAAAAGCAGCGCGATTGCTGATCTATAAGAGAAAAAGCTTGAGTTTTGACGTTTTTTCGCAAAAATTCATTTTTTATATTTGGATTCGCGACCCCTAGAACATGTTGGATTTCATTACTTCTGCACCAATGAATTTAGGAGTAACGAAATAATGGGAAAAAACACCCCCACCCACAATTTTCTAAAATTGGGAAAAATGAGCAACCCTAATCCACAATGAAAACGTGGATAAGATAAATCTTGATAAAATCACACGGGGAAAAGGGAAACAACGGAGCACCTTAGCTTTCGTCTTTATTCAAGACATCTTCAGAGGCAACTGGATTACATGGACAGAGAGAGGCTTGCATATACAGGGTGACCTTACAAACATGAGGTCAGGCCATAATGATGACATCCACTAATCCTCACACCAACACACACGTAGAGGAGCTTAAGAGAAGGGGGGTGACGTGACTAGTGTGATTTTATCAAGGTTATATATATATATATATATATATATATATATATATATATATATATATATATATATATATATATATATATAATATATATATATATATATATATATATATATATATATAATCACTTATGTTACTTGTGTATTATTTGTAAATCAAGAGACCCATTCCCCAAATATGCGGCTGTATATTTTCAGCCTTCCGGCTGCCATGCTCTTTCAATAAACCGTTAATTATTATTATTATCATTATTATTATTATTATTATTATTACAGACACACGCGCGGGCGCGCGGATGAAAAACCAGGCTGAACCAGAGTGAACACAATGGCCACTCTAGGAAAATTTTCAACTCGCTTCCAGGAACTCGTCAGGAAAACCAGACCAGCCAGCCTGTACAAAGCGCCACAAAACAAGTCCGT
Organism: Homarus gammarus; assembly: GCA_958450375.1. Classification (NCBI taxonomy): domain Eukaryota; kingdom Metazoa; phylum Arthropoda; class Malacostraca; order Decapoda; family Nephropidae; genus Homarus; species Homarus gammarus. The sequence goes on along the minus strand of CAUDMG010001736.1, from coordinate 473,869 downwards.
AATCCTCACCTCAACCCGGGTTTGGCTGTGTACCTGCCTGCTCCCCCCTACCTCCCCCCCCCCTGCTCTCTCTCTCTCTCTCTCTCTCTCTCTCTCTCAATCACTTACTGTACACCAGGTTTTCAGAAGTATTAAATTACTGTAGGTTATCCTTAGTATTAAATGGCATTAATTATTATTACAATAAAATGAAAGTTGTTATTATGGTCTAAGTTGTTGTTATGTTGAAAGTTGTTACTATGGTATAAATTGTTGTTGTTGTTTATGTTCAAAGTTGTTAATATGATCTAAGTTGTTGTTGTTATGTTTAAAGTTATTGTTAAAGCTTAAACAGTAGAATACAGGAATTATTTAACAAACACACACACACACACCTCAGCTCAAGTGGCCGAGGTGACCTTGATTAGAAGGGCAGAAGACCCGGCCAGCCAGCCTGTGACCAGAAGTTGTGTGATCACTTCTTGTTTCTTATCCTGTTGTTAATTAATGGTTTTATAAACAACCCACTCTCCCATGTAACAACCTACTCCTCAATGTCACAGCCCACTCCCTATGATACGACCCACTCCCCCATGTAACAACCCACTCCCCCATGTCACAGCCCACTCTCCCATGTCACAACCCACTCCCCCATGACACAACCCACTCCCACATGTCAAAACCCACTTCCTCATACAAAAACAAACAAACACAAAGACAAACTGTCTTGCCAGGCTACACGTGTACTGACCCCTCAAGGCTACACCTGCACTGTTTCTCAAGGCTACACCTGCAGTGATCCCTCAAGGCTACACCTGCACTGTTTCTCAAGGGTACACCTGCACTGACCCCTCAAGGCTACACCTGCACTGACCCTTCAAGGCTCTATACCTGGACTGACCCCTCAAGGCTACACCGGCACTGATCCCTCAAGGCTACACCTGCACTGGTCCTTCAAGGCTACACCTGCACTGATCCCTCAAAGTTACACCTGCAATAATCCGTCAAGGCTACACCTGCACTGGTCCTTCAAGGATACACCTGCAGTGATCCCTCAAGGCTACACGTGTACTGACCCCTCAAGGCTACACCTGCACTGACCCCTCAAGGCTACACCTGCACTGACCCCTCAAGGCTACACCTGCACTGATCTCTCAAGGCTACACCTGCACTTGTCCTTCAAGGCTACACCTGCACTGATCCCTCAAGGCTACACCTGCACTGACCCCTCAAGGCTACACCTGCACTGATCCCTCAAAGCTACACCTGCACTTGACCTTCAAGGCTACACCTGCACTGATCCCTCAAAGCTACACCTGCACTTGACCTTCAAGGCTACACCTGCACTGATCCCTCAAGGCTACACCTGCACTAACCCCTCAAGGCTACACCTGCACTGGCCCCTCAAGGCTACACCTGCACTGATCCCTCAAAGCAACACCTGCACTGATCCCTCAAGGCTACACCTGCACTGACCCCTCAAGGCTACACCTGCACTGATCCCTCAAGGCTACATCTGCACTGACCCCTCAAGGCTACACCTGCACTGACCCCTCAAGGCTACACCTGCACTGGTCCCTCAAGGCTACACCTGCACTGGTCCCTCAAGGCTACACCTGCACTGATCCCTCAAGGCTACATCTGCACTGACCCCTCAAGGCTACACCTGCACTGACCCCTCAAGGCTACACCTGCACTGACCCCTCAAGGCTACACCTGCACTGGTCCCTCAAGGCTACACCTGCACTGATCCCTCAAGGCTACACCTGCACTGATCCCTCAAGGCTACACCTGCACTGATCCCTCAAAGCTACATCTGCACTGATCCCTCAAGGCTACACCTGCACTGATCCCTCAAGGCTACACCTTCACTGATCCCTCAAGGCTACACAGTACTTACTTATGCCATCATTCACTCACTGGCAGTCTTTGTTCATCCATACTTTTGTAGAAGAGGATTTTAAAGGGGTCCCGATAGCTCATGTACACACTCTTAGCACGCTGAGGTGTACTCTATCAATAATCGGGTTCATATGTCTTTGTTGACCGCTGTAACAACTGGATTCTATCTCACATAGGTTGTGAAGAGTTTGTTGAAAATAGTAATGGAGTAGAAGTTTAATTACTCTCCTAAAAATGATATCGAGTAGAAGTAAAAATTATCTTAATTGATTATTTAATGCTCTTCAATGTTTATTTTTACTAAAATAACGTGAAAAACTGATAAAATAAAAAAAAATTCTGAATCCAATTACAGTTGAAATAAATAATAAGTGGACCTGAACTCACTCACACAACTGAGAAAATAATATATATATATATATTATATATATATATATATAATATATATATATATATATATATATATATATATATATATATATATGTATATTATATATATATATATATTATATATATATATATATATAATATATATATATATATATATATATATATATATATGTATATATATATATATATATATATATATATATATATATATAATATATAATATATATATATATATATATATATATATATATATATATAATATATATATATATATATATATATATATATACTATATATATATATATATATATATATACTGTATATATATATATTTCATGTAAATCCACAATGAAAACGTGGATAAGATAAATCTTGATAAAATCACACGGGAAAATGGAAACAGCGGAGTACCTTAGCAGGGCCGGCGCTACCCACTAGGCGAACTAGGCGATCGCCTAGGGCGCCAACATCTGGGGGCGCCACAAATTCAAGGCAAACTTGGATAAAATTAAAAATGAAGGGAAAACTGTGGTGGACACTGTGGTGGAGCCGTGGAGGGTCGGAGCAGGATGTTAGAAGGGGGGGGGGGGATCGGAGGGAGGCGAGGGTAGGTAGACGGTAGCCGACTGTGTTTTCTTTTTTAATACTATTCGTTAAACCCCCGGAGGGACTAACCCGGGTCCTTATCTTTGGCGGCCTGGAGAACTGTCGAGCAGTGGCCTGAAGGCGGACATCTGAGGAACCCTTCTCCCAACCCCACCATCCCCTCCCCTCCCTTACTGCCAGGGCGGCTGAGCCGCCCCTTCCCTGTCTTTGTCGGGATGAGGCAAGGTTACCTGACCTCTGAATTTTACGTCAAGGATTTATTGACTTAATGTAATAACAATAATTGGTTATTTGCATGGGTGAAGTAATAAAGCCACAAGATGAAAACAATGTAGTCATGGGTTACTGTACCTACATTAGCTTATCAAAACTTTCAAGGGGGCGCACATCTAAAGGCTTGACTAGGGCGCCAAATCATCTTGCACCGGCCCTGTACCTTAGCTTTCGTCTTTATTCAAGACATCTTCAGAGGCCTCTGAAGATGTCTTGAATAAAGACGAAAGCTAAGGTACTCCGTTGTTTCCATTTTCCCGTGTGATTTTATCAAGATATATATATATATATATATATATATTATATATATATAATATATATATATATATATATATATATATATATCTTGATAAAATCACACGGGAAAATGGAAACAGCGGAGTACCTTAGCTTTCGTCTTTATTCAAGACATCTTCAGAGGCAACTGGATTACATGGACAGAGAGAGGCTTAAATATACAGGGTGACCTAAAAAACATGAGGTCAGGTCAAAATGATGACATCCACTAATCCCCACACCAACACACACGTAGAGGAGCTTAAGAGAAGGGTGGTGACGTGACTAGTCAAGTCAGGTCAGAAAAAAGGGGGCCCACAAAATAACTATCATACATCTAGATCAAAGGTTTTTAAAGCATTTTTAACCTTGGGCCACTGACAAATAAATTTATGTAACATATTATCGGTTTTGAACTGACCATCACTAAGGTTTATTGATTTTAATTCCTTAATCAAACTAGCTTCAACAAGAAGTCTTTCTGTGACACAAGATGATTTGAAAACTTCTAAGCTTTTTTCCCAAGCAATGGGGTGATTATTATTCCTAACATGAACGAACAAGGCACTGCTTTCAGATGCAGTTCTAATATTATACTTATGTTGTTTGATTCTAAGCTGCAGTGTTTTTCCTGTCTGACCTACATAATTACAATTACATTTGCTACATGGAATACAATAAACACTACCATTGACATTCAAACTTGGGCTATTCCTTATTAACATATTAGTAATGGTTGAGTCATACTTGAAAACAACATTAATATTTAGAAGCTTGAGGGACCGAACTAACGGGACAAATTCATTACGATAGGGCAGAGTCAAAATATTCTTAAGTGTTGGAACTTGTCTGGTTTTTTAGGTCACCCTGTATATTTAAGCCTCTCTCTGTCCATGTAATCCAGTTGCCTCTGAAGATGTCTTGAATAAAGACGAAAGCTAAGGTACTCCGTTGTTTCCATTTTCCCGTGTGATTTTATCAAGATTTATCTTATCCACGTTTCATTGTGGATTTTCATAAAATATATATATATATATATATATATAATATATATATATATATATATATCTATATATATATATATATATATATATAATGTAGGCCTATATATATATAGGCCTATATATGATGTAGGCCTATATATATATATATATATATATATATATATATATATATATATATATATATATATATATATGCAAGTAAATCACTGTAGGTGCGCGTGATCTAGGTATATGCTGATAACCACCAGGAAAGAAGAAAACGAAGTTCCAAGCGCTTTCGTGTAATTCACATCTTCAGGGGTGAGTACAGACTAGTCTGTACTCACCCCTGAAGATGTGAATTACACGAAAGCGCTTGGGAACTTCGTGTTTTCTTCTTTCCTGGTGGTTATCAGCATATATATATATATATATATATATATATATTGATAATAATAATTGTAGTAAACCATAAAGAAATACAAAAATGAAAAAGTTCAATAGTTTGAAACGATATATGTATGTCGTGTTGTCAAAGAAAGAGAAACAATTGAAACCCTGCAATTGTGTGTAAATAAGTCAGAAATTCAGATCAGCAACCTGGGACTTGGTCACAATTTTCGCGATGCCATATGGCAGCAGGGTCTACCTTTACTGTAGACAACACATTATGCTTCCAATATCTTCCCAGGCGGTAGTACCTCCCTGTTTGACATTTGCCTACTGCCTACTACCTACAGGTGGGGGAGAAGGTCATACTACAGGGCATTTCAATTTAGTGACAGTGCAAAAAGATAAGATTGACTGGGAGTGAATACACTAGCTGATTACAAGTTATAGATAATTTTTACAATGGTTAGGGCTGGGCTGTTCTTATAGCGATCATTACGTGCTCGTATGGGCTGGATGCGGTTGTGGTGTCGAACAGCAATTCTCGGACGAGGGATCCCGGGTGGTAGTAGGCGCCGGTGTCGAGGATGGTGCAGAAGCTTCTGGCCAAATTTGCAGATGAGGTCGTGGTGAGAGAATAATCTTGCATGCCCTCTTGCACTTGTTCTAGGTGTTTACGTTGTGTGGAATTTAGGGAGGAAGACCAAGTAGGGGAGGCACAGGTGAGCTTGGGAAGTATGAATGTTGAGTAAACACTGAGGAACTCGGGCGCAGGAACTCTAAGGGACTTGAGTCGGCGGAGGAGGTGGACACCAAAACTGGAGGATTTGACAACTTCACTGACGTGTGTTTTCCAATTTAGTTTGTTGTCTATGGTGACGCTGAGGAGCTTTGTGGAGTCTACAACCAGGAGAGTATTGGGGCCTAAAGTAATGGAAGAGGGTGGACAACGTCGGAGGAGAGGTTGATGTGCATAACCATCAACACTTTTGAAGATTAATCAGTAATTAAGAAAAAATTGTGTGCATGTAACGTTTACTCCTTCATACATATCACAAGGCGGGTTAATGTTTGACCTGACTGTACATGTACAGGTAATACTAATCAAATAAGAATGAGCCAAGGTGGATGACCAAAAAACGTAAACATGACATAGGAATAAAGAAAGGAATTTATAAGAACTTAAATGGAGGGGAGGAGCATCTCAGAGATAGGTATAATGAACTATCAAGGAATGTTAAGAAAAATGTATGGAAAGCAAAGAGTTACTACGAAATCAGGATAGCAAGAGAATCCAAGGCGAATCCCAGGGATTTTTCCAGGTATATAGGACAAAGGTCAAGGACAAAGAGGGGCCTTTAAATTCAGAGAGAGGGAAAGTGATCAATGATAGTGACCTAGATTGGTTACGGCCGCCTGGTCGTAAGTTGATCTGGTCGTAAGTCGGCATATGTTATAATTACCTTACGTATATTATAATGTGTAATGATAATATAATCATCTTTAAGTCATATTTTATCAACATTTTCTTTGTTCATTATTGTTACGGTCGTCAGGTTTAAGTAAATCACTGCATACTACAGTACAATTGGTTTATTATTTACACAACATACAAAAAAAAAAATACAGGTGCAAAACATATAAAACATTTTAGTTGCAAAACATACAAACACACAAAAAACATCTTATTGGCCGCTGGTGCTTGGCTGTGGATCGTCGATGTCGTCAGCTGGGGCAGCCTTTGGGGTAGCCGGAGGAGTTGTTTTTTTCATGAACATGGTGAGCTTTGTCTGAATTGTTCGTTTCTTCTTCTCCTCGTAAATTTCTTGATACGGACGAAACGAATTGCGTGCCATCCGCTCAATCCTTGCAAATCGTTCGATGTTTGGGTCCATTCCTTCAAAATGGGCAAGAAGTTTATTCAGTAGAGATAAACCTTCTGATAATCCCTTAGTGGCAGGTTGAGGAGTAGATGAAGACAGTTTCCTCTTGGTAGACATCTTGGGGGGGTGGTGGTTCAAGAAAAATTTCCAAGACAAAAGAAAGGCACAAGGCAAACAGACACGGAGGGAAGTGTGCTGTACCAGCGAGCGTGTTTGTAATTGAGGGCGGGGATGCGCACGGCTCCAGCTCCCGGCAGCGCCAGGAGGCTGGGGCCAAAACTGTCGTACCGCCGGTCGTAAAGTCGAACAGACGTAAGTCGCATAGGTCGTAAGTCGACGACTACCTGTATTAAACAGCTACTTCTTATCAGTTTTCACAAAAGAAATTCATGAGGAAACGTTAGAGGTAGAACTGACATTTAGGGGAAAGGAAGAAGAGAAACTAAAGGATATCACTATCAGAAAAGATGATGTTTTTAAGAAGATAAATAAATTAAAGAAGACAAAATTCTCAGGGCGGGATGAAATTTGTCCTCGAGTTTGAAAGAGTGTAAGGAGCAGATTAGCGGACCCCTCGTAAATTTATTTACAAAATCATTAAACACGGGAGCTGTGCCAGACTTGTGGAGACAGGCAAATGTAATACCCATATTCATAAAGGGGGACAGAGCATCACCGTCAAATCACCGGCCGATTAGTTTGACGTCAGTAGTGAGGAAATTTCTTGAAACAATTATAGCAAATAGCATCCTATCGCATTTAGAGGAAAACAAATTAATCTACTACTCTCAACATTGATTTACAAATAGAAAATCTTGTCTAACAAATCGGCTGACATTTTTTAGGAAAGTCTCTGAGGTAGAAAACAATGACGAAAATTATGATGCTATTTACTTAGACTTTAGCAAAGCATTTGACAGAGTACCGCATCAGAGGCTTCTGAGAAAAGTTAAGTCTCATGGTATCGAGGGCAAAGTTTTAAATTCGATAAAATCATGCGGAGTGCGGAGGTCATATTGCAATTATGTCTTGTGCAAGTCAGGCCGCACCTCGATTATGCTGTTCAGTTCTGGTGTCTTTATTATAGAATGGATATCAACTCACTGGACTCGGTGCAGCTAAGAATGGCGAAAATGATTTTGGGACTTGAAACCTTCCCTATCAGGATAAATTAAAGAAACTAAACTTACATTCCCTAAAAAGACGAAGAGTGCGGGGAGATATGATAGAAGTATATAAGTGGGTGAAAGGAATCAATAAAGGAGATATAGAGAAAGTTCTTATAATGTCCGAGCAGGTTAGGACTCGTAGCACCGGATTTAACGTGGATAAGTTTAGGTTTAGGAGGGAGATAGGAAGAAACTGGTTCACAAATAGGGTGATAGATGATTTGAACAAGCTTAGCAACTTTGTGGTAAGTGCTGGGACGCTGGAAAGTTTTAAAATGAGGCTAGATAGATTCATGGACGATAGAGGGTGGTTATAACTCCCGACAGGTGCTGCCAGGTTAGGATTTTTGGGTGAAGGGAAATAAATTCACGAGAAAAACGTAACAGAAAAGTTGTAAAGGCCTGGGATTTAGGGATAGAAATCCCTTACCAGACTAATCAGGATCTTAATAAAGGAATGTTAAGGACCATAGTTTTCCGAGGAATAACAAACAACCGTTTGAGATTGGCATCTCTTTACTATAAAAATATAACACAAAACTCTGACACCACACAACAAACATCAAATAACAATTACTGGAGTCAAACAATTAAGGCAGTCAACAGTAAATGGAGTCAAACAATTAATGGAAGCAACCAATTAAAGGGAGCAAACAATTAATGGGAGTCAACAACTGATAGAATCAAACAATAAAAGGGAGTCAGCAATTAAAGGAATCAAACAACAAAAGAATCAAACAATGAACAGATACTTCCTACGGCAGTGGCCCTGGGGGAAGGTTCTGGAACACGGTGATCCACACTCAGGGTAGGGAAGCGTCCATTCAACTCCACACTCGAGTGACAGCGGCAGATTGCACAGACAGAGGAGATGAACTGACGGTCGTGGTATGCGGTAGTGGTAGATGACCAGAGAATTGATAGTCGATAGGTGAGGGTCTGGGAAAACCGCCCACGAGTCCAGGACCTATGATGAGATCACAGCCAGAATTTGAGGAACAGCGGGGTAGCTAGATAGTGACTGTATGGTGGCTGGGGTGAATCTACCGGTGACACAGGTAACCGGTGACACAGGTAGCAGCTGCCGTTCTCACCTCTGTCCAACCCCGCCCCCCCCCCCCCAAGTGTTGGTCGCACCAGCAAACAAGCGAGTAAGCAGCGATAACGAGCAGGAAGATCGTTTCCGCCCTTACAAAAGTTCAAAATTTTTGTCTTGGAAAGAATTCACCATTTCTTTAAATACCATTAACAAGTAAAGTAGTAAAACCAAACGCAATATATGACGATTGATAATTTACAACACAATCCACAGTACTATAACTACAACACCACCCTATAATAATGGAAGCACCTCAAAAATCGAGGATGGCCGGTCCAAGGGCCTCCTAGGCGTGAATTTGTTAAAGTGTAGAACCTTTCGCCAACACAACAACCACACCCTAAGTTAACGAGCTGCAAGACACAGTGTCACGGAATGGTGCGAGAAGACTGGACCACTCGCCAACTGCACTGGCTAACCGTTACCCAGGAATACTATCCGCAAATGGATTGACATCCAGGTTCCCAATTACTGCTGGGTAGACAGAGGCAAATGGCGTAAAGAAAATTGCCCATAGTTTCACGCTGCCTGAGGATCGAACTCGGGTCTGCTCGCTTGCGAGACGAGGATGCTGACCATTACACCACAGGTCGAGACACTATACACCAGTACCAACAACACCACACTATACAACATTATCTACAACACCACACTATACACCATTACCTACAACACCACACTATACACCATTACCTACAACACCACACTATACGCCATTACCTACAACATCACATTATACAACAGTACCCACAACACCAAACTATACAACAGTACCTACAACACCACACTACACAATAGTACCTACAACACCACACTACACAACAGTACCCACAACACCACACTATACAACAGTACCTACAACACCACACTGCACAACAGTACCTACAACACCACACTATACAACAGTACCTATAACACCACACTACACAACAGTACCTACAACACCACACTACACAACAGTACCTATAACACCACACTACACAACAGTACCTAAAACACCACACTACACAACAGTACCTATAACACCACACTACACAACAGTACCTAAAACACCACACTATACAACAGTACCTACAACACCACACTACACAACAGTACCTAAAACACCACACTATACAACAGTACCTACAACACCACACTACACAACAGTACATAAGAACATAAGAACATAAGAACATAAGAAAGTGGGATACTGCAGGAGGCCGACTGGCCCATACAGGGCAGATCCCTTTCACACCCATCCCAGCACTTCCATGTGCCTATCCAACTTCGTCTTGAAGCTCCCTAGCGTCCCCGATCCTACTATAGCACTCGGTAGCCTATTCCACATATCCACAACTCTATTACCAAACCAGTGCTTGCCTATATCCTTTCTGAATCGGAATTTATCTAATTTAAAGCCATTTGTTCTAGTTATTTCGTTATTACTGAGCTTCAGAACATCTTCCATTTTACCCTTGTTAATCCCACTTACCCACTTGTACACCTCTATCATATCTCCCCTAACTCTACGCCTCTCTAATGAATGTAAGCCTAAGCTTTTCAGTCTTTCTTCATATGGAAGGTTTCTAATATTATGGATCATTTTTGTCATTCTTCTTTGTACTCTCTCCAAAGAATCTATGTCCATTCTATAATAAGGACACCAGAATTGAACCGCATAATCCATGTGTGGCCTCACTAATGCTAGGTAAAGTTTCAAGATAACGTCAGCAGTTCTGTTACTCACAGACCTAGATATGAACCCAAGAATCCTGTTTGCCTTGTTGCGAACGCTAATACATTGTTTTCTAGGTTTCAAGTCGTTGCTAACAAATACACCTAGATCTTTTTCACAAACTGAGTTTTCTATTTCCGTGTTACCTAGTTTATACTTAACGTTTGTATTCGTCTTCCCTATCTGTAGTACCTTGCATTTATCAGTATTAAAATTCATTTGCCAGTCTACTGACCACTCATGTAAGGTATCTAGATCTCTTTGAAGGTGTTCAAAGTCACTGTCTGAATTTATCACTCTCCCCATTTTGGTATCATCTGCAAATTTACTAATCCTACTAGTTATGCCTAAATCAAGATCATTAATGAATATAACAAACAGCAGAGGGCCTAATACAGATCCCTGGGGAACTCCGCTTTTGACCGCACCCCAGTCTGACTTTAATCCATTTATGCTGACTCTTTGTTTCCTACCAGTTAACCATGACCTAATCCATTTTAATAATGATCCACCTATTCCATGTGCTTCTACCTTCCTTATCAATCTCTCATGAGGGACTCTATCGAATGCTTTACTGAAATCTAAATAAATTATATCATATGACTTATCATTATCTACCGCTTCATATACTTCTGAGAAAAAGCTAAGCAAATTTGTGAGACAAGAACGTCCCTGGGTGAACCCGTGCTGAGAAGAATGAATTAAGTTGAATGTTTCAAGGTGGCTTCTGATTTTTGTAGCAATAATTGACTCTAGCAACTTGCCTATGATTGACGTGAGACTAATGGGACGGTAATTTGATGCAATTGATTTATCACCCTTTTTGAAAATCGGAACTACATTTGCAAGTTTCCAAGCTTCTGGCACTAGGCCCGATTCTAATGACTTATTAAATAAAACTGCTAATGGATTACTCAACTCATCTCTACATTCTTTTAATATTCTAGCATATACCTCGTCTGGACCAGGCGATTTATGAGGCTTCAGTTTGTTAATTACTTTAAGCACATCGTTACTAGTAATATTGATATTCATCAACATATTTTCTATACTGTCGTTATATACCTTATGAACTTCTGGAAACTGTGCTAGGTTTTCATTTGTGAATACGGAGCGAAAATGACTATTTAACGTACTACACATTTCTAACTCATCATCAGTCATTTCTCCTGTCGTAGTTTTAAGGGGACCTATTGTATCTCTAACATTTGATTTATACAGTTGATAAAAAGCTTTGGGGTTATTTTTCGATTCGTTTGCTACCTTGATTTCATAATTTCTCTTTGCTTTCCTAATTTCTGTTTTTACCTGTCTTGTTAGGTTCTGATAGTAACCAAGTAAGTGATTTTCGCCTTTCTTAACTTTTCTATATACTCCCTTCTTTTTCCCTAGAAGATCTAAGAGTCTATTATTCATCCATTTTGGTTGGTTCCGTATCGATCTGAATTTTCTTTTAGGGATGTGTTTATTTTGAGCATTATTGATTGTCGCAATAAATTGTTCATAAGTAGCTGCTAAATTAAATTCTGGGTTATCCCGTCCTAAGTTGACAGTTTCCGGAGGTGTGGGGGGGATTAATCTTTTGACCATAGGGTCATCCCTTAGGTCTCTCCTTAAGCTACCGTAATTAGCCTTCCTAAAATCCGGGATCAAGGCCGAATTTTCCTTCTTCCTGCCATCCCATATTATGTTAAAATATATGGCTTTATGATCACTGTTTCCTAGTTCGTCTCCAATCCCAACATCTTTTACTAGATTTTCATTATTACTGAGAACTAAATCGAGGATATTATTTCCTCTAGTGGGCGAGTTTATGAATTGATATAAAAAACTATCTTGTACTACTTCTAGAAAATCTTCAGATTCATTATCGCTAAGTTGATTTTTCCAATCTATGCCTGAAAAGTTGAAATCGCCTAGAATACATACATTGTTTCTATCAGATGCCTTCTTTATTTCCTCCCATAGCAATTTACCATCGTTCCTACTCAAATTAGGCGGTCTATATATAACACCAATGACTACGGATTCACTGCCCTCACCAATCTCTACCCAAATACTTTCATTGTCGCTATTTGTTTTAATGTTTGATTTATTGCAGCTTTTTAATGACACCCTGATATACACTGCTACACCGCCACCTCTCCTTCCTACTCTGTCAAATTTAAATAGGTTATATCCTGGAATATGAAATTCTGCTAAAAAATGTTTGCTGTTTGAATTTATCCATGTTTCCGTTATTGCAATTATATCTATGTTCTCTTTACTAACAATGGCCCTGAGCTGGTCCATTTTGTTACACAGGCTTCTACTATTAGTATAATAAACACTCAATATATTTCTTCCGTTTCTATCTGTTTTACATTTATTACTTTGATGTTTGTTATTATGACTAACTATATTTTCGGCATTATCTACTTCTGTTTCACTACTTCCCAGGACCTGCTTGTTTTTTGACTCCCATTTTCCCCGACCCCTCTCTACTGGCGAAACCCCCCCTTCGGAGCGACAATTTCACGCTCCAGGGATGCAGACAACGTCTTTACCCCCTCACGAGACAAGTGTACTCCGTCGCGACAGTACAGGTAGTCGTTGCCATAAAATCGTTGCCAGTCATCAATGAATGCCCAACCATTGTTTGCACAATGTTTTTCCAGTCGGCAATTAATAGCAATTGCCCTGGACAGCCATTCACGACCAACCCCTCTTCTAGGCAAGACACCACATACTATCGGGATCCCTCCCCTATCTCTAATCTTCCCCAGCGCCTCCCTATACCTCTTGAAAAGTTCCTCACTCCTAACCTTACCTATGTCGTTTCCTCCCACACTAAGACACACTACTGGATTGGTACCCTCCCCTGACAAAACTCTGTCTAACCTCTCGGCTACATGCCCTAACCCAGCCCCAGGAAAACATACCCTAGTCCTACGTTTCCTATCTCTCGCACAAAAAGCCCTATCCATAATCCTCACCTAGCTGTCACCAACTACCACGACCTTACCTGTGGGCAGGGTTTGTACAACTGCCCTTTCCTCTCCTTGATCCATACCGTCTTGCCTCTTCTCTTCCTCTCCAGCTTCCTGCAGCACCTGGTAAGGGTTACTGCACTCCACACCCTGGTCAGCTTTCCTAAGCCTGACCCTAGTCCCCTTGGAGACAACCACTCTCCACGCCTGCTCCTCCTTCGCAGGTGTCCTGCTAGGCAGGACACCTACCTGAAGGAGTTCTGTCCTGAGGGCTTCATTTTCCCTCTTTAGAGTGTCAACCTCACTCCTCAACTGCCCCAGCTGCCTAAACAGCGTGGCAAGGAGGTCGTCCTTCCCCACACTCCCCTCCTCTTCCCCCACGGCACAACGATCCAAAGCGGCCATTTTCCTTGGTCTCTAGCGGGAGCACAACGGCACGACCTTCTCCAAGCTACACAACAGTACCTATAACACCACACCACACAACAGTACCTAAAACACCACACTATACAACATTACCTACAACACACTATGCAACAGTACCTACAACACTACACTACTAGGGTGTGTCATAGGAGGGAAGATTTTAGTGTATATAAACAGAAAATAATTTCAGTTTCAATATTTTGCAACCTTTTGCTTGGTAAATTTTAGCGCGAAATTTATCGAAAATCTAACGTACAGCTGCATTAGGGCATTACAATTAAATAGTGAACATTGCTTTCTGACTTCATTCTTTAACAACCCAACTAACAATATTTTTTTTTTTTTCAGATTCTGATGCATTTATAAGTTGATAATATTTGCGATGGCTGCTTGTGTCAGGACGAGGAGCCAAAAATCCAGCCATCTCAGTCACTATCTTGGGTCTGGGAGAGAGCTCCTGAAGTCGGAGTTGCCTACATTGAGAGATGCTTTGAGATACGGTGTTTTAATCAGGCAAATCAGTGAAAAGAACCAAAGAACTTACACAAACAAAGACATTGCCAGTGATATGACCAAAGCTGTCTTGGCACAGTACACTCTGGCTAACGCTCAGTTCAAGCCTCCAGTCATAACAAGTCAGAAGAAGATTAGTGAGAGACTGCTAGCCAGTTGGGAAAAGGCAAGAGATATCTCTCTTGGGAGAGGAAAACTTGCAGTTAAGGACAGCTTTGCCAAGCAACTGGACCAGTTATTTGACATAATTACTTGCAAGTGCCCAATTGTTCTCTGTCCTGAGTTTGGATGCGATCGTGACTGTAAATCCGAGGCCCACATCTCCTGTATTTGCAAGCGTGAACTGAAGATTCCTGTGATAGAACTGGCATTTGTCAAAGCACAGAGAGAGAAGACTGGCAGTATAGGGGCTCTCATGATTTCTAGCCAAGATATTCCGGAGTCCAAGAGACAGGAGGCTGCCACAGAGGAAAAGAGACTTGAGAAGGCCCAGGGTGAGGTAAAAAAGGCCGATGATTGGAGTCAAGCTGATTCAGAGTTTAATGACTTCCCCATGGCTGATCCGAGTGCTGACCAGGAGAATGGTGACTTTGTCCCTAACCCAGAAAATAATCATCCCAAACCTTCCAGGCATAACATTCGAAATAGGAAAGATATCCCGAGCATAGCTCTGGCCAGCATGCGACACCACACTGGTCTCAGAGAAACTGCAGAGATAGCAACAGCTGCCTGGATTGACGGTGGTTTGATAACACCTGATGATGTTCACCTGGTGATAGATCATAACAAAGTAAGGAGAGCTCAGGAGGAACTTGTCAGTAACCTAGAAGAGGAGTTTGATAAGGGGATAAGAGAAAATGGAATCAATTGTTTGTTCTTTGATGGGAGAGGGGATGACACTAAAGTGTTCATGAAAGTTGGAGATTCTGACAAGTTGTTCCCTGCCATGGTGAAGGAGGAACACTACTCCTGCTGCAGTGAACCAGGAGGGAAGTATTTGTGGCATTTCACTCCAGAGAAAGATGACATCAGGAAACCAGCTGAGATAGTGGCAGATAACATTGTGAACTGGCTCAGAGAGAGGAACGTAGACCAGACCCTGCAGGCCATTGGAGGGGACAGCACCAACACGAACACAGGGTGGCAAGGGGGGGTCATACAGTGGATAGAGCGGAAGATTGGGAGGAAGCTGGTCTGGATTGTTTGTGACCTCCACACCAACGAGTTGCCACTCAGACATCTGATCCAGGAGCTGGATGGCAAGACTCTTTCAAACAACAGATGGTCTGGTCCTCTTGGCAAGATGCTGGACTCTGCCACTGAGTTAGAAATAAATCCGAGCTTTGAAAAAATCACAGTTGGCCCTCCACTCGTTGAGCTTGCACATACTGTCATTGACGACCTGAGTACTGACCAGTACTATGGTTACATGATTTGCAGTGCCATCAAAACTGGGGTCATGCCTGATAGACTTGCTTACCTGCAGATAGGTCCAGTCTCACATTCTAGGTGGCTCACAACGGCTCTCAGGTTCTGCAGAATTTGGGTCGCTCATCATAAACTGAAAGGGAGCCAGCTTCACAACCTGAGACTTATTGTCCAATTCATCGTTAGTGTCTACTTGCCAAATTGGTTCAACACCAAGGTCAAGTCATCGTTCTCCGAAGGTCCGAGGCATGTTCTCTTCCAGCTTGAGCTCCTGAGGAGTCAGCCAAGGAAGGTTGTTCAGATTGTGGAGCAGACTGTGAGGAGATCTTCCTGGTATGCTCATCCCGAGGCAGTTCTGCAGACAATGCTCTGCAGTAAGGAT
The DNA here is from genome assembly GCA_958450375.1 of Homarus gammarus. Taxonomy (NCBI): domain Eukaryota; kingdom Metazoa; phylum Arthropoda; class Malacostraca; order Decapoda; family Nephropidae; genus Homarus; species Homarus gammarus. The sequence continues at coordinate 457,484 of CAUDMG010001736.1, read as the reverse complement.
GAGGAGGAGAGAAGAGTGGCAGTCAAAAAGATCTTGGATATGAGACTTATGAGAGGATCTGGGCATGACGAATCAGTTGGTGACGATTCCTTCAGGGTCAGGAAGACTCCTGAAGTCAATCTAGGTGCCAAGACCCTCACTGATCTCATAGATCTGGATAACATCCAGGCTGGCAGTGAGCCCCCTCTTACCTGCAGCCTCACCAATGTTCAAGTCAGAGCTTTCCTGGACAACCCCATGCATGTCCCTGCCTGGCCCTCGCACACCCAGAGTATAGAGCGTTGTGTACAGCAAGTGAGCGAGGCCAGCAGTCACGTGTACAGCCAGGAGAGGAGGGAAGGCTACATCCGAGCTCAGGTGGTCAGCAGGGAGGTGATGAGTAGAAACAGAAGCAAGAAAGACATGTTCTCTATGGTGTGCAGCAACACCGGGTCGTAGTAGTAAAACCGGTTTTTGTATTTGATGATTTTGTTTTCTAAAGGAATATTAAATTTAATAAATGTGTCAAGATCATTCGTTTCACTATTCTGGATCATTTTCATCCTAATAAATTAACCTGATACATTTACTTTACTTTAAATAAGCTATTTAGTGGTGTTGGTAAAAGGGTGGGAATACTGAATTTTCATAAGATTTCAAGTTAAAATTTACCTAGCAAATAATAAAAACTTTTCAAATCTGAAGATATCACATGATTCTGCACATAGAACTACATCATTAATACCATGGGCCGATTTTTCAAACTCAAAAAAAAAAAATTCTCCTCCGTATGACACACCCTAATGGCCAGTCCAGCATATTTGTTCATGGATAATGGTAGCCAACTAGACATAATCCTGAAAGCCTTGTCCTCTTGTTCAACCTTATTACTGTACAACCCAGGTTGTACTGCGCCCCCATTATACTCATGTTTTGAAATTCCACTCTAATTTATATGTAGATGATGTTCTTTGTCTTTGGCCTAGAAACAGTGACCCATTGGAATTTTTAGACAAGCTTAATGATATTGTCCCTAGTATCACATTCAAAATTGAAAGAGAAATAAATGAATCCCTTCCATTTCTTGATATGCTTATCATGAGAAATGGCCAAAACTATAAATTTAAGGTATATAGAAAGCCCACACAGGTAGACAGTTTCATTCACTTTTTATCGAATCACCTTGAGTCTACCAAAATGTCAGTTTTTTCTGCTATGTTCTTAAGATGTCTGCGTATTTGTGACTCGGAATTTATTGACGATGAATTGAAACACATTCGTTCTATTGCACAGAAACTCGGGTACCCTTCTGTGTTTGTTGATCGTTGTTTTAAAAGGGCTAAAAAATCCTTTCATTCCTCTCAAACCAGACAAGTTCCTACACTTAAGAATATTTTGACTCTGCCCTATCATAATGAATTTGTCCCGTTAGTTCGGTCCCTCAAGCTTCTAAATATTAATGTTGTTTTCAAGTATGACTCAACCATTACCAATATGTTAATAAGGAATAGCCCAAGTTTGAATGTAAATGGAAGTGTTTATTGTATTCCATGTAGCAAATGTAATTGTAATTATGTAGGTCAGACAGGAAAAACACTGCAGCTCAGAATCAAACTACATAAGTATAATATCAGAACTGCATCTGAAAGCAGTGCCTTGTTCGTTCATGTTAGGAATAATAATCACCCCATTGCTTGGGAAAAAAGCTTAGAAGTATTCAAATCATCTTGTGTCACAGAAAGACTTCTGGTTGAAGCTAGTTTGATTAAGGAATTAAAATCAATAGACCTTAGTGATGGTCAGTTCAAAACTGATAATATGTTACATAAATTTATTTGTCAGTGGCCCAAGGTTAAAAATGCTTTGAAAACCTTTGATCTAGATGTATGATAGTTATTTTGTGGGTCCCTTTTTTCTGACCTGACCTGGCTAGTCACGTCACCACCCTTCTCTTAAGCTCCTCTACGTGTGTGTTGGTGTGTGGATTAGTGGATGTCATCATTATGACCTGACCTCATGTTTTTAAGGTCACCCTGTATATTTAAGCCTCTCTCTGTCCATGTAATCCAGTTGCCTCTGAAGATGTCTTGAATAAAGACGAAAGCTAAGGTACTCCGTTGTTTCCATTTTCCCTTGTGATTTTATCAAGACATATATATATATATATATATACATATATATATATATATATATATATATATATATATATATATATATATATATATATATATATATATATATATATATATATATATGTGTGTGTGTGTGCATATATGTTTATGTATGTGTATATGTATGCATAAGTAAATCAATAAACAAATACAAAATAATAAATAATAAAATAAATAAATTTTGTAGTGATAACCGTGGTAACACTATGAGATGTACTTATTACTATCATGCTATTGTACTATTCCAGATGATACTAAATGTTACGTAATACTTCCTTGAGATAAATGTATAGTATATATCAGGTGCCTCAAAGAGAGCCTAGGTTCTCAACTGGCTCAGCCATGTTAATATTGTTATTATTATCCACTCTGTATCTGTGTTTTTTTGGCGAAATAAACTGTTTCATTCAAATTCAATTGAGGCTTCTACAGTTAGTGTCACCGAGAATACTGGCATTTGTTCTCTTGTCTTCCCAGCGAACTCGGAGGATGGAACGTAGACTACGTTGGTGAAAGTTTTCAAGTTCCTTGAGGTGCCTCCTGCATGTGACTCATGTCTCTCTACCATATAGCAGGGTGGGGAGGACCACTGCTCGATATACGTGTAACTTTGTAGATAATTTCAGCTCCCTACAGCTGAAGACACGGTTTAGGAGTCTGCCAAGGCTTGAGATGCACATCTCTTCATCGATGTCACCGGTGGTGGACAGGTGGGAGCCGAGATACCGAAAGTGGGTAACATTAGAGAGGGTAGTACCGTTAAGCTGGATGGATGATGCAGGTGTGTCTGAACCAGGGGCAGGCTGAAAAAGAATCCGTGTCTTACGTACATTCACCTCAAGGCCGAAATGTGCATACGCATCTGTGTAGGTGTTCAGTGTGAGCAACAAGAGTGAGATCGTCTGCATACTGAAGTTCAGTAATGGAAGCTGCCGACACCTTTGTTCTTGCCTGGAGTCGTCTTATGTTGAAAAGACCCTTCATCAGGTACTCGATGTCCACCCCGCCAGCTAAATTTGCACTGGCACGAGAAAGGAAGGCAGCCAAGAAAATGGAAAAGAGAGTTGGTGCCAGTACGCACCCAAGTTTAACCCCGTTTGGATGGGGAAGAACTCAGTCTGGGTGCCGTTGTGCAGGACACAGCGGTTCATGCCGTCATGGAGTTGCCTCACAATGGAGATGAATTTTGGGGGGCAGCCAAAAGGGACGAGGGTCCACCAGAGGGCTTCCCTGTTGACCGAGTTGAAGGCCTTGGTTAGGTAGATGAAAGTTATGTATAAGTCACGACTCTGTTCTTTGCACTTTTCCTGTATCTGACGGGCAGCAACGATCATGTCAGTGGTGACACGTGATGGTCTAAAGCCACTTTGAGATTCTGTGAGGAAGTTTTCCGCCTTAGGAAGAAGTCTGCTTAGGACTCGGGCGATAATCTTGCCAGCTACGGACAACAGTGAGATCCCAAGGTAGTTACCACATTCGGACCTGTTTCCCCTTTTCCTTTAAATATTGACGATGGAGGCGTCTTGAAGAGCTTGGGGGATTTCCTCCCTCTCCCATATATTTTCCAGGAGAGAGTGGAGACGGCTGGTAAACAGAGGTCCTCCTGCTTTATACACACTTGTGTTATCTTTTTTCTTTCAGAAAGAGACTTGTAAACAAATAAACATACTAAAATATATCCAAAATGTCTAAAAAGTTTATGTCCCAGGAGGAAATTTACGAGATGGTGAACAAAAGCAGTAGTGACGATGATTACAGTGATAGTTTTGAAGCAGAGGAAATATTTGATAATGAGAACGATGAAGACTATTCCCCAAACCCATATGAGAGTGATTCCAGTGACAAAGCCCCGAATTCAGCTGGAATTACTATTAGCAGGCCTACCACAAGGGGGTCTACTGCTGCCTCTGCTCCGACCCTTGCTGGCCCTGCTACCACTCCTGCTGCCTCTGCTACAACTCCTGCTGCCCCTGATACGACTCCTGCTGTCTCTGATACGACTCTTCCCGCGGCTGATACGACTCCTGCTGCCCCTGCTATCACTCAAACTCGAGCAGTGGTCCTCCCCATCCTGCTATATCGCAGTGAGACATGGGTCACATACAGGAGGCACCTCAAGGCACTTGAAAACTTTCACCAACGTAGTCTACGTTCCATCCTCCGAGTTCGCTGGGAAGACAAGAGAACAAATGCCAGTATTCTCGGTGACACTAACTGTAGAAGCATCAAGGCTACCAATATCCATGAACAAATATGCTGGACTGGCCATGTTCCCTGCATGGACCACAGTAGACTGCCAAAGTAGCTACTTTACAGTCACCTAACGAATAGTAAACGTAACGCCGGCAGGCAACTGAAAAGGCACAAGGATAGTCTTAAGACAAACCTGAAAAAGTGCCAAATCGACACCCTCATCTGGGAGATGATTACTTTACATCGTAACACTTGGAGGAGCAACACACGAGAAGGTGTCAATACTTTCGAGTTAGCCCGACTGCAAACCGTAGCAGACAAGCGCCAACGCCCGAAAGACGCTGCCGCCGCCCCTCCCACACTCGATGTAGCCCTCCACATGTGCTGCATCTGTGAACAACTCTGCGGGTCCCGTATAGGCCTTTTTAATCACCTCAAAACTCGCCAATGAAGGTGACATCCCTAATAACTCGTATCATTGTATCAGAACTGGATGATCGGCATACTCGATTCCAAGTGACAGCAAAGTAGTAGTTTTAGTAGGTGGTGGTGGTGGCGGTGGTGGCTGTGGTGTTGGTGATGGTGATGGTGGTAGTAGTAGTACTAGTTGTAGTAGAGGGGGTGGTGGTAGTATTAGTGGTAGTGTTTGTGGTGGTAGTAATAGTAGTGGTGATGGTGGTAGTAGTAGTGGTAGTGGTGGTGGTAGTGGTAGTGGTGGTGGTAGTAGTAGTGGTAGTGGCTGTAGTAGTAGTAGTAGTAGTGGTAAATAGTGGTAGTGGTGGTAGTATGTTACGCTGGTTAATTCCCCAGTTAACCAGGTTGGTAACACTTACAATATAATTGGGCTTTTGGTAACGAAACCCAATTGAAGTTTCTTGTTTTATTATAAAAGTATTATGTTTATAATTCCTGAGTGTATATCAACCGTAAGTTCCACTATTTATGAGTGAATGAGAAAGAGGACGGCGTTTATGTAATATAAACGTGGATCAACGTCCGTTCGATACAAGTTGGTGTGAGTGACTGACGAAGGCATCGCACTAGTGAGCGCTTACATAGATGCTGACATATGGGCTTCTCCCTCTTGGGAAAGTTACCCTTCACGTGATCGGTTCATGTCTTACTCATAGTTAGTGGAAAGTTACAGGTGGTAAATCTGAATATAAATCAGAGGTAAGAACCCATTTATATAATACGATCTGTTGATGAGACAGGGGCCATTACAAGTAGTAGTGGTGGTGTTTGTGGTAGTAGTGGTAGTGGTGGTAGTAGTGGTAGTGGTGGTAGTAGTGGTAGTGGTGGTGGTAGTGGTAGTGGTGGTGGTAGTGGTAGTGGTGGTGGTAGTGGTGGTGGTAGTGGTAGTGGTGGTGGTAGTGGTAGTGGTGGTGGTAGTGGCAGTGGTGGTGGTAGTAGTAGTGGTAGTGGCTGTGGTAGTAGTAGTAGTAGTGGTAAATAGTGGTAGTGGTGGTAGTGTTTGTGGTGGAAGTAATAGTAGTGGTAGTGGCTGTGGTCGGAGTAGTGGTAAGTAGTGGTAATGGTGGTGGTAGATATTTAATTTTGGGGTGATAGGATGGCGGCGGGGGTGTGGCTATTGGGGGAGGCTGAAGGCCACTTTATAAAAAAATAAAGTAGTAGTAGTAGTAGTAGTAGATGAGTGGGTTTGTGAAATCCAAGCTCTGTCTGAGATTGCTAACACAGAGCCACATGCGGCTTTCGCTGCATTCACCCATGGAGTCAAGCATCGTTGGAACTACCTGATGCGTACTATCCCTGGTATCGGACCCCTCCTCCACCGTCTGGAAGAAGCTATCAGTGTCAAGTTCATTCCCAAATTAGTGAAACACACTCACTTAACCCCAGCAGAAAGAGAACTTCTTGCACTTCCATCAAGACTGGGAGGGATGGGACTAACCAATCCAGAGGAGATTGCAGCCACCGAACATCAAAATTCACTTAAGCTCACGGCAGCCCTCACGGACCACATAATAGCCCAGAACGCAACAGGGGAGGTCGTGACCGGTGAAGTAAACGAGATTCGTAGGTCTATTACGACAGATCGACAGCAATGCCAAAATGCTAAGTTGCAGCAACTGTTGCTGCAGGTTCCAGAAAATTTGAAGAAAAAAAGTAGCTATAGCGCAGGAGGTGGGCGCCTCGAACTGTTTAACTACGTTACCGATAAGGGCAAATGGTTTCAGTCTTAACAAACAAGAATTTACAGATGCCATTGCTCTAAGGTACAGTCGGCCAGTAGAAGGTTTGCCCTCCCAATGCGTGTGTGGCTCTTCCTATGACGGCGATCACGCCATGGTGTGCAAGAAAGGGGGCTTCATATGCATGAGGCATGATGAAGTAAGGGACCTTACAGCAAATATGTTGAAGGAAATCTGCCGGGATGTCATGGTAGAACCGACCCTCCTTCCATTGGATGGTGAGATCCTCCAACATAGGACTTCAAACACATCTAACGAAGCCCGTATTGACGTCAGTGCTCGAGGATTCTGGACGTGAGGACAGCGAGCTTTCTTCGACATCAGGATTTTTGATCCTATGGCCGCATATCACCGTAACCTAGCTCTCGATGCTGCACATAGGAGGAACGAGAACGACAAGATAAGGGCATATGGGGAGAGAATCCAAAACGTTGACCAAGGCAACTTCACTCCCCTAGTGTTCACAACCTCTGGTGGGATGGGACCAAGTGCAAGATGTTTCTACGCCAGACTCGCGGAGGTGATCTCCGAATAGAAGCAGCAGCCCAGAAGTTTCGTTACAGCCTGGATGAGATGTCGACTGTCTTTCTCTCTCCTTCGGTCGGCTTTGCTCTGCCTCAGGGGAACGAGAGCTTCTGCCCCAATTCCGACAACTGCTGCAGATATCGACTACGAGGCTACAGTCACTGAATGCCGCATAGATCTGCGGCTCAACTAATTTAACACAGATAGGATAGCTTCTTATGTATTAGGATATTTAATATTAAGGTAAATAAATGGTGGCGAAGGTGTGGCTATTGGGGGAGGCTGGAGGCCACGTTTCCAAAAAAAAAAAAGTAGTAGTAGTAGTAGATCTGCGGCTCAATTAACTCAACACAGCTAGGATAACTACTTATATATTAGGATATTTAATTTTAAGGTAATAAAATGGTGGCGAAGGTGTGGCTATTGGGGGAGGCTGGAGGCCACGTTAATAATAAAAAAAGTGGTGGTGGTAGTATTAGTGGTATTAGTGGTAGTGTTTGTGGTGGTGGTGGTGGTGGTGGTGGTGGTGGTAGTAGTGGTGGTGGTAGTATTAGTGGTAGTGTTTGTGGTGGTGGTGGTGGTGGTGGTGGTGGTGGTGGTGGTGGTAGTAGTGGTGGTGGTAGTGGTAGTGGTAGTGTTTGTGGTGGTAGTAGTAGTGGTGGTGGTGGTGGTGGTGGTGGTGGTGGTGGTGGTGGTGGTAGTGTAGTGGTGGTGGTAGTGTAGTGGTGGTGGTAGTAGTAGTGGTGGTGGTGGTGGTGGTGGTGGTGGTGGTAGTAGTGGTGGTGGTGGTGGTGGTGGTGGTGGTGGTGGTGGTAGTAGTGGTGGTACTGGTAGTGGTAGTGTTTGTGGTGGTAGTAGTAGTGGTAGTTGTGGTGGTATTAGTGGTAGTGAATGTGGTGGTAGTTGTAGCAGTGGTGGTAGTAGTAGTAGTGGTAGTGGTAGTGTATGTGGTGGTAGTAGTGGTAATGGTGGTGGTAGTAGTAGTAGTGGTAGTGGTAGTAGTAGTAGTGGTAGTGGTTGTGGTAGTAGTGGTGGTAAATAGTGGTGGTGGTGGTAGTATTATTGGTAGTGTATGTGGTGGTAGTTGTAGTAGTGGTGGTAGTAGTAGTAGTACTGGTAGTGGTAGTGGTAGTGGTGGTGGTAGTAGTACTGGTAGTGGTAGTGGTAGTGGTGGTGGTAGTAGTAGTGGTAGCAGTGGTGGTGGAGGTGGCAGGAATCCCGTGGCTGGGGGTAATTCCACTTCCTGTAAATATTTTCGAAACCCCGCCAGGTGAGTATGTTGAAGAGCAAGGGGTAGTGAGGAAGAGACGGGGGGGGGGGGGGTAAGAGATAGTGAGAGACGGTCGGAGGAGGAGAGGGGATGACATAGATAGTGAGAGGGAGAGGGAGGGAGTAGAGTGGGTGTGAGATAGAGTGAGAGAGGGAAAAGGAATAGAGTGGGTGTGAGATAGGGTGAGAGAGGGAGAAGGAATAGAGTGGGTGTGAGATAGGGTGAGAGAGGGAGGAGGAATAGAGTGGGTGTGAGACAGAGTGAGAGAGGGAGGAGGAGGAGAGTGGGGGTGAGATAGAGTGAGAGAGAGGGGAGGGGGGGGGGAGGAGGAGAGTGGGGGTACCTCTACTACCATCATCATCACTACCACTACTACCATCACCATCACTACCACTACTACCATCACCATCACTACCACTACTACCATCACCATCACTACCAATACTACCATCACCATCACTACTACTACTACCATCACCATCACTACCATCATCATCACTACCACTACTACCATCACCATCACTACCACTACTACCATCACCATCACTACTACTACTACCATCACCATCACTACCATCATCATCACAACCACTACTACCACCACCATCACTAACATCACCATCACTACCACCATAACCACCACTACTACCATCACCATCACTACCACTACTACCATCACCATCACTACCAATACTACCATCACCATCATTACCACTACTACCATCACCATCACTACCATCATCATCACTACCACCATAACCACCACTACTACCATCACCATCACTACCACCATAACCACCACTACTACCATCTCCATCACTACCACTACTACAAACACCATCATTACTACTACTACTACCATCACCTTCACTACCACCATAACCACCACTGCTACCATCACAATCATCACTACTACTACCATCACCATCACTTCCACTACTACCATCACCATCATTACCACCACTACCATCACCATCACTTCCACTACTACCATCCCCATCACCACTACCATCACCATCATTACCACTACTACCATCACCACCATCACTATCACTACCACTACTACCATCACCATCACTTCCACTACTACCATCACCATCACTTCCACTACTACCATCATCATCACTACCACTACTACCATCACCATCACTACCACTACTACCATCACCATCATTACCACTACTACCATCACCATCACTTCAACTACTACCATCACCATCACTACCATCACAATTGCTACCACTACTACCATCACCATCACTACCATCACCATCATTACCACTACTGTCATCACTACCATCACATTTAGTACCACTATTACCATCACCATCACTACCATCACCATCATTACCGCTACTACCATCACCATCACTACCATCACATTTAGTGCCACTACTACCATCATCATCACTACCATCACAATCATTAACACTACTACCATCACCATCATTACCACTACTACCATCACTACCAATACTACCATCACCATCACTACCATCACCATCATTACCACTATTACCATCACCATCACTTCCACTACTACCATCACCATCATTACCACTACTACCATCACCACCATCACTATCACTACCACTACTACCATCACCATCATTACCATCACAATTACTACCACTACTACCATCACCATCACTACCATCACCATCATTACCACTACTACCATCACCATCATTACAAGACTACCATCACCACCATCACTATCACTACCACTACTACCATCACCATCATTACCATCACAATTACTACCACTACTACCATCACCATCAATACCATCACCATCACTACCATCACCATCATTACCACTACTATCATCACTACCATCACATTTAATACCACTACTACCATCACCATCACTACCATCACCATCATTACCACTACTATCATCACTACCATCACATTTAGTACCACTATTACCATCACCATCACTACCATCACCATCATTACCGCTACTACCATCACCATCACTACCATCACTTTTAGTGCCACTACTACCATCACCATCACTACCATCACAATCATTAACACTACTACCATCACCATCATTACCACTACTACCATCACTACCACTACTACCATCACCATCACTACCATCATCATCATTACCACTACTACCATCACCATCATTACCACTGCTACCATCATCATCACTACCATCACCATCCCTACCATCACAGTTAGTACCACTACTACCATCATCATCATTACCACTACTACCATCGCCATCATTACCACTGCTACCATCACCATCATTACCACTGCTACCATCACCATCAATACCATCACTATCACTACCACCATCACCATCATATAGAAAATATATATATATATTTTAACAATATATGGGATCATATAAAGATCCTCCCCCCCAAACCTAATTCGGGGGGAGGGAGGATCTTCATATGATCAAGCCCAGTCGCGCTCATATGAAGATCCACCCCCCCCTAACCTAACCTAACCTAACCTCCCCCCCAAACCTACTTGGTGGGGAGGATCTTCATATGATCTAGCCTGGGGGGAGGATCTTCAGTTGGATACTTTGGGGGGGAAGATCTTCATATGATCCAATATATGTATGTATGTATGTATGTGTGTATGTGTGTGTGTGTGTGTGTGCAGGTTTCCATAAAGAATAAGTTACAGTATTCATACAAACAATTCTTCGAGTTCATTTTGTGGTGTAAAATTATTTGGTAATTATCCCCATCACAGTTAAATGAAGAAAAAAAACAATTCTAGTTAACATATGTAGAGTAAATCGTCAGTCACAATAAGAAGTAAAATAATGTACATTACCAGGAGAGTGATGTGTGTCAATATTAAATATACCTACAGTACTGTATACTGTACTCGTAACTGAGAATTATCTGAACACTATTTTCTCCACATAATTTTCCATCGTGAAAATATTATGCAGTATGTGCACTGCTAGTCATCCTTAATTTAATATGTTATTCCTTCCCATTGGTTACATCATTTATCACTATGTACTATTTAGGCCAACTGATTTTTTCAGTGCGTAACGCTGATCATGAGAGAAGAGTGAATACTGCACTGTACATGTTAACAAATGTTTCAAAGTAATTCATGAACAGATTAAGACTTTAAAGATTTTTTTTTTCACGAGGAAGTTGAGTAATTCTAATATTATATACTGTCTAATGTAGCCTAAGGTGGTTGTAATGACGTCAGGGGATTTTCCCACCAAGTTTTTCTTTGTATAAAGCTGGAGGGCAATCGATGGCAGAAACCATTTAGTTTATTCCCTGTAGAACAACATCTATTTCTTTTCTATATCTAAATTATTTAATAACTTGTGTCTTAAAACTATCTGTCCTGTAATTTGATTGATTGATGGGTCTGTGAACTGCCTTAAAAGTAATATTTTCTCTGCCGTGGTTACTAAGACTTTTTGAAGACACTCGTGTATCTGGCAGGTTGGTCTGATCTGTGTTGGGTGTGTATATAAGGCGGAGCACCTCACATTTCCCTCATTGTGTGCCTGTCGTTCTCATCACTTTAGTGTAAGTAACTACAAATTTGATCATTATTTATAGAATAGTGTTGTTTTGTAGCAAAGGTAGATATGGGAATATGAATTTTATACAAAGTTACTATTATGCCGAGTTTGTTATCGCATTTTTTTTTATAATATCAAGAAAAGAGTAAAAGAAAAGACGCTTATTTTTTAGTGTCGGGAAAAAGTTTGGATTTTTTGTTAGATCAAAAATTCATATTAATAATATCGGGAAGCCTTATATTTGAACTTAATTCTGTAAGACCAACGTGGACATGAGCACATGAGAGTTTAATCTTTCATAATGTTTTTATATAGTTAGAATAGTGTAATTACTAACCTTGTTGCTTACTGAATTAAAGACCTTCGTTGTTGAAGAGAAGTAATATTATTATAACAGCAATATGCAAGTCATCATATTCATTGGTAATGATACAATAATAATATACTGTATGTCCCCATGTTTACAGACAGGATGATGAAACTCTGGTTGGTGGTGTGTGTGGTGGGTGGGTGGCAAGTGTCCCAGGGGGCGGGGCAACTGCCTTGTCTGGCTGATCCAATTCAACCTGATTGCGTTGCCTTCTGCCCAAATAATTATAATGGTGAATACTTCTGCTGCGACACCAATGGTTAGTGACTTTTGTCTTTACTCTTAATACATAATTAAATTAAATATTATTGGTTCTATTAGCTGTCTGACATTATATATATATATATATATATATATATATATATATATATATATAATATATATATATATATATATATGCTGATAACCACCAGGAAAGAAGAAAACACGAAGTTCCCAAGCGCTTTCGTGTAATTCACACGAAAGCGCTTGGGAACTTCGTGTTTTCTTCTTTCCTGGTGGTTATCAGCATATACCTAGATCACTCGCACCTACAGTGATTTACTTGCATATATATATATATATATATATATATATATATATATATATATATATATATATATATATATATATAATGCCAGACAGCTAATAGAACCAATAATATTTCATTCAATTGCCTCTGAAGACGTCTTGAATAAAGACGAAAGCTAAGGCGCTCCGTTGTTTCCCTTTTCCTGTGTGATTTTATCAAGATATATATATATATATATATATATATTATATATATATATATATATATATATATATATATATATATATATATATATATATATTGTGATACAAATGTTGTGGTTTGTACTACAGTCAGGGACGGGTGAATGTTGACAGCAACCTTAAGTTATACTGTACCTAGATCTCACTCGGTGTTGTTGCTGGTATATTAAAGTCTACCACAAATGTTCGTCCTGGCAGTCAGTACCTATTGCTGTAGCTAATGAGCTAATAACCTAAGAAATAATTGCCGTTTGAATTGTTTAGAAAACAACATTTTATCTCTTATATCAAGGTTGAGTCTAATAATCATATTTTTTTCTCTAAAATAAACCCTCAAATACATATCTATTTGCTGAAGTTTTAGCCCCTGTGCTTGATCGCCTCTTTCGCCTTTGCCTCAAAACCCAAACTTTTCCTTCTTCTAAAAAGCATGCCTTGGTTGAGCCCATCCCGAAGAAGGGTGACCATTCTAATCCCTCTAACTATCGCCCCATTGCCCTAACTTCATCCCTCTCTAAAATTTTCCAAACTATCTTGAACTCCCATTTTCTCCTACTGCACCCATCTTTGGTCATCCTCTCTTAGGGATTATGAGGAAACTTTCGTCGTGGCCCTCGACATCTCCAAAGCATTTGTCAGGGTATGGCACAAATCTTTGCTTTCTAAACTTCCCTCTTGTGCTTTCTCTCCCCCACTTTGTTCTCTAATCTGTAGCTTCCTTGAGAACCGGTCCATGGGAGTTGTTGTCGAGGGATCGATCTCTCGCTCTTTCTCTACCAACAGTGGTGTCCCACAGGGTTCTGTTCTTTTACCTACTCTCTTCCTTCTTTTTATCAGTGATTTACTTCACACTACAACTAATTCTGTCCATTCTTACGCTGAAGAGTCTACTCTTCACTCTTCTTCACATTTTCCCCTTCCCCCTAACTCTCAAACTAGATCTGTCAATGCGGATCTGTGCAGCATCTCCGAATGGGGAGATACTAACTTGGTTAAATTCAACAGTAATAAAACTCGGTATTTACCGACTACACTTTCCAAATTAGATGATCTCCCACCAATCATATTTCAGGATGCTATCATTCAGTCAAATTCTAAAATAGATATGCTAGGCCTCACCATTTCCTCTAATATGTCATGGAAGCTACACATCCTCAACATTGCTAAAGCTGCCTCCCGAAAGCTGGGAATGCTGTACAGATGCCGCAGCTACTTCACTCCTGAGCAGTTGCTTCAAGAATATAAGGGATTCATTCGTCCTAACTTGGAGTATGCTCTCATATCTGGGATGGCTCTTCTGTCCAACTGTTAGATAGGGTAGAATCAAAGGCATTTTATCTAATTATCTCTCCTCCTTTAGTTGAGAATCTTTCTTCCCTTTCCCTTCGCCGCAATGTTGCTTCACTCTTTCTCTTTTACAGGTACTTTAACGGGCAATGTTCGTTAGATCTTGTATCCTGTGTACCGCCGGCGAGGCCGTTGACTCGTAACACACGTCTTGCCCGCGGTGCCCACCATTTCTCTGTGGATGTCGGTCACACTAGAATAACCCGTTATAGTAAATCCTTCTTTCTTCACACAGCCAAACTGTGGAATGCCTTCTTCTGTGTTTCCAAACTCATACAATCTGTCTCACTTTAAAAAGCTGGTTTTCCGGCATCTTCGTGGTGTAGATTAATATAACCTTTTCCTTTTCTATTCATAATTTCTTTCTATTTTTATTTGTTCGCCCCCTAGGCTCCGTTGTGGGTCGATGACCTGTGCCCGGGTGGGCTATTCCTCGTAAAAAAAAAAAAAAATTATATATATATATATATATATATATATATATATATATATATATATATATATATATATATATATATATTAGGCTCGTGGTTGGGTAGAAAATAGTACTGAGTGATGATAGGTTTACAGTACAGTACACGACACATCCTCCCATAGCAGCTACCTTCCTCTTCTTGTCTTCCACAGGCGTGTAGAAAAACATACAAAGTTAAGTATAAAACAATAGTCTGGAAATGGCACACGATATTGACAATACAGATGAACCAACTCACTGAACCACAAAATTAAGCACATCACTGCTTTACTTTTTACTTTTATCCTCTTCGCCACTGATCGGCTCGTTAGCCTCTTGGACCGTCGGTCAAGTCTCTGTTACACACTGTTGGCAAGTACTGGGCATGCACTGGCTCCTGAATATATCTGAACCTGCTCCAGTGCTGGTCAAATTTGGTCTTGAAAGAGCTCACACGCAGTGCCCGTCACAATACTCTCTGGCAGGTAGTTTCCAGAGTTCACAATTCTCACTCAGACAAAGTTTGCCCTCACAGTTTTCTGGACTTGTGGCTTCTTCAATCTGGAGCTATGACCCCTCGGAGGATGGGCGTTCTCTAGCTCCAGGCAGGCCCGGATTATCCATTAGGCACAGTAGGCACAGTGCCTAGGGCCTACGAGATATTGGGGGCCTACGAAAAATAATGCGAGAACTTTTCTTCCCCTTTTTCTACAAGTTATTATTAAATTGATACTGAGGTACTTTTTGTCCATTTATCTATTACTTAATCCTATTAGTATCATTTATGTTACTTGATTATCTTATTCTTTCGACATCACATTTTATAATTAGGTACTAGCTTGTGTTCTTAGTGAATATGCTGTCAAATGGGGCCCCATATCTTGGAGGTGCCTAAGGCCTACGAAAGTCTTAAACCGGCCCTGGCTCCAGGCATGGACACTCGATTGAGTAGTGCCCTCTGAGATAGTTATACACCTCAATTAGATCACCCCTTGCCCTTCTGTAGTATAAACTAGGCAGTTGCAGGCACTCTAATCTCTCTGGGTAACTGCGGTGCCGTAGCGCAGGCACCAGTCTGGTAGCCCTCCTTTGGACATTTTCAATCAACTGACAGTCTCTAGCATATCTCGGGGATCAGTCGGGATGGCAGTACTCCAGGTGGAGAAGCACCTTCTTATAAGACATACTCGTTTAGTTGCTTGATTCACCTTCTTCTCACAATGGCCCGAGAACTTTAGTTCATTGTCAAGATACACACCTAGGTTCTTTTCGCATTCGGTCTCTAGAAACTGCATTGAGACCGAATGCAAAAAGGACATGGGTGCGTATGTTGACGATGAACTAAAGTTCTCAGGCCATTGTGAGAAGGCGAATCAAATAACTAAATTATAAATAGTTACCCAACTCTTGAATTTCTGAGATTTGTTTGTATTATTAAATGTTTTAAGAGGGAATTTATGTATTGTGTCTTAGAGAAATATATCATGTTGGAGTGAGTGTACATTAACACCTACATCTCGAGAACTAATAGTTTCTTGTCAGACTCGCCAATAGTCGGCGTTCCAACAGCCAGCTCATAAAACACTTGACCCAAATGTTTACCCAGGTGATATTACATTATCGAATTTAGGTTGACTATTTTATATATAAGTATATTTCCTTCACCAATCCATGTTGTTACAGGCAACAATCCAGGGCAGTGTCCAAAATACAGTTTAACCGCCGACGAGAGGTCCTTGCTGTGTGACTCCACTCAACACAACTACCCCTATCACCTCAACTGTAAGAGTGACACTGACTGTTTCGCGTGGGAGAAGTGCTGCTACCTCCCACAAAACAACCAGCGCATCTGTCGTAGCAGTGTATAGGTACTTTGAAGTCCTGCAATTGTCAATCAATACGTGCCAGGAAACACCACCAAATAACCGCCAGAATAAGATGACATTACCTGAAGAACTGTTTGCACCATCGGAATTTTAATTATATTTTATTGTTAGAATCATTCATTTCGTAACTTCCATAAATGTCTATACAGATGATCATCGCAGTTCAAACTAATTCCTGTAACCAACCATCAAAACATTTACATAAGTTTATAATAATAATCGTAAATAACTATGTTCCTCCTCTTATACGTTGTACATGACAGAAAGTTGTTTAAAATAAATGTTGATGTTGCTCCTAAAATTATTCTTAATTCAGTATGTACTGTATCCCAGCAAGAGGAATTAAGATAATGACGGTTTTAAGATAAATCCTAAAATAACCGTAATGAAGTAATGTTAGAACAACAGGAACAAAATCAAAGATATTTAGTTCTAATTCTCAGTGGTAGGTGTTTAACTATCTGAAATAAATCGTTTGGCTTCAGCGAAATTAAAATACCTAAGAGCGACAATCCTCCCTAAAGGTTTAAGATAAATTTTATCTCCAGTGGATATGTGAGAACACACCTGACTCATTTAACTCTATCATAAATAAGGTATCCTATTTAACTAATAACTGAGTACAGAGAGACCAGACAAATATCCTTGTCAGGTATATTCAACGAGACTTTCCCTTGCCAAAGACATTAGATAATTTGAAGCAAGGTGTTTTGAAATGGAGGTTGTTTAACAGTAAACCACTCTTGACAGTGCTTAGTCTGGGGGTGAAAACCAGTCTTGGTATAGTATTAGAACCCTTGGTAGAGGTCAAAGGAAATAAACAAAACAAGTAGTCACCGCGGATTCATCAAGATACATAAAGCAGTAACTCACTCAAAAAACTATCTACAAAAAATTCGTGACAATATAACAGAAAACGATGGAGTTTAATAACCCTACGGTGACAACAGGAGTCCCAGTGTTCATTCCGATATATATCGCCCACCCCCACTAATAAAGGTAAGTCGAAGCAGCAGGGATAGTTTGAGAAGTCTGGTAACAGTAAGGTGGGGTATGGGTTGCCGAGGACCAGACGGTGTGAGGGGTGGAGGTGGGATAGTGGAAGATATGTGCTGTTGTTATTGATGGGTATTTTGGATAGCATTGCATTGCAATATGGTGGGGTAACAAATGAACTCTTTGTTTTTATTTTTTTATATTTACTTATATTTATTTATATATTTACTGCAAGACACCAACACCAAAGTCCTGGAGAAAACTAAAGAAAACCCCAAACAACCTACAGTTCATACTTTAATTTGAGCGAAGGACTACCATTCACAATACTAACCACTATTATTCATGCACACATCAACAACATCGCAAAGCCAGGATCCTTCTGACAAAAACGACCTGGGAAATGTTTGCTGCCAATAATCTGACGGAGGTGAAATTCCCAGACGACGGCACCTCAACAGAAATATTTAACATTATTACCGAGAATAGCTTGGGAATAACTGAGACTCCGGAGCAAACAACCCAACCTGTCATAGAAGAAAACGTGATGGAAATAGACCCAATCAGCCAACCAGTCACACCAAAGTGAAAACAAGAAGAGACACCCACACTGGACATCGTGCCCCTCCATCATCACTAGCCAGAACGCAGGCAGCAGTCCTAGGTGAGGAGATCGGCATCCATCTCTACTCAGTCATCACACAACCTACAATATCAAGTGATAGTCTTCTGCAGGCGAACAAGGAAGGCACAGTCAAATTCACTTACGAAGATGCCAGGGTAGAAGAAGCCTACCTAGAAACGTTGATAAGGGCAGGACTAATAAACACCAAATATAACAAAATTGAAAGGGTAGACGTAACTAAATTCAAGAAAATCCGAACGGGACTAAAGGAAGAAAGACGTACACTCGCCAGGAGAAACACGAGCCAGCAAACAACCTGCACCAAGTTCCCGGAACCCACGACTTTACAGAACAAATCATTAAAGATAATCCAGCACAACGTTCTTGCCTGGACCCTGGCGAGGAAAACAGAAATCAAACATAAACAGCACAATAGACCCAAACATCATTCTTATCAACGCACACGGACGAAAAAACAACGAGAAAATCAAAAAATATTTAATTATCACGTCTACCAAAGAGACATCAACGAAGAACATGACAGGACAGCAAAAGCAATTAACGAACGACTCAACACAAAATAATTGACAACTTCCAAAGTAACTTCCTGGCAGTATAAGCGACCACCACCAAAGGACCAATAACTATAGGAACATCATACCTACTATTCAGAAGACCTATATTCCCGACAGGAGACCTCTTAAAACTAACCAGACGAAACAGCCCGGCATACTTCCTAGGCGATTTGAATGCTCGACACACAACCCTTGGACACCACAACAGAAACCCTGCTGGAGTAATACTGCATAACCTAATCGAGCAAGGCAGCATTACACACCTAGGCCCAGACTTTCAAACATTCATAACACCGGGAAACTCGGGGAATCCCGACAATTTTGACCAACAGACACCACCATTTCAGACACACCAAGCCTGGACCCTTCAGCACCAGTGACCACATACCCATAATAGCAACTTTCTCCACATCTCCAATACAAATTCCCTCGACACCAAGATACTCATTTAATAGAGCTAACTGGGAAAGTTTCAAAACAGCCCTCAACACCTACGAAGCAATAATACTCCACAACAAAAACACAAACGAGATCGATATTGCTTTAGAAACCTGGTATACAAAAATCACAACAGCCATTAAAAGCAACATCCCCAAAACAACATATCGCACACTACCATATGTACAACTAACACGAAGAAAAAATCATCCAAACCAGATTCGCTAACCTGAATGAGCTCATAAAAACACATGTCTGGAGCCCACACATCACTGTATTGTATAGAAACCTCAAAGAGGAATTACTAGAAAGATGCAAAATAAAACACAATGAGAAATGGAGTCGACTAATAAGCAACACCCAAGCAGATTACGAAGATCCAAAAGCCTTCTGGACTAAAATTAAAAATCTCATGGACACCAACTCAGAGGAAAGCAGCTACCTTACAGACAAAACGGCAAAAAGATCTCTCAGAACCAATATTCAGAACATTTTGGAGCAGCATCTACCAAATCACGAATGAGGACAACAGAAACTTCTGCAGAGAAACAGAACATATGGTGAAAACACACTTGAACCAAAACACAGACAAATGGCAACAATCCAGGACAATCAACCCACTAATTACTCCAATAACCACACACAACATCACAAAAACAATTGCCAGCTTCAAGAATAAATCTCCCGAAATAAGTCAAATAAACAAAACGGTACTGCAAAACTTACCACCACCAATGATCAAACAGCTTCAATGCGTCAATAGCAACCGGATTATTTCTAACCAAATTAAAAATGGCAAAAATAAGACTCATTCCAAAACAAGGAAAGAACCCAACACAGGCAGAAAACTACAAACCCATATCACCCTTCGAAACACCTGGCAAAATCCTAGAAAAAATAATAAACTATAGACTAAGAAACCACCTAGAGCAGGGGTGGGCAACCTTTTTGAGTGTGTGTGCCAAAATCGACCAAATCTTTGATACAAAATTTTCTCTCGTGCCAACCAAAATTTCCGGGTCACATATTATTTGGTATCTTTTACGTAATGGAAGAACCTTTTCAAATAATCAGAAATCACACCGGGGTGGTAAAATCAGAGAGTTTTGTAAGAGTGATTTTATAAATCATGGGATATTGAATGACTGTAAAATTTAGTGACAGAATTTTTACTTAGTGGTTGTTCTTCCCTGTTGTTAGCGTGGATGTTTTATATTAGCATTTCAGTGTAAATCTAGTTGTCATATACATCCACACAATTTAAAGACGTTATTTTTAGCATCAGCAAAAGAGTAAACAATATTTTTGATTTGTTTATCAGATCATTCAGCCATTAGTTTTTGTAAACTTTTTTCGGTACATTACAATACCAAGCTCAATATCGATTTACTCGACTAAAACACAATAAAAGGATATAAAACTAAAGATATTCTTTTATTGATTCTTAATCCTTTATGAATGATGCATAAAAACCACAGAGAAAATATAAAAGTTATTTTACCTACAAAAATACACACTGTATTATATTAAACAAAAGCGAATCCTTAATATTTTTAACAGAATACATCAAATGAAAATTAGAGAACGAATAATTGTGAACCTTTTCTTTATTTAGAATCAATGAGACTTCTGCTGCTGCATCCCTGTTGATAGATAATTTATATCCGGTTTATATTTTGTAACCTTGAGAGATATACATGCGCTACTAGTTTCATCAGTAAGGCTACTTCTATTATGAGACTATGTTTACTTTGCTGGTTCACACTTCACACATTCACCACCAGAGGAACAATGATTAGAGAGAACGGATATGCATGTGACATTTATGGGACACTGAGCAAAAAAGCCATGTTCCCTTCCATGAAAGTTAAGACACCTTTTAAGTTAATGTGCCATATAATGACCCAGTGATCTAAAAGAGGTTGACTTTTGATATAATGTTTTTAATGCAATCTCTGATAGCCAGGTAATTATTACAGATCTTGGTGTAATATTTGTTTTTCTTTTAATTAAATTTAAACATTCATATAGCTGAACTTGGATTTTGCTAACCGATAAATTCTTTGCGAAACTGCAAAACTCGAAAAAATATATAAAATATTAATGATGGTAAAGGAGTCACACCACGTCTGGCCGCATATTAGGGCCTTGGTATGTACAGAAGAAGTCGATATAATTGCATTCACTGAAACATGGATCAACCTAGACACACGTGAATTACCAGTCGAATACCAAATTGCGGGTTACAAACTGTTCCATACCGATAGGCAGACCAGGAAAGGAGGCGGAGTAGCAATCTATGTTAGGGATAATCTGAAGTGTGAAATAAATAAGGAAATAAAAACTGAGAGGAATACAGAAACAATTTGGATAGAATTAAGCGACGGTCGGGAAAAATTAATCACAGGAGTAATATATAGACCCCCCAATCTTGACAGAGTCAATGAGCGACTTATCTGGGATGAAATGCGCAGGGCTTCCATACACAACAAAGTCTGTATAGTAGGCGACTTTAACCTTGGCTAAATAGATTGGACCGACCTTACGGGAAACTCAGAATCAGAGGATTTTCTCGAGACGATCCAGGACTGTTTCCTAAGTCAACATATAACCGAACCCACACGGGGTAATAATATATTGGATTTAGTTTTGTCAAACAGAGAAAACCTCATTAGCAATGTCGAGGTAGGGAACGAACTTGCAAACAGCGATCACAAAGAAATTCGATTCCAGTTAGATTTCAGGGCAGACGTAAGGAAAATTCCACTCAAGTACCAGATTTCAGAAGGGCAAACTTTGACAGTTTAAAGAGGCAGCTAAGAGAGGGGGTGTCGCGCTTGGCCGTGAACCTGACAGATGACACCGACCTGATAACGAGATCTGAGATTGCCGAGTTCCACGACATTTAAATAGTGAGTTACTTAATGCACAAAGGCAGAACATACCATACAAAAAACTCAGATCAAACAACAATGACCCTAAATGGATAAATAATTATTTAAAGAACATCATTGGCCAAAGGAAGGCTATAGGTAGAAGGATAAATCGTGGCGAAATTCACCTCCGGGACTATTATAGGGTATTGGCGAGTAGGGTTAAAACCGAGATAAGGAAAGCAAAGAGGAATAATGAGGTAAGGATAGCAAGGGAGGCAAAGACAAACCCCAAGGGATTCTACCAAATGTACCAAACTAAAACACGAGAAAAGATTGGACCAATACGGTCAGACTCCGGCGAGCTCACTGATAACGACGGAGAAATGAGCAATAATTTGAATAAATATTTTTCAACAGTTTTCACCAGCGAAAATTTAAACATGATACCCGAGGCACCGACTTTATTCAGAGATAGTGAAGAAAACAAATTAAGTGAGATAGTAGTGACTAGTAACGATGTTAGTAAGCAAATAGACAAACTAAAGCCTAATAAGTCACCTGGTCCCGATGAGATATTTGCCAGAGTATTAAAGGAATGTAAGGAAGAGCTTAGTATGCCCTTAGCAAAGTTGTTTAACATGTCCTTAAAAAACAGGTGTAGTACCAGAATCCTGGAGGATAGCGAATGTAATACCGATCTTCAAGAAGGGGGATAGATCACTATCCTCTAACTACCGCCCAATCAGTCTAACATCAATAGTAGGCAAATTACTGGAAGCAATCATTTCAAACTCTATTCGAAATCACCTGGAGAAGCACAGATTGATCAATGATTCCCAGCATGGCTTCACAAGCGGACGTTCTTGCCTAACTAATCTATTAACATTCTTTTCATCAGTTTTCGAATCAGTGGACGAGGGGCACAATTATGATGTGGTATATCTCGACTTTAGCAAAGCCTTCGACAGAGTACCCCACGAAAGACTAATTAGAAAGGTAGAAGCTCATGGCATCAAAGGTGACATCCTTAAATGGATTAGGGCGTGGTTACAGGACAGGAAACAGCGAGTGAGCATTAACGGCACTAAGTCCCATTGGAGCAACGTCACAAGTGGAGTTCCCCAAGGCTCAGTACTTGGACCATTATTGTTTATTATATACATAAACGACATAGATATCGGCATAGACAGCAACATAAGTAAATTTGCTGATGATACTAAAATAGGACGTGTTATCAAATCTGACGAGGACTCGGCAAAACTACAGGAGGATCTAAACAAATTTTTCGAATGGTCTGAAAAATGGCAGATGAAATTCAACATTGACAAATGTAAAGTACTCAGTATAAGAAATGTAAACAGGGAAACCAGATACCAGATGAACAACGATGCCATAGAGAAATCCGACTGCGAGAGAGATTTAGGAGTAATGATAAGTAGGAACCTTAAGCCAAGTAAACAATGTGTTTTTGCTCGTAACAAGGCTAATAAAGTACTTGGGTTCATACAAAGGAGTGTTAGTTACAAGACTAGCGAGGTCATCCTAAAACTGTATCTTGCTCTTGTGAGACCACACCTGGATTACGCAGTCCAGTTCTGGTCACCGTATTACAGAATGGATATAGAATCCTTGGAAAGAATACAGAGGAGAATGACAAGACTAATCCCGGGTATCAGGAACCTTGAGTATAGAGACAGGTTAAAGCATCTTAATTTGCACTCCCTTGAGAGACGTAGAGCGAGGGGCGACCTGATAGAGGTGTATAAATGGAAGGCAGGGCTAAACAAAGGGGACATTACAAAGGTACTCAAATTATCCAACCAGGAGCGAACTCGTAACAATGGTTTTAAATTGGACAAATTTAGATTTAGGCGTGAAATAGGTAAACACTGGTTTGGAAACAGAGTAGTGGATGAATGGAACAAGTTACCAAATATCATCATTAACTCGAATACGCTGAATTGCTTCAAACATAGGTTGGATGCTCATATGAGCAATAGGGGTTGGGTGTAAACGGGACTGCCCAGTATGGGCCAGTGGGCCCGCTGCAGTTTCCTCCATTCTTATGTTCTTATGTTCTTATGGCTAATTATTTAACAACAGAACGGGAAACAATCCTTCCACCCGCTGCCGCCAAGGCGGCATGCGGTTGCCATATAAAGGTTTTTTTTTATTGAGGTGAACCCCGGTCTCGCGTGCCGGAAAGAAGCCGTTAGCGTGCCATGTTTGGCACGCGTGCCAAGGGTTGCCCACCCCTGACCTAGAGTATGAAGATAAATACAACCAGATACAACATGGCTTTAGGAAAAGCCGAGGCACAAGCACTGCAATAGCCTTAATATACGAATCCATCGCAAATGCAGCCAGCAACAGAAACCAATGCAACATAGTACTCAGAGACGTCAGCAAAGCCTTCCATAAAGTATGGCATGAAAGACTCAAATATAAGTTCATCCAACTTAACATGCCACCCAACATCACGGCTCTCCTCTGTAACTTCCTTGACAACACACAATCCAACGGTTGTAATGACCACGGTCATACACGTCAGTTTACGTAAAATCAGACGATTCATATTACGCTCAATAACCCACAAAACATATAAGCTATGCTTCTGTATTTGAGTTCCCCATCTGAGGAGTCCGTTTTCTCATCGCTTCACGACGCCTGAGTCCTCCGTTTTCTCTCAATCTTAAGAGTGTACCCGAGAATTTATTATTCCTTTGGAATGACAGAATTTGAAATTGCAACTGTGGTTGCAATTGTTTAAGCAACTTAGATATGTCGGCTTACAGTTGGAACATTCAAGATCCATTGTGAGTGGTGTTGAAAGCTTCAACTGTCCTTATTGTTAGTAAAACTTGTCAAGTAAGTGAGTGTCGAGTTTGTCAGTATGAATAGTATATCCTTATAGTGTCCGTGGGGATAGCCATGAGTTTCCCAGTGCTACTGAAGTTAGATTATTTTGATGCCCAAACATCAGAGAATCGGATGTTTCTAGTTTAGTTAGTCAGTTGTCTATTTTAGAAAGTCATTAATCTACTGAAAAGATTCTGTCAAACTCAAAATCTCCAAGACCTAACGGCTGTTTTCCGGAAAAACTCCTTGGCTGTGGTTTGTGGTTTCCGGCAAGTAAAGTTGTTAGTGCGTCTTTAACGTCCATTTCACCTTTTTCCTGCTAAACTCAATCTCTCATTAGATTATAAAGATAGACGTGGAAAATTAGCCTGACCCATGACACTGATTTTCTTAAGTTGAGTGTACAGCGATCCAGTTGATTATAATTTCTGTTGTTGGTGAGATTAATCTTTCTGGTAGCTAGGCGTGGGCCGGAAGTGCCCCAGGCTCACGTATATACGGATGCCCGATGAAAAATCACACATTCTTTACTCTTCCTCAACGCATCTCCAGGTATGTGAACGATTGTTTCCCGCCGCCATGTTACATCAGTTTAACTTAGTCGATTTTATGAATATCAGTGTTCATGTTGTAACAGTGAAATTGTCATTTACCCAGTGAAAGAATTAATATAACGTAAATGTTGTCTTTTGTTGCCAGACGTAAGTTTTGTACAGTTGAAGTTAGACATTTACACATTCGTGACTCTTCCTCAACGCATCTCCAGCCTCTGTTTGTGTTGGCATCACTACTGAGATTCGGTAGCCGCCTATGGGCAAGATTGTCATGGAAGGATGTCTTTAATAAGGCAAAACTAGGATCGGAGAGCGGGCCAAGGAAGACACGTGCCCTAATACTGCCGCGAGTCTACCACGGACGTGCTGGCGAGCGAGCCTCAGCTCAGCTGTGTGTGATCAACAACTCCAGTCACTGGCGGACGCAGTCTTGTCCTTCCATTAATCTTGGCTATTTGTATTGAGCAGTATTGGTATCTATAATTGGGGATTAACTAGCAGAAATATAGTTATCCCAGATTAAGTATTGAACCCGTGAATGTTGGTGTTACCAGCTGTACTGTTGATTGTAGGAGTTGAGTTCACCAACCAGGTGTACTACCATGTTGTTCCATGTTGTGCCATATTTTTCATTCCGAACTAACAGGATGTGTTTGATACTAAGTTAATTTGGGATATTGACAAGTGTGTCATATCACCAGCTGTATTAGCAATAGAATAATATAATGCTTGTTTAATGTGGTAACCCAGAAGTGAAGATTTAATTTGTTACTTGTAAAGTAAGACCTAAGTGGTCCTGTCTGATCTGAGAGTAATTAATTAACATCTTATTCACTCCATATGTTAATAAATGTCAAATTAGTAACCTACAAGTATCACCACTCTATCCCTTCTTCACATTGGTTCTCAGAAAATAACACTTGTAACTCACGTGCCTAGAAACTCGCTAAAACGCTACCTAACAGTTCCATGAGATATGTTATATTCTAATAAAAAGCTGGGTGGTGGCACACTACCGTGGTAAGTATAATAAGTGTTGTAATAACAAAAACAAATAAACTCAAAATACAGGCAGTCCAAAACGTAGCCCTCAGAAGAGCAGCAAAACTCAGACCACCAGGTACAAAAACTTCCAGCGAACTACACACAGAACATAACCTAACCACAACAACATCAGAACGGGAAAAGCTACAAGAACAAGAAGATCCATACTACAACAATTAATGTACATAACATAAGAACATAAGAATGGGAGGAAACTGCAGCGGGCCTAATGGCCCGATGCTCATATATCCATGCAACCTATGTTTAAAGCTATCCAGCGTATTCGAATTGACGATGATGTTTGGTAACTTGTTCCACTCGTCCACTACTCTATTTTCAAACCCATGTTTACCTATTTCGCGCCTAAATCTATAGACACACAGTTGGTGGCCAAAGGGTATAACATACGACGACACAGAACCAATATATACATAAATATATACATAATGAAAACCAAGATACACAAAGCACTTGGGCCCCCCCCCCGCCCCCCCCCCCCCACTCCAACACTACAAACTAACTTAGCTTGAATTAGCCAAGCTTGTCTTCCCTTGTCGTAGTGGACCTGCGGAAATTCTGACATGGCAGACTTAACCCCGTCCCCGCAAGGTGGATAGCCCACCTGCTATCAATCTCCTTCTTTATTTCCCACTTTCAAACTTTTACCTTCCTACTACACCGTCTTCCACCTTCCTGAGCAAATGGCTCTCCTCTCCATCCCACCATCATCATAGGGACGCAGACACTGTTCTGAACCCAGAAGGAATGCTAGCCTTTGGAGGCATAGGATTTTAGGTCACTATGCCACCAGAGGTTAAAGCTAAGAGATCCGTGTACATGAACTTTACTATGAGTTTGGAAAGCATTCGACAGAAGACATAAAAGAAGAACTAGAATTTGAAAACAACTGGCTAAAACTCGAAGAAGTGGTCAAAATAAAACAATATGCTCATTGCTTAAAACTGAGATTCACTGATACTTCAATGGCAGACAAGGCCCTGGAATCTGGAATCCTAGGATTCAACAGGTCAGTACTCCCTAAGCAATTAGAAAAGGAGAAATACGTCAATATTCTCACTCGCTTCATCTTTTTTTACTTTTATCCTCTTCGCCACTGATCGGCTCGTTAGCCGCTTGGGCGATCGGTCACGTCTCTGTCACGCACTGTTGGCACATACTGGGCATGCACCGGCTCTTGAATGTACCTGAATGTAGCAGCGCCAGGCACGTCGCTCGTCGATTCACGCACCCTGCTGGCGGTGTAACGAGCAGCTGGGATCTGCTCGGGAAAGTCTCTGGGCACCACGCATAACTCCTTGAGGTGCTCCCACGACAACAAGGGTGTAGCGAGAGTAGGCTGCGTGTCAATCCATCCGTGACACGACCTGTCGCCGTAAGTGATCTCCGCTTGAAAGGAGCCCACAGCGTCCGGCATCTGGGAACCGTCCTCATTGTAGTACAGCAGCTGCGGCGGTGGTCCCAGGTCACGTTTGGTGAGGCCCAGTTTCTGGAGGTGCTTCAACCCAATCACCGTAGTATCAGCGCCGGTGTCCGGTATCACCTCGATGTGACCCGACACATCACCATGTGTGACGGCGATGCGGATGGTAGGGGAAGGGGTAGCCCTGGGGCGTGTGGTCGATTCCACCCTCTGACTGCGCTGCTGCTTGGGACTGCGTGGGCCATCTGGAGGGGGCTGCGTGCGAACCACGCCGAGGGAAGTGCGCTGCTTTCCTCCTCGTCTCGGGCTTTTGGGCTTGGGTTGGCAGCAGCACTTGTCATAGTGTCCATAGCGACCGCAGGCCTGACACTTGCGGCCTCGTGCAGGGCACCTGTCTGTGTTAGACCAGTGGCCCTTACGGTCACATCCACGACACAGTGCGTCGGCGGCCGGGCATGTCTTGGGGCCGTGCTGCTTTCCACAGCTGCCACAGGAAGCACTAGGCGGAGGCGTGGAAGAACGTGTGGCAGCCTTCGCGTTGTTGGCCGCCTTCTTACCCTTCTTGTACTGAGAGATTGCTCTCACAGCAGTAGGGGCCCGTAAGACAGAGGTGGCGGACTTGGTGGGCTCGTATGACCGACATTCAGTCACTACCACCTGGAGTGTGGAGGAAGCATCCAGGGGGATGAGTCGCTGCACCAACTCTTCCTGCCTGACACCTGTCAAGATCCCGTGCTTGATCCAGGCTTCCTCACATTCCCGGCTGTGCGCCTTGCAGACGTCGATCTCCTCTGACAAACTCTTCAAGCGTACAAAAAAGTCGTCAAAGGATTCGTTCTCCGCCTGCTTGCAGCTGGTGAAGGCACGGCGACGCAAAGCCTCGTTATTCCGACCCTTAACATGCTCCTGTAAAAGGTCGAGCACATCCGTCACTGAAGAGGTAGAATCGGGAGGCACTTGCAATGTGTGCTCCAAAACTCTCTGGGTCTCCAGCGACAAACATAATCCGCAGTTGGATGAGCTGTTTGTTTGGAGGCATGCTGTCAAGGTCCACCATCATGGAGTAATCTGTCCCACGCCGCCTCCACTCACAAAAAAGCTGAAACGTGACGTCTGGTGAGAGGGCGGGTGGGAGTTGAACAGATGCCTTGGGAGCTGTTTGTTTGGAGGCAAGAGTACCTGGAGAACGCTGATGTAGTGGAGGAGGGAGGATATTGGCGCCTTGGTGCGCGAGTGAGGGAGGGTGGGTTAGCGCCAGGGTCGCCAATAGTGCATCAAAACGCGACTTTTCCTCCTCTCTTCGTGTCTCCTCCCTCTGAAGTTCCATCTCTCTACGTCGCTCGTCCCGGTCGTCCATCCACCTCAGAATTGTGGCAATGTCCGTCGCTGGAGGTGGAGGATGAGAGTCTGCGCCCGGTGGAGGAGAAGGTGGTGGGGTGTCGTGTCTCCCATCTTGACGTTGTCCCTTCTTACCGCCCATCTTTGTGTGTGCGTGGACTGCACACACAAAGATAGTATATAAAGTGGCGCCTCAACAGCTCGAACCACATATATATGACATAAACAGCGCAGAAATAACGTATAGAGTCCACTGTTCTGTCCGTGAGTGAGTGCGTGCGTGCATGTGTGTGTGTGTGTCTGAGACAGCAGATGCACTTCGTGGTGGCCTTAATGCCGGTGGCTAGAGATGCGGCGGGGGGGGGGGGTAGAACGTCAGTGTCTCCCAGGATGTCACACGAGAAGGGTGTACGCCTGCGTGCTCCATGGGTACCACAAAAAACAGGCCAATGCTCAACTCTCAGTTCTAGACACACACTAATACACTGACACTAACACTGCCACCGTCACTAAAAAGCACTGTGACGGCCCAACACTGCACATCGCGGCGAAACACAACACAACACACTAAGAGTCGACGGGCACATCACATCCCCGGCTAACTGTCCACCGTTCATGCACTTGTAAGTCCACAGATCCTAGTCACTGTGCCATGATGGTTACAAGTGTTCCTTGAGGAATGCAGTGATGGGTAGGGAAACACCGGATAACACTGAAGTCCGTTTATTAAGGGATAGGAGAAATACAAGTGGTGACTAGCGTGTGCCATGCACGGCTCACACAGTCAGACTGAGACTGCCTTGCCATATGGTAGCCTCGGGGCAATGTTGCCACATAACGCATGCAGTGTTGCCACGTAATTATATATATAAATGCTACTCGGCACAGTAGCTTATTTACAAGGTTGCTACTTGGCACAGTAGCATAGATACATAACCTACAATGACTAGTTTAATCGGATGACTCGTTCAACAACAAAACTACAATATAATGCTGTGCAGTGTAAAACGTAGAAACTGTTGGACGACACAGCGATCACGGGGCTTCAAACCTTGGTTACTGTCACGAACTGCATATTGGTATCTTTTTTTCTTTTTTTTTACGGGAATCAGCCCACCCGGGCACAGGTCAAGCGACCCACAACGGAGCCTGGGGGGCGAAAAAAAAAGAACGGAAAGAAATTGTAAATATAGAAAAAAAGGTTATACTGAATTAATCTACACCACGAAGATGCCGGAAAACCAGCTTTTTAAAGTGAGACAGAGTGTAAGAGCATGGAAACACAGAAGAAGGCAGAGCATTCCACAGCTTGGCTGTGTGAGGAAAGAAGGAGGTACTATAACAGGTTATTTTCGTGTGACCGACATCCACGGAGAAACTGTAGGCACCGCGGGCAAGACGTGTGTTATGAACCCACGGCCTTGCCGGCGGTACACAGGATGCCAAATCCACTGAACATTGCCCGTTAAAGTACCTGTAAAAGAGCGAGAGTGAAGCAACATTGCGGCGGAGAGAAAGGGAAGAGAGATTGTCGACTAAAGGAGGAGAGTTAATAAGACGAAATGCCTTTGATTCTACCCTATCTAATAGTTGGACAGAAGAAGAGCCACCCCAGATATGAGAGCAGTACTCCAAGTTAGGACGAATGAATCCCTTATATACTTGGAGCAACTGCTCAGGAGTGAAGTAGCCGAGGCATCTGTACAGCATTCCCAACTTTCGGGAGGAAATGGTGAGGCCTAACATATTTATTTCAGAATTTGGGAGGATGATAGCGTCCTGAAATGCAATTGGTGGGAGATCGTCTAATTTACAAAATGTAATTGGTAAATATTGAGTCTTATTACTATTGCACTTAACCAAGTTAGGATTCAAATGATTGGGCTTCTACAATGCGGGTGTACTGCACACACAATGACGGCCGTTAAGGGTAGTAGGCAGCTACCAAACAGGGAGGTGCTATCGCCTGGGAAGCTATTGGAAGCATAATGTGTTGTCTAACGGTAGACCCTGCTGCCATATGGCATCACAAAATTTGTGACCAAGTCCCACGTTACTGATCTGATTTTCTGCCTCATTTACACACAATTGCAGGGTTTCAATTGTTCTTACTTTGTCGACACAACATACGAGTACATTATTATATCGTTTTTCACTATTGATTCTCTTTTTACTTGTTTTTATTTATGGTCCATTATTATTATTATATTCTTATTTATTATTATTATTATTATTATTATTATTATTATTATTATTATTATTATTATTTTATTTTCGTCCCCCGGCCCTGATGTGGGTCATTGACCTGTTCCCTGGTGGGTTAATCCCGTAAAAAAAAAAAAAAAAAAAAAAAACGATTAGACAAAGGTTACGCCCCAAAAAAGTTTAATTCCAACAAGGTTCTTTGTTTTAGCTGGGAGATGTGAAGAGCTGTGGTTGAATATAACAAGCATTACATTGCATTGAGACTGCTTGAGTCTCCGGGACTGGTGGATCACTTTAAATTTATCTTTCTTTGTCTTTATCCTCTTCGCCACTGAACACAACATTCAACAGTTAGCAATAAAGACTATCACTCTTGTATGCTTCGTCGAATATGTATTTCAACTGATTTTATATATTTTTTTATTACTCTTCCCGTTTTAAGGTGGTTATGCATATTGTTTAAGATTTTTATAACTGTAAAAAAGAGTGCTTTTTGTTTGACAACGGTATTGTGCAATAAAATAATGTTCATTCCCCTAGTTTCTTCTCTGTTCATATCCCTAATCCTTACAAGTTGATTATAAGATATTCTAAGCACAGGCCACTTTTTTTTTTTTACGGGGATTAGTCCACCCGGGCACAGGTCAACGACCCACATCGGGGCCTAGGGGACGAAAAAATTCGAATACTAGAAAGAAATTAAAAATAGAAAAGAAAAAGGTTATATTAATCTACACCGCGAAGATGCCGGAAAACCAGATTTTTAAAGTGAGACAGATTGTAAGAGTATGGAAACACAGAAGAAAGCAGAGCACTCCACAATTTGGCTGTATGAGGAAAGAAGGGTGTACTATAACCGTATAACGGGTTATTCTAGTGTGACCGATATCCACAGAGAAACGGTGGGCACCGAGGGCAAGACGTGTGTTACGAGCCCACGGCCTTGCTGACGGTAGTCATGATGCCAAATCCACCGAACATTGCCTGTTACCGCCACAGTAAAATAAACATGAGAGCGAGTAAGTTTTTTTTTAGTTTAACAAATTTATTGGCAAGGCTTGTAGTACAGTTTGCCTATTCTGAGTAATTCAGTCAGGTCTTGACACTGAGGGTGGTATCACTTCTCACTGCCACGCAGGACAGAGGTTCATACACAAAGAAATACATCATATTCACTAACAGCTATAAATGTATAGAGGTCAGATTCATTTGGGTAATGTTACTGTTCACTGCCATGCAGGATAGAGGTTCGTACACAAAGAGATGCATCATATTCATTGACAGTACATATACATATATGTACACATACACTTACACATATACATACACATATACATGTACATATATACACACATATGCACACACACATACACATACACACACATACATACATATATGTCGGTCAGATTCATGTGGGTAATGCCACTCTTCACTGCCATACAGGACAGAGGTTCGTACACAAAGAATGCATCATATTCATTGACACTATATATAGGTCAGATTCACGTGGGTAATGCCACTGTTCACTGCCATGCAGGACAGAGGTTCGTACACAAAGAAGGAAATACATCATATTCATTAGCAGTATATATAGGTCAGTGGATTACATACATTGGAGTCACATTCTAATTGAAGACTAATCAGTGTGGGCTAGCAAATTTGGGATAAACAGCAAGAATGTCCTCAAGCACACCAGATTCAATGAAGTAATTACACAGTTCAAGATACAATAAGTCAGGTGGCCTGAAGTCTTTGACAGTGTCACATTCAATAATATAGTGTTCAAGTGTATGCTTTAGAAGTTTATCACAAAGTTTACATGCTGAGTGTTCCGGTATGGGTACAGCGTTACTAACTTGCCAAATGTGTCTGTATCCTAGCCTAATTCTGGCCACGACTACATCACATTGTCTGGTTCTGTCCTTATGCTGGCCATACCGGTACCTCTTGTCACAAAATTTGTCATATTTACTAATGCTACAACTGTCAGGTCTCTCTGCATTTCTCACTTCTTCTAGATCAGAGTTCATGATTCTGACTTGAATGTTTTTAATTACGGCATTGGACAAGCCAAGGTCAACATTTTCTTTCTTACATGCCTCATTGGCCAGTCTATCAGCACGGTTCATGATACCTGATTCCAACATGGGACGGAATCCACACAAATTCGATACGAAAGTTGTTCTCATTGGCAGTTATCACATTCCTTTTAATATCACATACAACTTTAGACATAGAGCCTGACGGGCTGTTTATTGATTTCAAAGCACTTTGAGAGTCACAGAATATCACCCTACCTCCATTTTCTTTGAGGTAGACTGTGGCTAAGTAGATTCCAGTGAGTTCAGTTTGTGTTGTGCTGGCCCAGATGTTCAGCCTTTGTTTGTTTGACACTATCATCTCTTTTTCTTTATATATTACAATTGCACAGCCTGTTCTGCCTGTGTTTGTCTGCACAGAACCATCAGTAAAAGCATAACATTCACTTGATTTAATACTCTATGTGTCTTAATAGTTTCTAGTGTGACACATCTCACCACATCGGTGTTTAATATTTACTTACTACCAACAGGAGTGTAATTAATAGAAAATGATATATCCAGCCAAGGAGGAATGGCATTAATAGGTTCGTCTGGGGTGATTGGGACATTCAGTTTCAAGAGATCTGCAACACTTTTATGAAACCACGCCCCAAAGAGAGTCTTTTGTGGAAGGTTGGCGAGATGGTCGGGATTACTTAGATAGAACATCAACTCAGTTTGACCTGTAGTTTGAGAACCATTGTTCTTCAAAACTTTGACACAAAACATGGTATTAAGTAGAACTATCCTCTCAGATAGGGAGGGCAGTCAGAGCTCTTTCCTCATGTTTACAATTCTGGTTGATTTTGGGCAACCTAGAATGATGCGCATGGCTTCATTTTGCACTCCCGCAAGGCTGTCGAGTTGTTTAGGTGGAATAGTCACAAGATGGAGAGCATGATAGTCAACTACAGAACGAAAGAAGTGAAGATAGAAAGTACGAGCATAGGTGATGTTAATTCCATAGCCCTTGCCAATAAGGGTTCTGAGGGGTTTAATGCACTGCATTAGTTTGTCACGAAGGTTGCTGACAAAGTTTGCATCATTCACACAAATTTCAAGATATTTATAGGAGCTACATAGTTCCAAGGGCGTGCTGTTAATGTTATAGTCAAGAGGCAGAGGGTGAGCAGGACGAGGATTGAGGACCCTCGTCTTGTCAACAGATATTATGAGACCACATTCAACAGTTCTCCGAGCAAATACATCCAGCAAGGCTTGGAGCCTGAGTTTGGTTTGTGTCAGAATGCAGATATCATCAGCATAGCATATTACGGCTTCGTTTGGGTGAACTGGAATGTCAGCAATAAGCTTGTGCATCAGTATATTAAAGAGCATAGGACTTAACACTCCTCCCTGTGGCGTGCCAAGCTCAAATGATCTCATTCTGGTACTTTTAACTCCCCTAAACAGAACACTGGCATACCTGTTGGACAGATAACCCTTTATCCATGTCAGGAGGTTACCTTGGATGCCAAAATTAGCTAGTTGCTCAAGTATACTGTCTCTAGCTACATCAAAGGCTGATTTAAGGTCTATGAAGGCTGTTTGTGTCTTATCTTTTGAGTGAACAAGATATTCTGCAAAGCATGTCTGCGTGCTACGCTCGGACATGAACCCATACAGATTAGGGGCGAGTTTGTCTTTGACTTGAAACATGAGACGGTTTAGAACAAGTCTTTCAAGGACTTTACACATACAGGATGTGAGTGAAATTGGCCTGAAGTTTGGAGAATTAGCTTTAGGGATTGGAACTATGTTTCCATGAGTCCATGTCTTAGGCAGATGTCATGGGTTGGGTTAGGCTTACCCAGGCAACCAACTCCAAAGTTTGTTTTACTAGAGATAAGACACCCGGCGACGCATAACTGGGACATGTATTTTCCATTAGTGTATGTTAGCCAGCCTTTAGGGGGGGTGGGCAGTGAAACAGTGTTGTACTGTTCATCGCTTCACACCCAAAAACCTCATTTTAAGTAGTATCCCTACGACCATGGCTTAGTTAAGAAGTCGTCTTGACTCTCTCCCTCCTGAAAGGGAGCGAGGCAACACACCACACAGAGTCCTCCACCGCCATTCCGCCCTGTGGACCGTGTCGGCATGAGATTAAGTGTGTTAACCTAGGTTGTTATCCCCGTGGAAATATCACATGTGGATGCTTGGTTGCAACAAGAGAAATCCAGGCTGGCCTATCAAACCTACAGTAAATGGTTAATTAATTCACTCTTACAGAGTTCTCCAGCACGACGCCCGTCTACAGTGACCGTGATCGACACGAGACTAAGTGTGTTAACCTAGGTTTGTTATCCCCGTGGAAATATCACGTGTGGAAGCCTGGTTGCAACAAAAGCAATCCAGGCTGGTCTATTGCACCTAAATGGTTAATTCAAGTCATGCTTACCAGTCCTTGTAATGGTCATGATAAGAGCTAACCTGAAAACCTTAAGGATTCATATTACGCTCAAACGTCCACAAAACCTCTTGAGTCCCCCAGTGGAAACGTACTCCGTTTTCTCGGTTCCTTGGTGACGTCACCGATAAGCCGCCTTTGTCTCTGCGAGCAGACGCTGTATACTGGGACCTGTTGCCATCCAACACTTTGTAATCAATTTAATTTTGCTTTCGATAGCTGAGTCAGAGCATTGTTAGTGAAGATAATAGTAGAGAATGAAAATGAGTTCATAGTCCCAATTTCAACATCAGAGTGTACAGTAAATTAATTCATCGGAATAGAAGTAGGTGGACTCCCTGGTCTGTTTTGAGTGAGGGCGCGCGGGCATTTCAACCGTTAGTAAGTGCCCGTCCCTTCATCCATACAGGTATGCTGCTATTCCACTCTGTGTTGTAATTCGCCCTTCTTTAAGTGATTTGACCCAATTAATAGTTGATTGTGCAAGTGTTACAGTAACGTAGTTGATATGCTCTGAGTAAAGTCATATTTACGTCCTGAACGTCCCCTGAAACGTGATGTTGTTTTCAACCGTTAGTAAGTGCCCGTCCCTTCATCCATACAGGTCCCTAACGCAGCCTAGGCCGTGTCTGTAGGGTGGATGTTGCATCCACCATGTCTGGGGAGATGTCCGAGGTCCAGTAGGATCTTTTACCTTCGTGAGACCCGGCCGTCAGACACTCCAGACTACCTATAGCCCCCATAGCTGGCTCGTCTAGCCCTAACGCTCGGCCCACGAGGTGACGCCGGGCCACCAAGCCACCCACCACTACCAGCCCCCATCATTGGTGGATGAGTGTCTAACTCAGTAGGGTTATTTGTGGTGGAATTAATCCACTGGGATCTCCAGAGTCGTTGGAAAGTACTCCATGGTGGCTGGACCCCATGGCTGTTGCTTGAGTATCACGCCTGACGACTGAGTATTGTAGTGGCAGTTGCCCTAGTATTTTTGGTGCTAAGTGACTACACTAGTTGTGTATTGAGTATGTCCACCCAGTAGGGTTGGAAGTGTTATTATGTCCACCCAGTAATGGTGTGAGTATGTTGAGCCTGAGGGCCTAGTACTAGATTTCGTCTGTTAGTACAAATCAATTCTTTCTTTAACTTCATATTCATGTTAAATAAACTTTGTATTTGTATAATTGTGTCTATTAATTACCTACAGTATTTACCGTTATTTCTTTCCTATTGCTCGATACTATCATTACACCTACCCACGAGCCTCCTATCGTCACGCTACCAATGATGATAAGTATAAGAGTAAAAGGAATTGTTCCTGGCACACAGAGGCCCTTAAATGGTGGGCAGTACGAGCCCTCATATCCTTGCCGCGACAACCGTCTACAGTGACTGTCAGTGACGCGGGTTATGTGTGGTAACTCAAGAGTACTTTTTGTTATGGCCGGTGGAAAGAAGTTCTTGTGATGAAGCCTGGTTGCAACAAAAGCAATCCAGGCTGGCAGTAAATGTATCACTTGAAGAATTGAGGCTCTGTTAAGTCATACCCACAGTAGAGTAATCACATGTGTCCCCAAGTTGAAAATTCTCTTTTAGAAGATTAATTTTATTACAGGGTGAACGTGAGTGACTCGTATATCCATGCAAATTGTAAATCATTGTATGGAAGCTTGACAAATACATGTAAGTGCAATTATCTGCCCGTATCTGTGATCCTATCTTATTATTACTAAAGGTAATGACTGATTGGTTATGACAAAGTATAACCAATAACTTAGATGATGTTGAAAACTAATGGAATTCATTAAATCATCATTTATCAAGTATAAATCATGGAATGTCTAGTGAACTTCTACGTAGATACGCCATAATCTCCTGTAAGTAATCAGTGTGAAGGTATCGAACTCTACGGTAAGAAATAAGAAATACAACATATTATTATCTTTATATAATATAATCCACTCCTACTACCACCAATCCACCCAAAACCATGACAGCAGAATACCCTGTGTGAGGCTCATTTGATACAGGTCAAGCAGTGGATGGTTAGGGATCTCATTCAACAATCTCAGGGTGTTATAGGTTGTGCCATCCTCACCAGGGGAGGATGACTCACCTTTCATTAGTGCTGTTGTTAGTTCGTGGTGCGTTATAGGAAACTGGTCGGTAAGGTCTGGTGAGGAACAGGCTATTTCAATATTGAAACCCCTATTGATGTATGTGGTGTTAAAATATTGCTGTATGTCAGGAGGCAGGGAAGTGATTTGTGACACACTAGACCATTGGTCTAATAGCATGTCAGCATATTCTGCAGGGCTGTGATGAAGCTGGACTGGGGTGGGTGACTTGATAATGGCTCTAATTTTGTTCCACACTTCTGCTAGAGTGGTTGTTCTATTAATCCCCTGTAAGAATTGTTCCCAATAGGTGTTTCTCACCTGACCTTTGAGTTCACGAAACTCTCTGTTAGCTTTGAGGAATGCCAAGAGGTTATCACTAGTTTTATTTTGCTTATAAGTGTTGGCAAGCTGTTTTACATTCTCTCCTTCTTTGGTGAGGATGGGGTCATGTGTCCACAGAGGTGGTTTAGTGCTGCCCCCCTTCCTCCTTGACTTAACCCAGGTGGTATAATATGTGGTAATGACATTTACAAGATCACAGCAAAATTCATCCACTGACCCTGGTGTATATCCAGCATACCATCTGTGGATGTAGGCCTTGAAGTGCAGTTTAAGATTATCTGGGATGTTAATTCTGAGCTTAGGATGGGGTTCACACTTGACATCAGTAACAGTGTACTCAGTAAGTATTGCATAATGATCACTGACTAGGTGGTCTGAGTGTAACGACCACGGTCGTACACGTCAGTTAACGCCAAAATCAAATGATTCATATTACGCTCAATAGCCCACAAAACATGTACCTCTGCTTTTATTTTGAGTCCTCCATCTGAGGAGTCCGTTTTCTCATCACTTCAAGACGTCTCAGTCCTCCGTTATCCCATTTTCTCTGACTTACTGAAACCAACCTCTCTATATAATGAATTTGAATGTGAGAGAGAACACCTTTGTTTTGAGTCAACTTAGATATGTCTGTTTACAGTTGAAACATTCAAGATCCAGTGTGAGTGGGGTTGAACGCTTCAACTGTCCTTATTGTTAGTAAGACGTGTCAAGTAAGCGAGTGTTGAGTTTGCCAGCTAGAGTGGCGTATTTTATGTCGTCCGTGGGGATACCCATGAGTCTCTGATCGCTACTGAAGTTATATTATTGTCGCCCCGACATCAGAGAATCTGATGTATATAGTTTAGTTAGTGTCAGTTGTTTATTTAAGAAAGTCATTAATCTCCTGAACAGTTCCTGTCAAACTCAAAATTCTCCCAGATTTAACGGCCGTTTGACCGGGGATGTGGTTTGCGGTCAGGTCAATAGAGTTGCGAACGCATATATAACTTCAATTCACCTCTTTACTGACAAACTCAATCTCTGATTAAATCATAAATATAGATGTAGAAAATTAGCCTGATCTGTGACACTGACGGTCACAGCTAGGTGTCCAACGACTACTGTGAATAGAGGGTCTATTGTTAGTGAAATTTATCTTTCTAGTAGGAATATGCCCTCAGGCCCGTATATATGCAGGCTCGCGAGGGGAAATCACTCCTTCTGTGATTTCTCCTCCACGTCTTCAGGTATGTTCACGTGTGTTCCACGCCGCCATATTAACTCAGTTTAACTTAGTCATTTTTTTGTGAATATCAGTGTTCATGTTTTAACATAGTACTTTCAGTGCCAAGTGAGTCAAGTAAAGTAGAGGTCTAGCTATCGTCTGAACCGGTGCCAGACGTATGTTTTGTATAGTGAAGTTAAATATTCACTCCTTCTGTGATTTCTCCTCCACGTCTCCAGACGCGGATGTGTTAGCCACTCTCCTGAGGGTCGATCGCTACCTATGGGCAAGATGGTTCTTGAAGACTGTCTCTAAGGGGGCGCATTTAGAATCCCAGGACACGATTCCCCCGGGAAGCGCCCTCACCACTCTGCCAGTGTGTGTAACGAGTCAACCTCCCTGAGTGCACCTAGCGAGCGAGCCTTCAGCTGGGCGGTCGCTGTAAACAACTGTGCCCGCTGACTCCGCCTGGAGATTGTACTTCATCTATTGCATGGAGCAGTGTCGGCCCATGTTTGGAGGGATAACTAGCAGAAATATAGTATCCCGGGTTAAGTATTGAACCCCTGAATGAGAGTTGAAGGTACCAGGTGGTTCCTTATGAAGTGATAAGAAATATTGTATGTTACTAATTGTGAAATTGCCCAGTGGGTTATGTATTCATCTGTAGTACCCATGAAAGAATAACCTGAGAGTATCAGGCTCTAATCAAGAAGTGGAGAGGTAATTTGTTACTTGTTAAAGTAAGACCTGAGGGTCCAGTGATGGCTTGTGAATAATAGTTACGGAATCTCATGTATCAAGGTAATGATATCCCAATTGTCTAATAAAGTAATGAGTATTTGGAGGTGTTGAATGAGGTAATAAGCTCTTGAAGTGATTGATGTTTTAATAAGTTAATTGCGGTTCTGCTTAGCCTGAGTAAATTTAAGATGTATCTTCTCCACTCACTTGTTAATAAATATTGAATTAGTAAACTACGAGTATCATCACTCTACTCCTTCCACACATTGGTTCCCAGAAAATAATACTTACTCACGTGCCTAGACATCTACCACACTACCCAACAACTTTCCATGAGATAGGTTATATAATGAAAAGTCTGGGTGGTGGCAGCTACCCTTTGTAAGTATAAAAAGTGTTGTACAAGGAATAACATGGTTCCCCAGACTAACCCATGTATAAGAAAGACATAAAACCAAGTATACTTCTGAAAGGTAAGAACATTGAAACTGAGAATATAATATATATATGAAAGGAAATGAAAAGAAAGAACATTGACTTGGAAAACATAGAGAAGCATAAGAGTTACTTGTATAAGAATATAAGGTATATAGAGATAAAGAACATATCAGAATATGAGCAAGAATACATAAGAATAAATATATATATATATATATATATATATATATATATATATATATATATATATATATATATATATATATATATATATATATGTAAAGAATTGAAGAAGGATAAGTATATAAAACAGGGTACTCATTGGAAAGAGTACTACACAGAACATATAAGTATATGAATAAATAGACTACTAACAGAAAAGAATAGCTGGATGGTAAATTATTGAAAAGAGAAAACTCGGCCCGTTACATGAGATGACCTTAGCCTTGACATTACTGTCTACTAGGTTATACCCAATCAAATAATCAAGTCTGCCCCCCGTCAGATGTGTCACTTTGTTTGTGTCGTATACAGTGATATTATGATTATTGATGTAATTCACGAACACCCTCCTATTAGAGTTACACTGGACATCACCGAGGACAGTGTGACGAGAGTTAAAGTCACCCATACACAGCGTAGCATTGTTACCTGACGGCTTTGGTAACACGTTCGCTCGCAGCTCATTACACCGAAATAGATGTTATACAGCGAAAATTGACTGTTTGCTGTCTTTACTGTAAATTGTTGATAGTGAATACTTTCATCATTGAGAGTTTTAATCCATTTACAGACCAGACCATTCTTTACATATGTGAGCAAGCCACTTCCTGCTCCACTATTATATGCTGTAAATCCAGCTATCCTGGGTGTAACTTTCTTCTGGGTGCTGGACGTATAAGGTTCTTGTAAACCAATTACATCAATGTTAAAAGCTTTAACAAACCACTGTAGATCATTAATTCTGCGATTTACACTCCGGATATTCCATGAAATGAACCTAAGCATTCGTGTTCCTTTTCCCACCTTGAATTTAGCGTAGAGAGTCGCACGCTGGCTTCATAGATCAAGCTGACCAATAAGCTGACCATTCCAAGTTCTGCAACTCTGAATTTCCTGATAATGTTCTTCACAGCCCCTATTCCAGTAGGATTTCTATACGCGGATTCCTTCATCAGTCCCGCGAGTTCATCCCCGTAAACAATGGAAAACGTACAGGGTCATGGACAGTCTTCAGACCTGGGATTATTATAGAGACCACACTGGCAGTCTGGGGCTCATTCTCCCCATTCATGCTTCCATCACTATCGGTCTCGCTCTGGCTACTCACCCTCAAAGAGAGAGAGAGAGGTTAAGATGTTACCGCCACAGTAAGATAAACATGAGAGAGAGAGAGATAGAGAGAGAGAGAGAGAGAGAGAGAGAGAGAGAGATAGGGTGAGAAGGGGGGGGGGGCAGTGCTGATTGTTGGTCGTGTCTAATATAAAATAGATGGCCCTCGCCTAGGGCTACTATTGGATGGCGATTGCTCAGTAGTCTACCAATTCTTGCAGAAGAAACAACACGCTGGTCGAGCCCAAGACCCTAAAACGTAAATATAAACTCTAAATAACTTTAATAAGTATATTTATGTACTGTAATTTGACCATATAATACAACTTGTCTCCTGATGTATCAACAGATGTAACATGTGAGTTTACTTAAGATGTTAACAGGCTATGTACTGTATATTGATTGTATTATTCATTCTATGTGTCCTGAGATAACAGCATTTGTTATATGTGAATTGTTCTTTAGCAGGTTTTGACCGAATTATATGGTATGCGTCAACGTTGAGGGTTTATTTCTCCAGCAACAAACCAATAACGCTCCTATGAGCGTTAACATTGCCCGTTAAAGTACCTGTAAAAGAGAGAGTGAAGCAACATTGCGGCGAAGAGAAAGGGAAGAAAGAGTGTCAACTAAAGGAGGAGAGTTAATAAGACGAAATGCCTTTGATTCCACCCTATCTAACAGATGGACAGAAGAAGAGCCACCCCAGATATAAGAGCAGTACTCCAAATTAGGACGAATGAAACCCTTATATACTTGAAGTAACTGCTCAGGGGTGAAGTAGCTACGGCATCTGTACTGCATTCCCAACTTTCGGGAGGCAGCCTTAGCAATGTTGAGGATGTGTGACTTCCATGACATATTAAGAGGAAATGGTGAGGCCTAGCGTATCTGTTTTAGAATTTGGCAGAATCATAGCGTCCTGAAATGTGATTGGTGGGAGATCATCTAATTTGGAAAGTTTAATGGGTAAATACTGAGTTTTATTACTATTGAATTTAACCAAGTTTCTACCTACCCATTCAGAGATGCTGCACAGATCAGTATTGATAGATGTAATATCAGCTCTAGAAAAAGATCTAGTTTGAGTGTAATGGTCATGATGATCGTGATGACGGCTAACCTGAAAACCTTAAGGATTCATATTACGCTCAAACGTCCACAAAACCTTCCGAGTCCCCCAGTGGAAACGTCCCCCGTTTTCTATGTTTCCCCCGTCTTGGTCTATGGGAGTAGACGCTGTATGTTGGGACCTGTTGCCATCCAAACCTTTGTAATCAATTTAATTGTGCTTTCGATAGCTGAGTCAGAGCATTATTAGTGAAGATGATAATAGAGAATGAAAATGAGTTCATAGTCTCAATTTCAAGGTCAGAGTGTATAGTAAATTAATTCATCGGAATAGGAGTAGCTGGACTCCCTGGCCTGTTTTAAGTGAGGGCACACGGGCATTTCAACAGTTAGTAAGTGCCCGTCCCTTCATCCATACAGGTATGCCAATCCACGCTGTGTTGTAATTTGCC
The DNA here is from genome assembly GCA_958450375.1 of Homarus gammarus. Lineage (NCBI taxonomy): Eukaryota > Metazoa > Arthropoda > Malacostraca > Decapoda > Nephropidae > Homarus > Homarus gammarus. The sequence continues at coordinate 413,643 of CAUDMG010001736.1, read as the reverse complement.
CTTCTTTAAGTGATTTGACCCAATTAATAGTTGATTGTGCAAGTGTTACAGTAACGTAGTTGATATGCTCTGAGTGAAGTCATATTTACGTCTTTAACGTCCCCTGAAACGTGATGTTGTTGTCACAGTTAGTAAGTGCCCGTCCCTTCATCCATACAGGTCCCCTGACGCTGATTCCCGTTTGTCTCCCGATCCCATTGTGATTATTGAATCGCTCTACCATCCAACAACGGCCTCGGATGTATTAGATGTCCAGCCGGGATCATATATGAGAAGATGGCACCGATGCAGCCGGATTAATGTGCCCCAAGGCTTCGTTGGGCCAGACCCCAGACCCGCCATGTGTCTGGCTACTCCACAATAACAAAGGCTGCGAGCCCTAGTGTTCTACCCTGGGTTACTCCTTGGAAGTATATGTCCACAGAGAGTGTTGTAACATGTATGTTAGGGAGAATTAGTTGGAAATATTTATCCCATGTCGGGTAGCGGACCCCTGCATATACTAGTGTCATTGTTTACGTATATGTTGAATAATCTACAATGAGTGCCATGTAATGTACCACCAGTAATGTTGTGAGTAAGAGCAAAGAAGAAGGTACTGAATTTGCACTAAGACCAGGAGTTGAGCCTGGTAGTTATATGTTAATAACATATATTTTCCCCTTTGATTGCATATTAATAAATTTGTTTTTAGAGTACTTTAGGTGTATTCATTTCTCCCACAGTATTTTACCTTTATTTCCATCCAAGTGACCTGATACCAAAAATTACCATACTCACGTACCTAGACCCTCGACCATGCTACCAAAAGAATGCCCAGGCTACCAAAGGAATGACCATGCTACCAAAAGAATGCCCAGGCTACCAAAAGAATGCCCATGCTACCCAAGAATAGGTGATGGAACTGAGTAAGAGTAAGAACTAAGAGAAGTAAATAAGATGAGGGTGGTGTAGAAACAGAGAGGGAGTCAGGCCCCCTCACATTGGTGACAGACCGAGAATGCGCCCCCTCACATTGGTGACAGATCAAGAATGCGCCCCCTCACATGAGAGTTAGGGGGAAAGGGAAAATGTGAAAAAGAGTGAAGAGTAGAATCATCAGCGTAAGTATGGATAGAATTAGTTGTAGTATGAAGTAAATCATTGATAAAAGAAGGAAAAGAGTAGGTGAAAGAACAGAACCCTGTGGGAGTCTGGGACACCACTATTGGTAGAGAAAGAGCGAGATCGGTCCCTCGACAACAACTGCCATGGATCGGTTTTCAAGGAAGCTGGAGATTAGGAAACAAAGTGGGGGAGAGAAACCATAAGAGGGAAGTTTATAAAGCAAAGACTTATGCCATACCCTGTCAAATGCTTTGGGGATGTCGAGGGTCACGACGAAAGTTTCCTCATAATACCTAAGAGAGGATGACCAGAGATAGGTGCAGCAGGAGGGCAGATCACCAGTAAATCTCTACTGGTGTACTGCGCACATCATTGTCATTCCTAAAAACCCCATTTAATTCATATTACGCTATATAACATTCAAATCCACCGCGCTTGTAGAACCTCAGAAAACGGGAAACATTGATAAAGGATAACTCACCTACTCAATGTTAATAGACCATGTGTTGTATTGTACCCAGGTACAGTTATATCATATCAATTGTATGTATTCATAGCATTAAGGAGAACTCAGGGTGTCCATAAGATGAATGTTAAAGTTCAGTTGAGCCGGACTAGTGTACTGTAGGACTAAGTGTGGATCAGGGTTTGAAGGTCATACTATTTACGTCTGTGAACGTGTAGCGAACATAACTTCCACAGATATCATATGAAAATAGATGAGAACAATGATCTGGAAAAAGGATAAATGTATCAGAACTATGTGAGGTGTTGGAAGTGACCCAGAAACTATACTTGAAAGGAAATAATCTTGTGTGCGTCGGTATGAACTTAATACACCTCGTATCCTCACGTGACATATACCCACGACAGGTACAGTGATCAGAGAATCTTATGTCTGTGTTCAAATAGTGCAATGTGTGAGAGGAGGATCCCTCATTACAGTTTTAAGTGAAGTTGATACACCCCCGCCATGAACATTCAGCCTTTGTTTTAAGGCGCGTCATGTACCAGCCTCGGGTGTGCTGCGTTGATATTATAATCCAATGAATTTACCCACGAACTAGCAAACCAAGACCTTACTTTAGTGTGTAATTTAGGATTAAAATATGTGTTTATACGGCATGAGTGACAATATACCGAAAAGTGTTCAGGTGAGAACCGTAAGAAATAAAAGTAAAAATTAAAGATTGGAAACTGTAGGCCTACGTGGTGACGAGCGGCAGGGCACTGCCCTCAGTACCCTCCGTTCTACCGTCACCTCAGGTCAGTGTCCTATCGGGCTATATCCCGCCCTATAATTAAGGCTTATATAGAAGTTATTACAGTTTAAAACTTTGCCTGATATATAAGTGTAATAGTAATGTGTTAGGGGGTGTGATAACCGCCCGTCAGGCATTATTTCTCAGTATCCTCCGTTCTACCGTCACCTCAGGTTCCATGCGGTCGGAGTGCCTTGCTGCCCGGCAGCCATTATCCCTATGAGCGTCCCAACAGGTGGTGACTACTCCCAGCTATGCCAATCCACTGTGAACCTGTGGATTTCCAGCACACCACTCCAAATGAGTAGTCACAAATAAGGAGACCGTGAGAAACTCTGCGGTCGTCACTTGGAGCGACCTATAATACCAGGCGTAGAAATAGTACTGGTATGTCTCTTGGTGAAGCCCTCGCCTTTACCCACCGAGGGTCGTGTGCGAACGAGGTGCCTGTTGTGTATACCTAAAAGTCATAAGGAGTCCCATACCTGCAGGTATGGAGTGCAACATGTGTGTTGAGATGGTGCTACTATGTATGATAACCGACGGTGCTATATTCCATACAGGTGGAGCAGTCTGATGTGTTAAGGGATAGTGTAGGAAGGAATGACCGAGGTAAGGAGGTCACAGATTGTTATGCAATAAGTATGTGGATGACAGGCCATTAATGTAAGACGTCTGGTGCCCATCTGGGTAACCAAGATTTTCGTTGTTCTTCTGAGAAAGACCCATTCAATTGTATGTTTTTTACCAGTATGCTTTATAAGGAATAAATTAATTAAGACATGTTATGATTTCACCCTTCTTTCCCCTTATCGATCTGGTCAATGGAAAACCTAACCCAATGCCTAGTCCACTCTGCACGCTACCTAACGAGCTACATGCTGTCCAGAGGGGGTCTGGTGGCAGCGACCCTTAGAAATTAAGATTAGAGTTAAGTATTTACCCTTAGTATTAGTGACTCCCAGTCTGGCAGTATACTGGTGATCCGACAAAAGAGACTGGCGTTCAAGGTGACGGAGAAAATGGGAGTTCAAGTGTAACGACCACGTCAGTTAGCGCCAAAATCAAATGATTCATATTACGCTCAATAGTCCACAAAACATGTAACTCTGCTTTCGTTTGAGTCCTCCATCTGAGGAGTCCGTTTTCTCATCACTTCAAGACACCTCAGTCCTCCGTTATCCCATTTTCTCTGACTTACTGAAACCAACCTCTCTATAAAATGAATTTGAATGTGAAAGAGAACACCCTTGTTTTGAGTCAACTTAGATATGCTTGTTTACAGTGGGAACATTCAAGATCCATTGTGAGTGGTGTTGAACGCTTCAACTGTCCTTATTGTTAGTAAAACGTGTCAAGTAAGCGAGTGTCGAGTTTGCCAGCTAGAGTGGCGTATTTTATGTCGTCCGTGGGAACCTCTTTCTAAAATTCACTTCAATCCTCCCTTTATCCTTCCCCTGAACCTCCTCCCCCCCTGTCACTAGCATTTAAGTAAGTAATACCCATGAGTTTCTGATGGCTACTGAAGTTATATTATTTTGTCGCCCCGACATCAGAGAATCTGATGTTTATAGTTTAGTTAGTATCAGTTGTCTATTTAAGAAAGTCATTAATCTTGTAGTGGATTTCTCCCCTACAAACGCTGTTTGTCGCTGAGTAGCCGACCCCACCAATTCCCCAGTGTATGCCTCGTGGTCTAGGTCAACCAGCGCCGCCATACATCACGGAGCGGGGGTCAACTACTAAGCCACGCCTACCCCCCGCGATTTAAGACCTGACCTCGTGGTGACCTGTCTCTTTCTACCTACAGCCGCAGCCAGCAACACCTCCTCCGCCGCTGCCTGGCGGCCCTCGCTCCTCCTCCGCCTGCCTGGCGGTCCCCTCTCCCGCCGACGAGCATGGCGACCCACCAGCTGTTCTTCTCTGAGCATCCTCACCAACCAGGTCTCTCTACATCACGCTTGTAACCATGCTGCCTTCCCAGCACCAAGCTGCTTTGTACATCCAAAACAACATGTATATAGAGAGCACATTGTGAGTTTCCTTTCTCCAACCCATCCTGAGTGTGAACACCAAACATCTTGAACCCCACAATCTCCTGAACAGTTCCTGTCAAACTCGAAATTCTCCAAGACTTAACGGCCGTTTGACCTGGGATGTGGTTGCGAATGCATATATAACTCCATTTCACCTCTTTCCTGACAAACTCAATCTCTGATTAGATCATAAATATAGAAGTAGAAAATTACCCTGATCTGTGACACTGACGGTCACAGCTAGGTGTCCAACGAGTACTATGAATAGAGGGCCTATTGTTAGCAAAATTAATCTTTCTAGTTACTAGTAGGGATATGCCCTCAGGTCGGTATATATGCCGGCGCACAAGGAAAAATCACTCCCTCTGTCATTTCTCCTCCACGTCTCCAGGTATGTTAACGTGTGTTCCATGCCGCCATATTAATTCAGTTTAACTTAGTCAATTTTGTGAGTATCAGTGTTCATGTTTTAACATAGTAACTTCTGTGCCAATTAAGTCGAGTAACGTGGAGAATTAGATTCCGTCTGGACCGTTGACAGACGTATGTTTGTTTAGTGAAGTTAAATATTCACTCCCTATGTGATTTCTCCTCCACGTCTCCAGGACGCTGATTGTGTGTTAGCAACACTCCTGAGGTTCGGTAGCTGCCTATGGGCAAGATGGTTCTCGAAGGATGTCTTTAAGGGGGCGCAATTAGAATCCCAGGACGGGATTTCCCCAGGAGGCGTCATCAACAACTCTGCCAGTTTGTCACCAGTCAACCTCCCTGGGTGCACCTAGCGAGCGAGCCTTCAGCTTGGCGGTTGCTGTAAACAAATGTGCCCCACTGACTCCAACTGGTGATTGTAGTTCATCTATCTGCATGGCGCAGTATCGGCCCATGTTTGGAGGGATAACTAGCAGAAATATAGTATCCCAGGTTAAGTATTGAACCACTGAATGAGAGTTCAAGGTGCCATGTTGTTCCTTGCGAACTAACCGGATGTATTGTATGTTGCTATCATTGTGGAGTTGTCCACTGTGTTATGTATTTATCGGCAGTGAACATGTAACAATAACCTGAGAGTATAATGTTATAACCAAGAATTGAAGAGGTAATTGGTTACTTGTAAAAGTAAGACCTGAGGGTCCAGTGATATCCTGTGTATAATAATTACTGAATCTCATTTGTCGAAGGAATAATACCACAATTGTCTAATGAGGTAATAAATACTTGGAGGTGTTTAAGGAGGTAATAAGTTCTTGAAGTGTTTGATGACTTAATAAGTAATTGCGGTTCTGTTTTGTCTGAGTGAATTTAAGATGCATCTTATCCCCTCATTGTATTAATAAATATTGAATTAGTAATCTACGAGTATCACCCCCTCTACTCCTTCTAAACATTGGTTCCCAGAAAATAATACTTACTCACGTGCCTATACATCTACCACACTACCCAAAACTTTCCATGCGTTATGTTATATAGCCTACTAAAAAGCTGGGTGGTGGCAGCTACCCTTGTAAGTATAATAAGTGTTGTACTAAGAATAACATGGTTCCCCAGACTCACCCATGTATGAGAATATAAGTTAAACAGAGTAAATACTTCGGAAAGGTAAGGACATATAAATTTAGAAAATGTAATATACAGTATATGAAAAGAAATGAAAGACTTGGATAGTATAAGAAAAGACATAAGACATGTATGTAAATTGTGGAACTAAAGACAGCCTAGAAATTATTAAATAACTACACCATGAAAGTTTAATCTAAAGAACATACATAACTAAGGAAAGAATTACTTATATAAGAATATCAGCAAGAGTATAAAATACATTTATAAATAAAGAATTGAAGAATAATAACAGAAAAGAATATCTGGAGATTAATTATAAAGAGAAAGAAACGGCCAGTTACACAAGATAGTTTCGAAAATCTTAAGAGAGGGATGAAGTTAGGGCAAAGGGGCGACAGTTAGATGGATTAGAATGGTCACCCTTCTTTGGGATGGGCTGAACCAAGGCATGCTTCCAAGAAGAAGGAAAAGTTTGAGTTTTGAGGCAAAGACGAAAAAGGCGAGCAAGCACAGGGGACAGAGCTTCAGCACACTCCCTCAGAACACGAGGGGGTATTCCGTCCGGTCCATGCGCCTTACTTACATTCAACCTGGATAACACACCAGCAATCCTCCGAGTGGAGATTATAGGAAAGTGGGGGGAGCAAGGGGTAGGAGGGATAGAGTTGGAATCGTCTAAGGTTGAATTAGAGGAGAATAAGGTGCCAAAGTGATTGGCTTTGCCAGGGGGAGAGTTGGCTATAGAGTTATCAGGTCGGAAGAGAGGAGGTAAAGGAGTGCAGAAGTCATTACAGATGTTTTTGGTTAAGTACCAGAAGGATTTACTACAGGAAGAATTAGTCAGGACAGCGGTCTTTCATTTTATAAAATTCCGCTTGGCCCTACGAAGAATAGCCTTACAACGATTCCTAGGAGTAATGAAAGAGGTGTGGGTAATAGAAGGAGGTGGTTTCATAGCTTGATATGCCATATCTCTCTCCCTGCATGCAGGAGAGCAGGAGCAATCAAACCATGATTGTAAAGTGAAAGTTTTGGTAGAAGATGGGATAAATGAACTCGTACCACCCAGTATAACCCCAGCAATGCTGTCAGCCAATACCGATGCGTCCCGAGTGGATAAGCAACATTCATCCCAAGGATTGCCAGTTTGCCCTCCGATAGTGCCATAGTTGACGTTTAGAGGGGGGTTGGGGTGGTGGTCGTGCCCATTTTGATTAAATAGAAATAAGATTGTGATCAGAAGACACTAAGGGGGGGGGGGCAGAAATTGAGTATGAATAGTGTGAGGGGTTAGAGGTAAAACAAAGATCAAGAATGTTAGCAAGTTGATCGTGTCGATCAAGAACACATGTAGGGTGTTTGATATTTGTTCCAAATCATTAAGTAGGGAAAAAGAGAGTGCCTCAGCTCCACCTGGGTCATCCCTTGCAGAGCCAAGCCACTCTCTGTGATGTACAGTCTCGTTCAAGATTCTTCGAACACTGCTGGAGACAGCTGGCAACTCAAGTCCGTTTGTTTACGATAGAACGTATTATAATATAATACAAAACAACAAAGCCCTACAATTAAATTATGCAACGGGGAACTAAGTAACCAATCACCGATCACCTTTACATTTATTCATAATTTTTACTACGTACTAGAGTAAACAAACGGCCTTGAGTTGCCAGCTGTCTCCAGCAGTGTTTGAAGAATCTTGAACGAGACTGTACATTCAGGAGCCGGTGCATGCCCAGTATTTGCCAACAGCGCGTGACTGAGACGTGACCGATCGCCCGGGCGGCGAGCAAGCCGATCTTTTGGTGAAGATGATAAATGAAAAGGAAAAGTAATCAGAGACGTGACCGATCACCCAAGCGGCTAACGAGCCGATCAGTGGCGAAGAGGATAAAAGAGAAAGTTAGAAGAGAAAAGAGACAAGACCAATCACAGAATGGATGGAAGAGATAGAAGATGGAAGAAGAGAACACACGTGGTTCCCTCGCAGTAAATGAAGAGCCCTAGAACCCACACCAAATCCACTCTATTGAAAGATGCAACGTTACCCCAGTGACAACCTTGGTAGTCCTACCACTTACAACATTAGATCATAAGACAACGGAATGTTGTTAGCAGAAACGCAAGTACCTGCCCTATTCTCCCCACCATCGGCTAGGCCGCTCGGACATAAGCTGCAACACTTGTTATATATGCAAACACCTAACATAAATATAACACCTACGACGAAAGTTAGCTGAAACACAAACATGAGACAACAGAAGAAGTTGGGTTGAACACTAAGACCTATCATCCGACTGCTACTTTCCAATCTCCTCACCTTTCTTCTTGCACTATCCACCAACCCCAAGTTCCTCCAAAATCCACCATCATTCTTCAAGTCCAGTTCCCGTATCACCAATCTACGCACCAGCGGATCACGACATATTCACACTTTACTTCATCCATTGATTCGACAAGGCCATCGTAACATATTCGTATTCATTCGCCAGCCAGCTTTCGCCGTGATAGGACCTCTCTCCATACCCTTCACCTCCAAAGCCTTTGTCTAAAACTGTTGACGACCGGGATGTAAACGACCACCTCACTAACCATCACTTGACACCACTCACCACCACTTAAACAATTGGGAAGCTTGGTCCAGACAACACTCACCACTGCCACCACCAGCAACAACAATAATAATAACACTCACCACTGCCACCCACAACACCAATAATAACACTCGCCACTGCCGCCACCAACAACAAAAATAATAACACTCACCACTGCCACCAACAACAATAACACTCACCACTGCCGCGGCCAACAACAACACTCGCCATTGCCACCAACAACAACAATAATAACACTCACCACTGCCACCAACAACAATAACAATAATATCACTCGGCACTGCCACCAACAACAACAATAATAACACTAACCACTGCCACCAACAACAATAACACTCACCACTGCCGCCGCCAACAACAACAACAACAATAATAGCACTCGCCATTGCCACCAACAACAACAATAATAACACTCACCACTGCCACCGACAATAATAACACTCACCACTGCCACCACCAACAACAATAATAACACTAACCACTGCCACCAACAACGACAATAATAACACTCACCCCTTCCACCAACAGCAACAACAATAACACTAGCCACTGCCACCAACAACAACAATAATAACACTCACCACTGCCACCAACAATAATAACACTCACCACAGCCACCACCAACAACAATAATAACACAAAGCACTGCCACCAACAGCAACAACAATAACACTAGCCACTGCCACCAACAACGACAATAATAACACTCACCCCTTCCACCAACAACAACAATAATAACACTCGCCACTGCCATCACCAACAACAATAACACTCACCACTGCCACCAACAATAATAACTCTCACCACTGCCACCAACAACAACAATAATAATAACACTCACCACTGCCACCACCAACAACAATAATAACACTCGCCATTGCCACCAACAACAACAATAATAACACTCACCACTGCCACCAACAACAACAATAATAACACTTGCCACTGCCACCACCAACAACAATAACACTCACCACTGCCACCAACAACAACAATAATAACATTTACCACTGCCACCAACAACAACAATAATAACATTTACCACTGCCACCAACAACAACAATAATAACATTTACCACTGCCACCAACAACAATAATAACACTCACCACTGCCGCCAACAACAACAATAATAACACTCACCACTGCCACACCAACAACAATAATAACACTCACCACTGCCACCACCAACAACAATAATAACACTCACCATTGCCACCAACAACAACAAGAATAACACTCACCACTGCCACCAACAACAATAATAAGACACCACTGCCACCAACAACAACAAGAATAACACTCACCACTGCCACCAACAACAATAATAAGACACCACTGCCACCAACAACAACAATAATAAAACTCGCCATTGCCACCAACAACAATAATAACACTCACCACTGCCACCAACAACAACAATAATAATAACACTCGCCACTGCCACCAACAATAATAACACTCGCCATTGCCACCAACAACAATAATAATAACACTCACCACTGCCACCAACAACAACAATAATAACACTCACCACTGCCAACAACAATAATAACACTCGCCATTGCCACCAACAACAACAATAATAAAACTCGCCATTGCCACCAACAACAATAATTACACTAACCACTACCACCAACAACATTTACACTCGATACTACCATCAACAAGAACAACAACAACAATAATAACTCTCACCACTGCCACCAACAACAACAACAATAATAACAATCGCCATTGCCACTAACAACAACAATAATAACACTCACCACTGCCACCAACAACAACAATAATAACACTCACCACTGCCAACAAACACTCGCCACTAACAACAATAACACTCGCCATTGCCACCAACAACAGTAACACTTGCCACTGCCAACAACAATAATAACACTCACCACTGCCACCAACAAAAACATCAACAATCGCCACTGCCACCATCAATGAAATTTTCCCTCGAGTTTTGAAAGAGTGTAAGGAACAGATTAGCGGACCCCTCGTAAAATTATTTACAAAATCATTAGACATGGGAGTTGTGCCAGACTTGTGGAAGCAGGCAAATGTACACTCGCAATAAAAAGTATCGGTGCATACTGTAGTGTAACAATTTGAGACCAGTGACGATTGGTATTGGGAAAGGCGAGTTGTTCCAGCCGTATGTTGGCAGCCCTGTAATCCTGCTGAGCTGCATCACAAGCACCTACTATGGTCTGATCAAGTGAAACAAACCGTTATAAATAAGGTCGGGAAGTGATAAATAGACAGTATGAAATATGAGGACCTCCCTGTTAACAAAATTATTTGTGATACTTGTTAATATTGGCACATTAATTTATGCTACCAAATAAACCACTCAACCTGGTCGTCCTGAGGGCTCATGCAGCGTGGACGGCCGCTCCGAGACCTGTCGTCTGTAGCACCCGTTTCGAGGTATCGCCGAATCCATCGTGCAGCGGTGTTCCTGTGGACACCAACCCGCCGGCTAATAAATGTGACGCCGAACCCTTCGTTATGAAGGGCAATGATAGCTCCTCGTGTTCCCTCTGAGGTTTCCATGTTGCCTGCCATGTATATCTCTGCTGCTTCATATTGCCTCTGTTTTATACCCACGTTCGCTCATCATTCAGTCGACACAAAGCAACAATCCAAAAAGAGGAAACAAACACACTGATTGTCAGCCATATGGCAACACCTAGTGGAATGGGGGGGGGGGGGGGGGTATGAGGATACACTTACCAACTTTCCCGACATATCATTGTATACGTATCGTTTTGGAAGTCGTCGATCTTACCCTGCTCCGATACTTTTTGGTGCGCATGTAGTACCCATATTCAAAAAGGAAGACAGCATCAGCGTCAAATTACCGGCCAATTAGTTTGACGTCAGTAGTGGGGGAAATTTCTTGAATCAATTATAGCAAATAGCATTGATCGCATTTAGAGAAAAGCAAATTAATCTACGATTCTCAACATGGGTTTACAAAGGGAAAATCTTGTCTAACAAATCTGCTGACGATGTTATTTACTTAGACTTTAGCAAAGAGTTTGACAGAGTACCACATCAGAGGCTACTGAGAAAAGTTAAGGCTCATGGTATCGAGGGGAAAGTTTTAAATTGTATAAAATCGTGGCTCACCGATAGAACAGAGGGTCAGCGTATATGGTGTCAAATCTGAGTGGGGCCGTGTAACCAGTGGGGTTCCCCAGTGGTCAGTACGGGGCCCACTCTTGTTCATAATCTATATAAACGACCTAGATACTGGGATCAGCAGTGACATAAGCAAGTTTGCGGATGACACTAAAATAGGGCGGCAGATTAATTCAGGGCAGGATGCAAATGCACTACAGGAGGATTTAAATATACTGCAGTAGTGGTCAGAGAAATGGCAAATGAAATTCAACACCAGTAACTGCAGAGTACTTAATATTGGTAGAACAAATATTGTCAACGAATACAGCCTTAACAACATCAACCTAGAAAGGTCGACTTGTGAAAGATACCTAGGGGTACTTGTAAGCCCGGACCTACGGCCTAGAAAGCAGTGCGTTAATGTTCGAAATAAGGCAAACGGAGTATTAGGTTTTATATCTAGAAGTGTAAGTAATAAGAGTGCAGAGGTCTTATTGCAACTATATCTTGCGTTAGTCAGGCCGCACCTCGATTATGCGGTGCAGTTCTGGTGCCCTTATTATAGAATGGATATCAATTCACTGGAGGAGTGCAGCGAAGAATGACGAAAATGATTCCGGGACTTAGAAACCTTCCATATCAAGATAGGTTAAAGAAACTAAACTTGCATTCCCTAGAAAGACGAAGATTGCGGGGAAATATGATAGAAGTATTTAAGTGGGTGAAAGGAATTAATAAAGACGATATAGATAAAGTTCTTATACTATCCGAGCAGGACAGGACTTATAGCAACGGATGTAAGTTGGATAAGTTTAGGCTTAGGAGAGAGATAGGAAAGAACTGGTTCACAAATAGGGTGGTGGACGAGTGGAACAAGCTTAGCAACTTTGTAGTAAGTGCTGGAACGCCCGAGAGTTTTAAAAGGAGGCTAGATGGATTCAAGGATAATAGAGAGTGGTAGTAAATCTCGACAGGAGCTGCCATGCACAGGCCAACAGGCCTAAAGCAAACTCCTTATTTTCTGATGTTCTGATGTTCTTAAAAATAACATTCACCAATACCACCAACAACAACAATAATAACACTCACCACTGCCGCCAACAACAACAATAATAACACTCGCCACTGCCGCCAACAACAACAATAATAACAATCGCCACTGCCACCAACAACAACAATAATAACACTCGCCAATGCCATCAACAACAACAATAATAAGACTCACCACTGCCACCAACAACAATAATAACACTCACCACAGCCACCAACAACAACAACAATAATAATAACACTCACTACTGCCACAAACAACAACAATAATAACACTCGCCAATGCCACCAACAGCAACAATAATAACGATCACCACTGCCACCAACAACAACAATAATAACACTTACAACTGCCACCAACAACAACAATAATAACACTCACCACTGCCACCAACAATAATAACACACCACTGCCGCCAACAATAACAACAATAATAACACTCACCACTGCCACAAACAACAATAATAACACTCACCAATTCCACCACCAACAACAATAATAACACTCGGCAATGCCAACAACAACAACAATAATAATAACACTCACGACTGCCACCAACAACAATAATAACACTCACTACTGCTACCACCAACAACAATAATAACACTCACTACTGCCACCAACAACAACAATAATAACACACCATTGCCACCATCAATAATAATAACACACCACTGCCACCAACAACAATAATAACACTCACCACTGCCACCAACAACAATAATAATAACACTCGCCAATGCCAACAACAACAACAATAAAATAACACTCACGACTGCCACCAACAACAATAATAATAACACTCACCACTGCCACCAACAACAATAATAACACACCACTGCCACCAACAACAACAATAATAACACTCACCACTGCCGCCAAAAACACTAATAACACTCACTACTGCCACCAACAAAAACAATAATAACACTCACTAATGCCACCAACAACAATAATAACACTCACCACTACCACCAACAACAACAATAATAATAACACTCACCACTTCCACCAACAACAATAACACTCATCTCTGCCACCAACAACAATAACACTCGCCACTGCCACCAACAAGAATAACACTCGCCACTGCCACCAACAACAACAATAATAACACTCGACATTGCCACCAACAACAACAATAATAACACTCACCACTGCCACCAACAACAATAATAACACTCACTACTGCCACCACCAACAGCAATAATAACACTCACTACTGCCACCAACAACAACAATAATTACACACCACTGACACCAACAACAATAATAACACTGACCACTACCACCAACAACAATAATAACACCCACCACTGCCACCAACAACAATAATAACACTCACATCTGCAACCAACAACAATAATAACACTCACCACTGCCACCAACATCAATAATAACACTCACCACTGCCACCAACAACAATAATAACACTCACCACTGCCACCAACAACAATAATAACACTCACCACTGCCGCCAACAACAACAACAACAACAACAATAATAACACTCGCCACTGCCACCAACAACAACAATAATAATAATAACACTCCCCAATGCCACCAACAACAACAATAATAAGACTCACCACTGCCACCAACAACATTAATAACACTCACCACTGCCACCAACAACAACAATAAAAACACTCACCACTGCCACCAACAACAACAATAATAACACTCACCACTGACACCAACAACAATAAAAACACACCACTGCCACCAACAACAACAATGATAACACTCATCACTGCCACCAACATCAATAATAACATTCACTACTGCCACCACCAACAACAAAAATAACACTCACTACTGCCACCAACAACAACAATAACAACACACCACTGCCACCAACAACAATAATAACACTCACCACTGCCACCAACAACAATAATAACACTTACCACTGACACCAACAATAATAATAACACTCACCACTGCCACCACCAACAACAATAATAACACTCGCCACAGCCGCCAACACCAACAATAATAACACTCACCACTGTCACCAACAACAACAATAATAAACACTCACCACTGCCACCAACAACAACAATAATAATAACACTCACCACTGCCACCAACAACAATAACAACACTCACTACTGCCACCACCAACAACAATAATAACACACACTACTGCCACCAACAACAAAAATAATAATAACACTCACCACTGCCACCAACAACAATAACACTCACCACTGCCACCAACAATAACGCTCGCCATTTGACACCAACAACAATAACACTCACTACTACCACCAACAACAACAATAATAATAACACTCGGCATTGCACCACCAACAACAATAATAATAATAACACTCACCACTGCCACCAACAACAATAACACTCACCACTGCCACCAACAATAACACTCGCCACTGACACCAACAACAATATCACTCACTACTGCCACCAACAACAACAACAATAATAACATTCACCACTGCCACCAACAACAATAATAACACTCACCACTGTCACCAACAACAACAATAACAACACTCACCACTACAACCAACAACAATAATAACACTCACCACTACCGCCAACAACAACAACAATAATAACCCTCGCCACTGCCACCAACAACAACAATAATAATAACACTCGCCAATGCCATAAACAACAACAATAATAAGACTCACCACTGCAAACAACAACAATAATAACACTCACCACTGCCACCAACAACAACAATAATAACACTCACCACTGCCACCAACAACAACAATAATAACACTCGCCAATGCCACCACCAACAACAATAATAACATACCACTGCCACCAACAACAACAATAATAACAAGCACCAATGCCACCAACATCAATAATAACACTCACTACTGCCACCAACAACAATAATAACACTCACCACTACAACCAACAACAACAATAATAACACTCACCACTGCCACCAACAACAATAATAACACTCACTACTATCTCCAACAACAACAATAATAACACACCACTGCCACCAACAACAATAATAACACTCTCCACTGCCATCATCAACAATAATAACACTCACCACTGCCACCAACAACAATAATAACACTCACTACAGCCACCAACAACAACAATAATAACACTCAATACTGCCACAAACAACAACAATAATAACACTCACCACTGCCACCAACAACAACAATAATAACACTCACCACTGCCACCAACAACAATAATAACACTCACTACTATCACCAACAACAACAATAATAACACGCCACTGCAACCAACAACAACAATAATAACACTCGCCACTGACACCAACAACAACAATAATAATAATAACACTCGCCAATGCCACCAACAACAACAATAATAACACTCACCACTGCCACCAACAACAATAATAACACTCACCACTGCCACCAACAACAACAATAATAACACTCACCACTGCCACCAACAACAACAATAATAACACTCACCACTGCCACCAACAACAATAAAAACACACCACTCCCACCAACAACAACAATAATAACACTCATCACTGCCACCAACATCAATAATAACACTCACTACTGCCAATACCAACAACAATAATAACACTCACTACTGCCAACAACAACAACAATAACAACATACCACTGCCACCGACAACAATAATAACACTCACCACTGCCACCAACAACAATAATAACACTCACTACTGCCACCACGAATAACAATAATAACACTCACTACTGCCACCAACAACAACAATAATAATAACACTCACCACTGCCACCAACAACAATAACACTCACCACTGCCTCCAACAATAACACTCGCCACTGACACCAACAACAATAACACTCACTACTGCCACCAACTACAATAACACTCGCCATTACAACCAAAAACAACAACAATAATAATAACACTCGGCACTGCCACCACAAACAACAATAATAATAATAACACTCACCACTGCCACCAACCTCAGTAACACTCACCACTGCCACCAACAACAATAATAACACTCACCACTGCCACCAACAACAATAATAACACTCACCACTGTCACCAACAACAACAATAAGAACACTCACCACTACAACCAACAACAATAATAACACTCACCACTGCCGCCAACAACAACAACAAAAATATCCCTCGCCACTGCCACCAACAACAACAATAATAATAACACTCGCCAATGCCATAAACAACAACAATAATAAGTCTCACCACTGCAACCAACAACAATAATAACACTCACCACTGCCACCAACAACAATAATAATAACACTCACCACTGCCAAAACAACAACAATAATAACACTCGCCAATGCCACCACCAACAACAATAATAACACACTGCTGCCACCAACAACAACAATAATAACACTCACCACTGCCACCAACATCAATAATAACACTCACTACTGCCACCAACAACAATAATAACACTCACCACTGCCACCAACAACAACAATAATAACACTCACCACTGCCACCAACAACAATAATAACACTCACTACTACCACCAACAACAACAATAATAACACACCACTGCCACCAGCAACAATAATAACACTCACCACTGCCACCAACAACAATAATAACACTCTCCACTGCCATCATCAACACTAATAACACTCACCACTGCCACCAACAACAATAATAACACTCACAACTGTCACCAACAACAATAATAACACTCACCACTGCCACCAACAACAATAATAACACTCACTACAGCCACCAACAACAAGAATAATAACACTCACTACTGCCACAAACAACAACAATAATAACACTAACCACTGTCACAAACAACAATAACACTCACCACTGCCACCAACAACAACAATAATAACACTCAGCACTGCCGCCAACAACAACAATAATAACACTCACCATTGCCGCCAACAACAACAATAATAACACTCACCACTGCCACCAACAACAATAACACTCACCACTGCCACCAACAACAATAACACTCGCCACTGCCAACAACAACAATATCACTCGCCACTGCCACCAAGAACAACAATAATAACACTCGCCATTGCCACCAACAACAACAATAACACTCACCACTGCCACCAACAACAATAATAACACTCACTAGTGCCATCACCAACAACAATAATAATAACACTCGCCACTGCCACCAAACACAACAACAATAATAACACTCGGCACTGCTACCACCAACAACAATAATAATAACACTCACCACTGCCACCAACAACAATAATAACACTCACGAGTGCCATCACCAACAACAATAATAATAACACTCGCCACTGCCACCAACAACAATAATAACACTCACCACTACCACCAACAACAATAATAACACTCTCCACTGCCACCAACAACAATAATAACACTCACCACTGCCACCAACAACAATAATAACACTCACCACTACCACCAACAACAATAATAACACTCTCCACTGCCACCAACAACAATAATAACACTCACCACTGCCACCAACAACAATAATAACACTCACCACTGCCACCAACAACAATAATAACACTCACCACTGTCACCAACAACAACAACAATAACACTTACCACTGCCGCCAACAATAATAATAACACTCACCATGGCCACCAACAACACTCACCACTGCCACCAACAACACTCACCACTGCCACCAACAACAACAATAATAACACTCACCACTGCCACTAACAACAATAACACTCACCACTGCCACCAACAACAATAACACTCGCCACTGCCACCAACAACAATATCACTCGCTACTGCCACCACGAACAACAATAATAACACTCGCCATTGCCACCAACAACAACTATAACACTCACCACTGCCACCAACATCAATAATAACACTCACTACTGACATCACCCACAACAATAATAATAACACTCGCTTCTGCCACCAAACACAACAACAATAATAACACTCGGCACTGCTACCACCAACACCAATAATAATAACCCTCACCACTGCCACCAACAACAATAACACTCACCACTGTCACCAACAACAATAATAACACTCACCACTGCCACCATCAACAATAATAGCACTCACCACTGCCACCATCAACAATAATAACACTCTCCACTGCCATCAACAACAATAAAAACACTCACCACTGCCACCAACAACAAAAATAACAACTACCACTGCCACCAACAACAATAATAACACTCACCGTCACCAACAACAACAATAATAACATTTACCACTGCCGCCAACAATAATAATAACACTCACCACGGCCACCAGCAACACTCACTACTGCCACCAACAACACTCACCACCGCCACCAACAACAACAATAATAACACTCACCACTGCCACCACCAACAACAATAATAACACACCACTGCCACCAACAACAATAATAACACTCACCACTGCCACCAACAATAATAATAACACTTACCACTGCCACCAACAATAATAATATCACTCACCACTGCCACCACCAACAATAATAACACTCTCCACTGGAACCAACAACAATAATAACACTCACCACTGCCACAAAACAATAATAATATCACTCACCACTGCCACCAACAACAATAATAACACTTACCACTGCCACCAACAATGATAATAACACTCACCACTGCCACCAACATTAATAATATTACTCACCACTGCCACCAACAACAATAATAACACTCACTACTGACATCACCAACAACAATAATAATAACACTCGCCACTGCCACCAAACACAACAACAATAATAACACTCGGCACTGCTACCACCAACAACAATAATAATAACACTCACAACTGCCACCAACAACAATGACACTCACCACTGCCACCAACAGCAATAATAACACTCACCACTGCCACCAACAACAATAATAACACTCACCACTGCCACCAACAACAATAATAACACTCACCACTGCCACCAACAACAATAATAACACTCACCACTGCCACCAACAACAATAATAACACTTACCACTGCCGCCAACAATAATAATAACACTCACCACGGCCACCAGCAACACTCACCACTGCCACCAACAACACTCACCACCGCCACCAACAACAACAATAATAACACTCACCACTGCCACCACCAACAACAATAATAACACACCACTGCCAACAACAACAATAATAACACTCACCACTGCCACCAACAACAATAATAACACTTACCACTGCCACCAACAATAATAATATCACTCACCACTGCCACCAACAACAATAATAACACTCTCCACTGCCACCAACAACAACAATAATAACACTCACCAATGCCACCAACAACAATAATAACACTCACCACTGCCACCAACAACAATAAAAACACTCTCCAGTGCCACCAACAACAATAATAACACTCACCACTGCCACCAACAACAATAATAACACCTACCACTGCCACCAACAACAATAATAACACTCACCACTGTCACCAACAACAACAATAATAACACTTACCACTGCCGCCAACAATAATAATAACACTCACCACGGCCACCAGCAACACTCACCACTGCCACCAAAAATACTCACCACCGCCACCAACAACAACAATAATAACACTCACCACTGCCACCACCAACAACAATAATAACATACCACTGCCACCAACAACAATAATAACACTCACCACTGCCACCAACAACAATAATAACACTTACCACTGCCACCAACAATAATAATATCACTCACCACTGCCACCAACAACAATAATAACACTCTCCACTGCAACCAGCAACAATAATAACACTCACCACTGCCACCAACAATAATAATATCACCCACCACTGCCACCAACAACAATAATAACACTTACCACTGCCACCAACAATGATAATAACACTCACCACTGCCACCAACAATAATAATATCACTCACCACTGCCACCAACAACAATAATAACACTCTCCACTGCAACCAACAACAATAATAACACTCACCACTGCCACCAACACAATAATAACACTCACCACTGCCACCAACAACAACAATAAAAACACTTACCACTGCCACCAACAACAATAACACTCACCACTGCCGCCAACAATATTAATAACACTCACCACGGCCACCAACAACAACAATAATAACACTCACTACTGCCACCAACAACAATAATAATAATAACACTCACCACTGCCACCACCAACAATAACACTCACCACTGCCACCAACAATAACACTCGCCACTGACACCAACAACAGTAACACACACTACTGCAACCAACAACAACAAAAATAATAATAACCCTCACCATTGCCACCAACAACAATAACACTCACCACTGCCACCAACAACAATAATAACACTCACCACTGCCACCAACAACAATAATAACACTCACCACTGTCACCAACAACAACAATAACAACACTCACCACTACAACCAACAACAATAATAACACTCACCACTGCCGCCAACAACAAAAACAATAATAACCCTCGCCACTGCCACCAACAACAACAATAATAATAACACTCGCCAAGGCCATAAGCAACAACAATAATAAGACTCACCACTACAACCAACAACAATAATAACACTTACCACTCCCACCAACAACACCAATAATAAAACTCACCACTGCCACCAACAACAACAATAATAACACTCGCCAATGCCACCAACAACAACAATAATAACACACCACTGCCACCACCAACAACAATAATAACAAACACCACTGCCACCAACATCAATAATAACACTCACTACTGCCACCAACAACAATAATAACACTCACCACTGCGACCAACAACAACATTAATAACACTCACCACTGCCACCAACAACAATAAAAACACTCACTACTACCACCAACTACAGCAATAGTAACACTCACCACTGCCACCAACAACAATAATAACACTCATCACTGTCACCAACAACAATAATAACACTCACCACTGCCACCAACAACAATAATAACACTCACTACAGCAACCAACAACAATAATAGCACTCACCACTGCCACCAACAACAACAATAAGAGCACTCACCACTGACACCACCAACAACAATAATAATAACGCTCACCACTGCCAACAATAACAATAACACTCACCACTGCCAACAACAATAATAACACCTACCACTGCCACCAACAACAATAATAACACTCACCACTGTCACCAACAACAACAATAATAACACTTACCACTGCCGCCAACAATAATAATAACACTCACCACAGCCACCAGCAACACTCACCACTGCCACCAACAACACTCACCACCGCCACCAACAAAAACAAAAATAACACTCACCACTGCCCCCACCAACAACAATAATAACACACCACTGCCACCAACAACAATAATAACACTCACCACTGCCACCAACAACAAAAATAACACTTACAACTGCCACCAACAATAATAATATCACTCACCACTGCCACCAACAACAATAATAACACTCTCCACTGCCACCAACAACAACAATAATAACACTCACCACTGCCACCAACAACAATAACACTCACCACTCTCACCAACAACAATAATAACACTCACCACTGCCACCATCAACAATAATAACACTCACCACTGCCACCAACAACAATAATAACACTCTCCAGTGCCACCAACAACAATAATAACACTCACCACTGCCACCAACAACAATAATAACACCTACCACTGCCACCAACAACAATAATAACACTCACCACTGTCACCAACAACATCAATAATAACACTTACCAATGCCGCCAACAATAATAATAACACTCACCACGGCCACCAGCAACACTCACCACTGCCACCAAAAACACTCACCACCGCCACCAACAACAACAATAATAACACTCACCACTGCCACCACCAACAACAATAATAACACACCACTGCCACCAACAACAATAATAACACTCACCACTCCCACCAACAACAATAATAACACTTACCACTGCCACCAACAATAATAATATCACTCACCACTGCCACCAACAACAATAATAACACTCTCCACTGCAACCAACAACAATAATAACACTCACCACTGCCACCAACAATAATAATATCACTCACCACTGCCACCAAAAACAATAATAACACTCACCACTGCCACCAACACAATAATATCACTCACCACTGTCACCAACAACAACAATAATAACACTTACCACTGCCACCAACAACAATAACACTCACCACTGCCGCCAACAATAATAATAACACTCACCACGGCCACCAACAACAACAATAATAACACTCACTACTGCCACCAACAACAATAATAATAATAACACTCACCACTGCCACCACCAACAATAACACTCACCACTGCCACCAACAATAACACTCGCCACTGACACCAACAACAATAACACCCACTACTGCCACCAACAACAACAATAATAATAATAACCCTCACCATTGCCACCAACAACATTAAGACTCACCACTGCCACCAACAACAATAATAACACTCACCACTGCCACCAACAACAATAATAACACTCACCACTGTCACCAACAACAACAATAACAACACTCACCACTACAACCAACAACAATAATAACACTCACCACTGCCACCAACAACAAAAACAATAATAACCCTCGCCACTGCTACCAACAACAACAATAATAATAACACTCGCCAATGCCATAAACAACAACAATAATAAGACTCACCACTACAACCAACAACAATAATAACACTCACCACTGCCACCAACAACAACAATAATAAAACTCACCACTGCCACCAACAACAACAATAATAACACTCGCCAATGCCACCAACAACAACAATAATAACACACCACTCCCACCAACAACAACAATAATAACAAACACCACTGCCACCAACATCAATAATAACACTCACTACTGCCACCAACAGCAATAATAACACTCACCACTGCGACCAACAACAACATTAATAACACTCACCACTGCCACCAACAACAATAAAAACACTCACTACTACCACCAACTACAGCAATAGTAACACTCACCACTGCCACCATCAACAATAATAACACTCACCACTGTCACCAACAACAATAATAACACTCACCACTTCCACCAACAACAATAATAACACTCACTACAGCAACCAACAACAACAATAATAACACTCACTACTGCCACAAACAACAACAATAATGACACTAACCACTGTCACCAACAACAATAACACTCACCACTGCCAATAACAACAACAATAGTAACACTCAGCACTGCCGCCAACAACAACAATAATAATACTCACCACTGCCGCCAACAACAACAATAATAATACTCACCACTGCCGCAACAACAACAATAGTAATACTCACCACTGCCGCTAACAACAACAATAATAATACTCACCACTGCCGCCAACAACAACAACAATAACATTCACAACTGCCACCAACAACAATAACACTCACCACTGCCACCAACAACAATAATAACACTCACCATTGCCACTAACAACAATAATAACACTTACCACTGCCACCAACAATAATAATAACACTCAATACTACCACCAACAACAAAAATAATAACACACAACTGCCACCAACAACAATAATAGCACTCACCACTGCCACCAACAACAACAATAATAACACTCACCACTGCCGCCAACAACAACAACAACAACAATAATAACATTCTCCACTAACACCAACAACAACAATGATAATAATAACACTCGCCAATGCCACCAACAACAACAATAATAACACTCACCACTGCTACCAACAACAATAATAACACTCACCACTGCCACCAACAACAATAAAAACACACCACTGCCACCAACAACAACAATAATAACACTCATCACTGCCACCAACATCAATAATAACACTCATTACTGCCACTACCAACAACAATAATAACACTCACTACTGCCACCACCAATAACAATAATAACACTCACTACTGCCACCAACAACAACAATAATAATAACACTCACCACTGCCACAAACAACAATAACACTCACCAATGCGACCAATAATAACACTCGCCACTGACACCAACAACAATAACACTCACTACTGCCACCAACAACAATAACACTCGTCATTACAACGAAAAACAACAACAATAATAATAACACTCGGCACTGCCACTACAAACAACAATAATGATAATAACACTCACCACTGCCACCAACCTCAGTAACACTCACTACAGCAACCAACAACAACAATAATAACACTCACTACTGCCACAACCAACAACAATAATGACACTAACCACTGTCACCAACAACAATAACACTCACCACTGCCAAAAACAACAACAATAATAACACTCAGCACTGCCGCCAACAACAACAATAATATTACTCACCACTGCCGCCAACAACAACAATAATAATACTCACCACTGCCGCAACAACAACAATAATAACATTCACAACTGCCACCAACAACAATAACACTCACCACTGCCACCAACAACAATAATAACACTCAACACTGCCACTAACAACAATAATAACACTTACCACTGCCACCAACAATAATAATAACACTCAATACTACCACCAACAACAAAAATAATAACACACCACTGCCACCAACAACAATAATAGCACTCACCACTGCCACCAACAACAATAATAGCACTCACCACTGCCACCAACAACAACAATAATAGCACTCACCACTGACACCACCAACAACAATAATAATAACGCTCACCACTGCCAACAACAACAATAACACTCACCACTGCCAACAACAACAATAACACTCGCGACTGCCACCAACAACAATAACACTCGCCACTACACTCAACAACAACAACAATTATAATAACACTCGCCAATGCCACCAACAACAACAATAAAAATAATAAGACTCACCACTGCCACCAACAACAATAATAACACTCACCACTGCCACCAACAACAACAATAATAACATTCGCCAATGCCAACAACAACAACAATAATAATAACACCCACGACTGCCACCAACAACAATAATAATAACACTCACCAATGCCACCAACAACAATAATAACACACCACTGCCACCAACAACAACAATAATAACACTCACCACTGCCGCCAACAACAACAACAACAACAATAATAACATTCTCCACTAACACCAACAACAACAATAATAATAACACTCGCCAATGCCACCAACAACAACAATAATAACACTCACCACTGCCACCAACAACAATAATAACAATCACCACTGCGACCATCAACAACAATAATAACACTCACCACTGCCACAACAACAACAATAAAAACACTCACCACTGCGACCAACAACAATAAAAACACACCACTGCCACCAACAACAATAATAACACTCATTACTGCCACCAACAACAATAATAACACTCACTACTGCCACCAACAACAACAATAACAACATACCACAGCCACCAACAACAATAATAACACTCACCACTGCCACCAACAACAATAATAACACTCACTACTGCCACCACCAATAACAGTAATAACACTCACTACTGCCACCAACACCCACAATAATAATAACACTCACCACTGCCACAAACAACAATAACACTCACCACTGCGACCAACAATAACACTCGCCACTGACACCAACAACAATAACACTCACTACTGCCACCAACAATAATAAGACTCGCCATTACAACCAAAAACAACAACAATAATAATAACACTCGCACTGCACCACAACAACAATAAAAATAATAACACTCACCACTGCCGCCAACCTCAGTAACACTCACCACTGCCACCAACAACAATAATAACACTCACCACTGCCACCAACAACAATAATAACACTCACCACTGTCACCAACAACAACAATAACAACACTCACCACTACAACCAACAACAATAATAACACTCACCACTGCCGCCAACAACAAAAACAATAATAACCCTCGCCATTGCCACCAACAACAACAATAATAATAACACTCGCCAATGCCATAAACAACAACAATAATAAGACTCACCACTGCAACCAACAACAATAATAACACTCACCACTGCCACCACCAACAATAATAATAACACTCACCTCTGCCAAAAACAACAACAATAAAAACACTCGCCAATGCCACCAACAACAATAATAACACTCGCCACTGCCACCAACAACAACAATAATAACACTCACCACTGCCACCAACAACAATAATAACACTCACCACTGCCACCAACAACAATAATAACACTCACCACTGCCACCAACAACAACAATAATAACACTCGCCACTGCCACCAACAACAACAATAATAACACTCACCACTGCCACCAACAACAATAAAACACTCACCACTGCCACCAACAACAATAATAACACTCACCACTGCCACCAACAACAATAACACTCACCACTGCCACCAACAACAATAACACTCGCCAATGCCACCAACAACAATATCACTCGCCACTGCCACCACGAACAACAATAATAACACTCGCCATTGCCACCAACAACAACAATAACACTCACCACTGCCACCAACAACAATAATAACACTCACTACTGACATCACCAACAACAATAATAATAACACTCGCCACTGCCACCAAACACAACAACAATAATAACACTCGGCACTGCTACCACCAACAACAATAATAACACTCACCACTGCCACCAACAACAATAACACTCACCACTGCCACCAACAACAATAATAACACTCACCACTGCCACCAACAACAATAATAACACTCACCACTGCCACCAACAACAATAATAACACTTACCACTGCCACCAACAATGACAATAACACTCACCACTGCCACCAACATTAATAATATCAACTCACCACTGCCACCAACAACAATAATAACACTCTCCATTGCCACCAACAACAACAATAATAACACTCACCACTGCCACCAACAACAATAATAACACTCACCACTGCCACCAACAACAATAATAACACTCACCACTGCCACCAACAACAATAATAACACTCACCACTGTCAAAAATAACAACAATAATAACACTTACCACTGCCGCCAACAATAATAATAATAACACTCACCACGGCCACCAACAAGACTCACCACTGCCACCAACAACACTCACCACCGCCACCAACAACAACAATAATAACACTCAAAACTGCCACCAACAACAATAATAACACTCACCACTGCCACCAACAACAATAATAACACTCACCACTGCCACCACCAACAACAATAATAACACTCACTATTGTCGCCACAACAACAACAATAATAATAACACTCGTCACTGCCACCAACAACAACAATAATAACACACCACTGCCACCAGCAACAATAATAACACTCACCACTGCCACCAACAACAATAATAACACTTACCACTGCCACCAACAATAATAATAACACTCACCACTGCCACCAACAACAATAATACACTCACCACTGCCACCAACAACAATAATAACACTCACCACTGCCACCAAACAACAATAATAACACTCACCACTGCCACCAACAACAATAATAACACTCACCACTGCCACCAACAACAATAATAACACTCACCACTGCCACCAACAACAATAATTACACTCACCACTGCCACAAACAACAACAATAATAACACTCACCACTGCCACAAACAACAACAATAATAACACTCACCACTGCCACCAACAACAATAATAACACTCACCACTGCCACCAACAATAATAACACACACCACTGCCACCACCAACAACAACACTAGCCACTGCCACCACCAACAACAATAATAACACTCACCACTGCCACCAACAATAATAACACTCACCACTGCCACCACCAACAACAACAATAATAACACTCACCACTGCCACCAACAATAATAACACTCACCACTGCCACCAACAATAATAATAACACTCACCACTGCCACAAACAACAACAATAATAATAACACTCACCACTGCCACTAACAACAACACTCGCCACTGCCACCAACAACAACAATAATAACACTCACCACTGCCACCACCAACAACAAAAATAATAACACTCACCACTGCCACCAACAACAACAATAACACTCACCACTGCCACCAACAACAATAATATCACTTACTACTGCTACCAACAACAATAATAACAATCACCACTGCCACCACCAACAACAACAACACTTGCCACTGCCACCACCAACAGCAATAATAACACTCACCACTGCCACCACCAACAACAACAATAATAACACTCACCACTGCCACCAACAACAACAATAATAACACTCACCATTGCCACCAGCAACAACAATAATAACACTCACCACGGCCGCCAACAACAACAATAATAACACTCACAACTGCCACCAACAACAATAATACACTTACCACTGCCACCAACAACAATAATAACACTCACCACTGCCACCAACAACAAAAATAATAACACTCACCACTGCCACCAACAGCAATAATAACACTCACCACTGCCACCACCACCAACAACAATAACACTCACAACTGCCACCAACAACAACAATAATAACACTCACCACTGCCACCAACAACAATAATAACACTCACCACTGCCACCGACAACAACAATAATAACAATCACCACTGCCACCAACAACAATAATAACATTCACCACTGCCACCAACAACAATAATAACATTCACCACTGCCACCAATAACAACAATAATAATGACACTCACCACTGGCCCCAACAACAATAATAACACTCACCAATGTCACCAACAACAAAAATAATATCACTCACCACTGCCACCAACAACAATAATAACACTCACCACTGCCACCAACAAAAACAATAATAACACTCACAACAGCCACCAACAACAACAATAATAACACTCACCACTGCCACCAACAACAATAATAACAATAACAGTCACCACTGCTACCAACAACCATAATAATGATAACACTCACCACTGCCAACATCAACAACAATAATCCTCACCACTGCCACCAACAATAACAACAATAATAACACTCACCACAGCCACCAACAATAATAACACTCACCACTGCCACCAACAAAAAAATAATAACACTCACCACTGCCGCCACCACCAACAACAACAACAATGATAATGACACTCAACACTGCCACCAACAACAACACTCACCATTGCCACCAGCAACAACAATAATAACACTCACCACGGCCGCCAACAACAACAATAATAACACTCACAACTGCCACCAACAACAACAATAATAACACTTACCACTGCCACCAACAACAATAATAACACTCACCAATGTCACCAACAACAAAAATAATATCACTCACCACTGCCACCAACAACAATAATAACACTCACCACTGCCACCACCAACAACAACAATAACACTCACAACTGCCACCAACAACAACAATAATAGCACTCACCACTGCCACCAACAACAATAATAGCATTCACCACTGCCACCAACAACAATAATAACATTCACCACTGCCACCAATAACAACAATAATAATAACACTCACCACTGGCCCCAACAACAATAACAACACTCACCAATGTCACCAACAACAAAAATAATATCACTCACCACTGCCACCAACAACAATAATAACACTCACCACTGCCACCAACAAAAACAATAATAACACTCACAACTGCCACCAACAACAACAATAATAACACTCACCACTGCCACCACCAACAACAATAATAACACACCACTGCCACCAACAACAATAATAACAAAAACAGTCACCACTGCCACCAACAACCATAATAATGATAACACTCACCACTGCCAACATCAACAACAATAATCCACACCACTGCCACCAACAACAACAAAAATAATAACACTCACCACTGCCACCAACAATAATAACACTCACCACTGCCACCACCAATAAAAATAATAACACTCACCACTGCCGCCACCACCAACAACAACAACAATAATAATAACACTCAACACTGCCACCAACAACAACACTCGCCACTGCCCCCAACAACAACAATAATAACACTCACCACTGCCGCCACCAAAAACAATAATAACACTTACCACTGCCACCACCAACAACAATAATAACAATCACCACTGCCACCACCACCACCAACAACAACACTCTCCACTGCCACCAACAACAACAATAATAACACTCACCACTGCCACCAACAACAACAATAATATCACTCACCACTGCCACCAACAACAACAACACTCACCACTGCCACCAACAACAACACTCACCACTGCCAACAACAACAATAATAACACTCACCACTGCCACCAACAATAATAACACACACCACTGCCACCACCAACAACAACACTAGCCACTGCCACCACCAACAACAATAATAACACTCACCACTGCCACCAACAATAATAACACTCACAATTACCACCACCAACAACAACAATAATAACACTCACCACTGCCACCAACAATAATAACACTCACCACTGCCACCAACAATAATAACACTCACCACTGCCACCACCAACAACAACAACAATAATAGCACTCACCACTGCCACCAACAACAACAATAATAACGCTCACAACTGCCACCAGCTACAATAATAATAACACTCACCACTGCCACCTGCAACAACAACAATAATAACACTTGCTACTGCCTCCAACAACAAAAATAATATCACTCACCACTGCCACCAACAACAATAATAACACTCACCACTGCCACCAACAACAACAACAATAACACTCACACCTGCCACTAACAACACCAATAATAACACTCACCACTGCCACCAACAACAATAATAACACTCACCACTGCCACCGACAACAGCAATAATACCACTCACCACTGCCACCAACAACAATAATAACATTCACCACTGCCACCAACAACAATAATAACATTCACCACTGCCACCAACAACAACAATAATAATGACACTCACCACTGGCCCCAACAACAATAATAACAATCACCAATGTCACCAACAACAAAAATAATATCACTCACCACTGCCACCAACAACAATAATAACACTCACCACTGCCACCAACAAAAACAATAATAACACTCACAACAGCCACCAACAACAACAATCGTAACACTCACCACTGCCACCACCAACAACAATAATAACACACCACTGCCACGAAAAACAACAATAATAATAACACTCGCAACTGGCACCACCAACAATAATAACACTCACCACTGCCACCACCAACAACAACACTAGCCACTGCCACCACCAACAACAATAATAACACTCACCACTGCCACCAACAATAATAACCCTCACCACTGCCACCAACAACAACAATAATAACACTCACCACTGCCACCACCAATAATAACACTCACCACTGCCACCACCAACAACAACAATAACAACACTCACCACTGCCACCAACAACAACAATAATAACGCTCACCACTGCCACCAGCTACAATAATAATAACACTCACCACTGCCACCTGCAACAACAACAATAATAACACTTGCCACTGCCACCAACAACAACAATAATAACACGCACAACTGCCACAAACAACAATACTAACACTCACCACTGTCACCAACAACAAAAATAATAACACTCACTACTGCCCCCAAACAACAATAATAACACTCACTACTGCCACAAACATCAACAATAATAACACTCGCCACTGCCACCAACAACAATAATAACACTATCCATTACCACCAACAACAATAATAACACTCACCATTGTCACAAACAACAACAATAATAACAATCACCACTGCCACCAACAACAATAACAACACTCACCACTGCCACCAACAACAATAATAACACTCACCACTGCCACCAACAACAATAATAACACTCACCACTGCCACCAACAACAACAATAACGCTCACCACTGCCACCAGCTACAACAATAATAACACTCACCACTGCCACCAACAACAATAATAACACTCACCACTGCCACCAACAACAACAATAATAACACTCACCACTGCCACCAACAACAACAATAATAACACTCACCACTGCCACCAACAACAATAATAACACTCACCACTGCCACCAACAACAATAATAACACTCACCACTGCCACCAACAACAATAATAACACTCACCACTGCCACCAACAACAATAATAACACTCACCACTGCCACCAACAACAACAATAATAACACTCACCACTGCCACCAACAACAATAATAACACTCACCAATGTCACCAACAACAAAAATAATATCACTCACCACTGCCACCAACAACAACAATAACACTCACCACTGCCACCAACAAAAACAATAATAACACTCACAACAGCCACCAACAACAACAATAATAACACTCACCACTGCCACCACCAACAACAATAATAACACACCACTGCCACCAACAACAATAATAACAAAAACAGTCACCACTGCCACCAACAACCATAATAATGATAACACTCACCACTGCCAACATCAACAACAATAATCCACACCACTGCCACCAACAACAACAATAATAACACTCACCACTGCCACCAACAATAATAACACTCACCACTGCCACCACCAATAACAATAATAACACTCACCACTGCCACCACCAACAACAACAACAATAATAACACTCAACACTGCCACCAACAACAACACTCGCCACTGCCACCAACAACAACAATAATAACACTCACCACTGCCGCCACCAACAACAATAATAACACTTACCACTGCCACCACCAACAACAATAATAACAATCACCACTGCCACCACCACCAACAACAACAACACTCTCCACTGCCACCAACAACAACAATAATAACACTCACCACTGCCACCAACAACAACAATAATATCACTCACCACTGCCACCAACAACAACAACACTCACCACTGCCACCAACAACAACACTCACCACTGCCAACAACAACAATAATAACACTCACCACTGCCACCAACAATAATAACACTCACCACTGCCACCACCAACAACAACACTAGCCACTGCCACCACCAACAACAATAATAACACTCACCACTGCCACCAACAATAATAACACTCACCACTGCCACCACCAACAACAACAATAATAACACTCACCACTGCCACCAACAATAATAACACTCACCACTGCCACCAACAATAATAACACTCACCACTGCCACCACCAACAACAACAATAATAACACTCACCACTGCCACCAACAACAACAATAATAACGCTCACCACTGCCACCAGCTACAATAATAATAACACTCACCACTGCCACCTGCAACAACAACAATAATAACACTTGCCACTGCCTCCAACAACAAAAATAATATCACTCACCACTGCCACCAACAACAATAATAACACTCACCACTGCCACCAACAACAACAACAATAACACTCACACCTGCCACTAACAACACCAATAATAACACTCACCACTGCCACCAACAACAATAATAACACTCACCACTGCCACCGACAACAGCAATAATACCACTCACCACTGCCACCAACAACAATAATAACATTCACCACTGCCACCAACAACAATAATAACATTCACCACTGCCACCAACAACAACAATAATAACACTCACCACTGCCACCAACAACAATAATAACACTCACCACTGCCACCAACAACAAAAATAATATCACTCACCACTGCCACCAACAACAATAATAACACTCACCACTGCCACCAACAAAAACAATAATAACACTCACAACAGCCACCAACAACAACAATCGTAACACTCACCACTGCCACCACCAACAACAATAATAACACACCACTGCCACGAAAAACAACAATAATAATAACACTCACCACTGGCACCACCAACAATAATAACACTCACCACTGCCACCACCAACAACAACACTAGCCACTGCCACCACCAACAACAATAATAACACTCACCACTGCCACCAACAATAATAACCCTCACCACTGCCACCACCAACAACAACAATAATAACACTCACCACTGCCACCACCAATAATAACACTCACCACTGCCACCACCAACAACAACAACAATAACAACACTCACCACTGCCACCAACAACAACAATAATAACACTCACCACTGCCACCAAACAACAATAATAACACTCACCACTGCCACCAACAACAACAATAATAAC
This sequence comes from Homarus gammarus, assembly GCA_958450375.1. Lineage (NCBI taxonomy): Eukaryota > Metazoa > Arthropoda > Malacostraca > Decapoda > Nephropidae > Homarus > Homarus gammarus. The sequence continues at coordinate 378,905 of CAUDMG010001736.1, read as the reverse complement.
ACTTGCCACTGCCACCAACAACAACAATAATAACACGCACAACTGCCACAAACAACAATACTAACACTCACCACTGTCACCAACAACAAAAATAATAACACTCACTACTGCCCCCAAACAACAATAATAACACTCACTACTGCCACAAACATCAACAATAATAACACTCGCCACTGCCACCAACAACAATAATAACACTATCCATTACCACCAACAACAATAATAACACTCACCATTGTCACAAACAACAACAATAATAACAATCACCACTGCCACCACCAACAATAACAACACACACCACTGCCACCAACAACAACAATAATAACACTCACCACTGCCACCAACAACAAAAATAACAATCACCACTGCCACCAACAACAACAATAACGCTCACCACTGCCACCAACAATAATAATAACACTCACCACTGCCACCAACAACAATAATAACACTCACCACTGCCACAAACAACAACAACAATAACACTCACAACTGCCACCAACAACAACAATAAAAACACTCACCACTACCACCAACAACAATAATAACACTCACCACTGCCACCGATAACAGCAATAATAACACTCACCACTGCCACCAACAACAATAATAACAATCACCACTGCCACCAACAACAATAATAACATTCACCACTGCCACCAACAACAACAATAATTATGACACTCACCACTGGCCCCAACAACAATAATAACACTCACCAATGTCACCAACAACAAAAATAATAACACTCACCACTGCCACCAACAACAACAATAACACTCACCACTGCCACCAACAAAAACAATAATAACACTCACAACAGCCACCAACAACAACAATAATAACACTCACCACTGCCACTACCAACAACAATAATAACACACCACTGCCACCAACAACAATAATAACAATAACAGTCACCACTGCCAACATCAACAACAATAATCCTCACCACTGCCACGAACAACAACAATAATAATAACACTCGCCACTGGCACAACCAACAATAATAACACTCACCACTGCCACCAACAAAAACAATATTAACACTCACAACTGCCACCACAACAACAACAATAATAACACTCACCACTGTCACCAACAATAATAACACTCACCACTGCCACCACCAAAAACAATTATAACACTCACCACTGCCACCACCACCAACAACAACAACAATAATAATAACACTCAACACTGCCACCAACAACAACACTCGCCACTGCCACCAACAACAACAATAATAACACTCACCACTGCCGCCACCAACAACAATAATAACACTTACCACTGCCACCACCAACAACAATAATAACAATCACCACTGCCACCACCACCAACAACAACAACACTCTCCACTGCCACCAACAACAACAATTATAACACTCACCACTGCCACCAACAACAACAATAATATCTCTCACCACTGCCACCAACAACAACAACACTCACAACTGCCACCAACAACAACACTCACCACTGCCAACAAAAACAATAATAACATTCACCACTGCCACCAACAATAATAACACTCACCACTGCCACCACCAACAACAACACTAGCCACTGCCACCACCAACAACAATAATAACACTCACCACTGCCACCAACAATAATAACACTTGCCACTGCCACCACCAACAACAATAATAACACTCACCACTGCCACCAACAATAATAACACTTGCCACTGCCACCAACAACAACAACAATAATAACACGCCCAACTGCCACAATCAACAATACTAACACTCACCACTGTCACCAACAACAACAAAAATAACTCTCACCACTACCACCAACAACAATGATAACACTCACTACTGCCCCCAACAACAACAATAATAACACTCACTACTGCCACAAACAACAACAATAATAACACTCACCACTACCGCCAACAACAACAATAATAACACTCGCAACTGCCACCAACAACAATAATAACACTCACCACTGCCACCAACAACAACAATATTAATAACACTCACCACTGCCACCAACAAAAATAACACTCGCCACTGCCACCAACAACAATAACACTCGCCACTGCCACCAACAACAACAATAATAACACTCACCATTGCCACCAACACAACAATTACTCTCTCCACTGCCACCAACAACAATAATAACACTCACTACTGCCACCAACAACAATAATAACACTCGCCACTGCCACCAACAACAACAACAACAATAATAACACTCGCCATTCCCACCAACACAACAATTACTCTCTCCACTGCCACCAACAACAATAATAACACTCACTACTGCCACCACCAACAACAATAATAACACTCACCACTGCCACCAACAATAATAATAACACTCACCACTGCCACCAACAACAACACTCGCCACTGCCACCAACAAAAAAAATAATAACACTCACCACTGCCACCACCAACAACAACAATAAAAACACTCACCACTGCCTCCAACAACAACAGTAACACTCACCACTGCCACCAACAACAATAATAACACTTGCCACTACCACCAACAACAATAATAACAATCACCACTGCCACCACCACCAACAACAACACTCTCCACTGCTACCAACAACAACATTAATAACACTCACCACTGCCACCACCAACAACAATAATAACACTCACCACTGCCACCAGCAACACTCACCACTGCCACCAACAACAAAAATAACACTCACCACTACCACCAACAACAATAATAACACTCACTACTGCCCCCAACAACAACAATAATAACACTCACTACTGCCACAAACAACAACAATAATAACACTCACCACTACCGCCAACAACAACAATAATAACACTCGCCACTGCCACCAACAACAATAATAACACTCACCACTGCCACCAACAACAACAATATTAATAACACTCACCACTGCCACCAACAAAAATAACACTCGCCACTGCCACCAACAACAATAACACTCGCCACTGCCACCAACAACAACAATAATAACACTCACCATTGCCACCAACACAACAATTACTCTCTCCACTGCCACCAACAACAATAATAACACTCACTACTGCCACCACCAACAACAATAATAACACTCGCCACTGCCACCAACAACAACAACAACAATAATAACACTCACCACTGCCACCAACAACAACAATAATAACACTCACCACTGCCACCAACAACAATAATAACACTCACCACTGCCACCAACAACAATAATAACACTCACCACTGCCACCAACAACAACACTCGCCACTGCCACCAACAAAAAAAATAATAACACTCACCACTGCCACCAACAACAACAATAAAACACTCACCACTGCCACCAACAACAACAATAACACTCACCACTGCCACCAACAACAATAATAACACTCACCACTGCCACCAACAACAATAATAACAATCACCACTGCCACCAACAACAACAACACTCTCCAATGCTACCAACAACAACATTAATAACACTCACCACTGCCACCACCAACAACAATAATAACACTCACCACTGCCACCAGCAACACTCACCACTGTCACCACCAACAATAACACTCACCACTGCTACCAACAACAATAATAACACTCACCACTGCCACAAAACAACGATAATAACACTCTCCACTGCCACCAACAACAATAATAACACTCACCACTGCCACCAACAACAATAATAACACTCACAACTGCCACCAACAACAACAATAATAACACTCACCACTGCCACCAACAACAAAAATAATAACACTCACCACTGCCACCACCAACAATAACAACACACACCACTGCCACCAACAACAACAATAATAACACTCACCACTGCCACCAACAACAATAATAACATTCACCACTAACACCAACAACAATAATAACATTCACCACTGTCACCAACAACAACAATAATGGCACTCACCACTGCCACCAACAATAATAACACTCACCACTGCCACCAACAACAATAATAACACTCACCACTGCCACCACCACCACAACAATAATAATAACACTCACCACTGCCACCAACAACAACACTCGCCACTGCCACCAACAACAACAACAATAACACTCACCACTACCACCAACAACAACAACAATAATAACACTCACCACTGCCACCAACAACAACAATAATAACACTCACCACTGCCACCAACAACAATAATAACACTTACCACTGCCACCACCAACAACAATAATAACAATCACCACTGCCACCACCACCACCAACAACAACAACAACACTCTCCACTGCCACCATCAACAACAATTATAACACCCACCACTCCCACCAACAACAACAATAATAAGACTCACCACTGCCACCAACAACAACAACACTCACCACTGCCACCAACAACAACAACACTCACCACAACCAACAACAACAATAATAACACTCACCACTGCCACCAACAACAACAATAATAACACTCACCACTGCCACCAACAACAATAATAACACTCACCACTGCCACCACCAACAACAATAATAACACTCACCACTGCCACCACCACCACCAACAACAACAACAACACTCACCACTGCCACCATCAACAACAATAATAACACTCACCACTGCCACCAACAACAACAATAATAACACTCACCACTGCCACCAACAACAATAATAACACTCACCACTGCCACCAACAACAATAATAACACTCACCACTGCCACCAACAACAACAATAATAACACTCACCACTGCCACCAACAACAATAATAACACTCACCACTGCCACCAACAACAACAATAATAACACTCACCACTGCCACCAACAACAATAATAACACTCACCACTGCCACCAACAACAACAATAATAACACTCACCACTGCCACCAACAACAACAATAATAACACTCACCACTGCCACCAACAACAACAATAACACTCACCACTGCCACCAACAACAACAATAATAACACTCACCACTGCCACCAACAACAATAATAACACTCACCACTGCCACCAACAACAATAATAACACTCACCACTGCCACCAACAACAACAATAATAACACTCACCACTGCCACCAACAACAATAATAACACTCACCACTGCCACCAACAACAATAACACTCACCACTGCCACCAACAACAATAATAACACTCACCACTGCCACCAACAACAATAATAACACTCACCACTGCCACCAACAACAACAATAATAACACTCACCACTGCCACCAACAACAACAATAATAACACTCACCACTGCCACCATCAACAACAATAACACTCACCACTGCCACCAACAACAACAATAATAACACTCACCACTGCCACCAACAACAATAATAACACTCACCACTGCCACCAACAACAAAAATAACACTCACCACTGCCACCAACAACAATAATAACACTCACCACTGCCACCAACAACAACAATAATAACACTCACCACTGCCACCACCAACAACAATAATAACACTCACCACTGCCACCAACAACAACAATAATAACACTCACCACTGCCACCAACAACAACAATAATAACACTCACCACTGCCACCAACAACAACAATAATAACACTCACCACTGCCACCAACAACAATAATAACACTCACCACTGCCACCAACAACAATAATAACAATCACCACTGCCACCAACAACAACAATAACACTCACCACTGCCACCAACAACAACAATAATAACACTCACCACTGCCACCTGCAACACCAACAATAATAACACTCACCACTGCCACCAACAACAACACTCGCCACTGCCACCAACAACAACAACACTCGCCACTGCCACCAACAACAATAATAACACTCACCACTGCCACCAACAACAACAATAATAACACTCACCACTGCCACCAACAACAATAATAACACTCACCACTGCCACCAACAACAACAATAATAACACTCACCACTGCCACCAACAACAATAATAACACTCACCACTGCCACCAACAACAATAATAACACTCACCACTGCCACCAACAACAACAATAATAATAACACTCACCACTGCCACCAACAACAATAATAACACTCACCAATGCCACCAACAACAAAAATAATATCACTCACCACTGCCACCAACAACAATAATAACACTCACCACTGCCACCAACAACAACAATAATAACACTCACCACTGCCACCAACAACAACAATAATAACACTCACCACTGCCACCAACAACAACAATAATAACACTCACCACTGCCACCTGCAACAACAACAAAAATCACTCACCACTGCCACCAACAACAACAATAATAACACTCACCACTGCCACCAACAACAATAATAACACTCACCACTGCCACCAACAACAAAAAAATCACACACCACTGCCACCAACAACAATAATAACACTCACCACTGCCACCAACAAAAACAATATTAACACTCACAACTGCCACCAACAACAACAATAATACACTCACCACTGCCACCACCAACAACAACAATAATAATAATAACACTCACCACTGCCACCAACAACAACACTCGCCACTGCCACCAACAACAACAATAATAACACTCACCACTGCCACCAACAACAACAATAATAACACTCACCACTGCCACCAACAACAATAATAACACTCACCACTGCCACCAACAACAATAATAACAATCACCACTGCCACCACCAACAACAACAACACTCACCACTGCCACCAACAACAACAATAATAACACTCACCACTGCCACCACCAACAACAATAATAACACTCACCACTGCCACCAACAACAACACTCACCACTGCCACCAACAACAACAACACTTGCCACTGCCACCACCAACAACAATAATAACACTCACCACTGCCACCACCAACAACAACAACAATAATAACACTCACCACTGCCACCAACAACAACAATAATAACACTCACCACTGCCACCAACAACAACAATAACCCTCACCACTGCCACAACAACAACAATAATAAACACTCACCACTGGCACCACACAACAACACCAATAATAACAATCACCACTTCCACCAACAACAACACTCTCCACTGCCACCAACAACAACAATAATAACACTCACCACTGCCACCAACAACAACAATAATAACACTCACCACTGCCACCAACAACAATAACACTCACCACTGCCACCAACAACAATAATAACACTCACCACTGCCACCAACAACAACAATAATAACAATCACCACTGCCACCACCAACAACAACAACACTCTCCACTGCCACCAACAACAACATTAATAACACTCACCACTGCCACCAACAACAACAATAATAACACTCACCACTGCCACCAACAAACACAATAATAACACACCACTGCCACCAACAACAACAATAATAACACTCACCACTGCCAACATCAACAACAACAACCCTCACCACTGCCACCAACAACAACAATAATAACACTCGCCACTGGCACCAACAACAACACTCACCACTGCCACCAACAACAACAACAATAACCCTCACCACTGCCAACAACAACAATAATAACACTCACCACTGCCACAACAACAACAATATAACACTCACCACTGCCCCACAACAACATCAATAATAACCCTCACCACTGCCACCACCAACAACAATAATAATAACACTCACCACTGCCACCAACAACAACACTCGCCACTGCCACCAACAACAACAATAATAACACTCACCACTGCCACCAACAACAACAAATAATAACACTCACCACTGCCACCAACAACAATAATAACACTTACCACTGCCACCAACAACAATAATAACAATCACCACTGCCACCACCAACAACAACAACACTCTCCACTGCAACCAACAACACTCACCACTGCAACCAACAACACTCACCACTGCCACCAACAACAACACTCACCACTGCCACCAACAACAACAACACTTGCCACTGCCACCACCAACAACAATAATAACACTCACCACTGCCACCACCACCACCAACAACAACAACAATAACACTCACCACTGCCACCAACAACAACAATAATAACACTCACCACTGCCACCAACAACAAAAATAACACTCACCACTGCCACAAACAACAACAATAATAACACTCACCACTGCCACAAACAACAACAATAATAATAACACTCACCACTGCCACCAACAACAATAATAACACTCACCACTGCCACCAACAACACAATAATAACACACCACTGCCACCAACAACAAAAATAATAACACTCACCACTGCCAACACAACAACAACAACACTCACCACTGCCACCAACAACAACAACACTAGCCACTGCCACCACCAACAACAATAATAACAATCACCACTGCCACCACCACCACCAACAACAACAACAATAACACTCACCACTGCCAACAACAACAACAATAATAACACTCACCACTGCCACCAACAACAACAATAATAACACTCACCACTGCCACCAACAACAACAACAATAACCCTCACCACTGCCAACAACAACAACAATAATAATAACACTCACCACTGCCACCAACAACAACAATAATAACACTCGCCACTGCCACCAACAACAACAATAATAACACTCACCACTGCCACCACCAACAACAACAATAATAACACTCACCACTGCCACCAACAACAACACTCACCACTGCCACCAACAACAATAATAACACTTACCGCTGCCACCAACAACAACAATAATAACAATCACCACTGCCACCACCAACAACAACAACACTCTCCACTGCCACCAACAACAACATTAATAACACTCACCACTGCCACCACCAACAACAATAATAACACTCACCACTGCCACCAACAACACTCACCACTGCCACCAACAACAACAACACTTGCCACTGCCACCACCAACAGCAATAATAACACTCACCACTGCCACCACCAACAACAACAACAATAATAACACTCACCACTGCCACCAACAACAACAATAATAACACTCACCATTGCCACCAGCAACAACAATAATAACACTCACCACTGCCGCCAACAACAACAACAATAATAACACTCACAACTGCCACCAACAACAACAATAATAACACTCACCACTGCCACCAACAACAATAATAACACTCACCAATGTCACCAACAACAAAAATAATATCACTCACCACTGCCACCAACAACAATAATAACATTCACCACTGCCACCAACAACAATAATAACATTCACCACTGCCACCAACAACAACAATAATAATAACACTCACCACTGGCACCAACAACAATAATAACACTCACCAATGTCACCAACAACAAAAATAATATCACTCACCACTGCCACCAACAACAATAATAACACTCACCACTGCCACCAACAACAACAATAATAACACACCACTGCCACCAACAACAATAATAATAATAACACTCACCACTGCCAACATCAACAACAATAATCCTCACCACTGCCACCAACAACAACAATAATAATAACACTCGCCACTGGCACCAACAACCATAATAACACTCACCAATGTCACCAACAGCAAAAATAATATCACTCACCACTGCCACCAACAACAATAATAACACTCACCACTGCCACCAACAACAATAATAACACTTACCACTGCCACCAACAACAATAATAACAATCACCACTGCCACCACCAACAACAACAACACTCTCCACTGCTACCAATAACAATCATTAATACACTCACCACTGCCACCACCAACATCAATAATAACATTCACCACTGCCACCAACAACAACACTCACCACTGCCACCAACAACAACAACACTTGCCTCTGCCACCACCAACAACAATAATAACACTCACCACTGCCACCACCACCACCACCAACAACAACAACAACACTCACCACTGCCACCAACAACAACAATAATAACACTCACCACTGCCACCAACAACAACAATAATTACACTCACCGCTGCCACCAGCAACAACAATAATAACACTCACCACTGCCACCAGCAACAACAACAATAATAACACTCACCACTGCCACCAGCAACAACATCATTAATAACACTCGCCACTGCCACCAACAACAACAATAATAACACTCACCACTGCCGCCAACAACAACAATAACACTCACCACTGGCACCACCAACAACAATAATAATAACACTTGCCACTGCCACCAACAACATCAATAACAACACTCACCACTGCCAACATCAACAACAACATTACTCATCGCTCTCCGCCATCGACCGCACTTCTCGCCGCCATCTACGGCACCGCTCGCCGCCATCGACGGCAAAGCTCGGCGCTGCCCGGTGCCATTGACGGTAACGCTCGCCGCCTTCTCTTCCTCAAACTGATATCATGTTTCTCTTTCTTAAACATGAACAATATTAGAAATTATTCTGCCGAGTGGTGATGCCGATGGTGGGGAGTGGTGGGGTCGATGGCACCACCACTCTGCACCATCGGCTGAATAATTTGTAAAACTGTTTGTTTAAGAAAAATTACATCAGTTTGAGGAAGAGTAGTGCTAGTACATTAAGTTACCACCAATTAATTAGACCATCACATCTACCACTATTCTCATCTTCAACCATCACAATTTACCACTATTCTCTTCTTCAACCATCACAATCTACCACTATTCTCGTCTTCAACCATCACATCTACCACTATTCTCTTCTTCAACCATCACAATCTACCACTATTCTCTTCTTCAACCATCACATCTACCACTATTCTCTTCTTCAACCATCACAATCTACCACTATTCTCGTCTTCAACCATCACAATCTACCACTGTTCTCGTCTTCAACCATCACAATCTACCACTATTCTCGTCTTCAACCATCACAATCTACCACTATTCTCTTCTTCAACCATCACAATCTACCACTGTTCTCGTCTTCAACCATCACAATCTACCACTGTTCTCGTCTTCAACCATCACAATCTACCACTGTTCTCGTCTTCAACCATCACAATCTACCACTGTTCTCGTCTTCAACCATCACAATCTACCACTGTTCTCGTCTTCAACCATCACAATCTACCACTGTTCTCGTCTTCAACCATCACAATCTACCACTGTTCTCGTCTTCAACCATCACAATCTACCACTATTCTCTTCTTCAACCATCACAATCTACCACTATTCTCGTCTTCAACCATCACAATCTACCACTGTTCTCGTCTTCAACCATCACAATCTACCACTGTTCTCGTCTTCAACCATCACAATCTACCACTGTTCTCGTCTTCAACCATCACAATCTACCACTGTTCTCGTCTTCAACCATCACAATCTACCACTGTTCTCGTCTTCAACCATCACAATCTACCACTGTTCTCGTCTTCAACCATCACAATCTACCACTGTTCTCGTCTTCAACCATCACAATCTACCACTGTTCTCGTCTTCAACCATCACAATCTACCACCGGTCTCTTCTTCAACCATCACAATCTACCACTATTCTCTTCTTCAACCATCACAATCTACCACTATTCTCGTCTTCAACCATCGCAGTCTACCTTAAGTTTGTCAAAAGATGGGTTTTCACAAAAATCCATCACTTCATATTGTTTCAAGGCCATTTTGAACTTAACACTGGACCGCGAATGTTAATTGAATAAAAATAAAGGTAAGACGTTACCGCTTACCAGCCACTAGTATGAAATATTAAAATTTACGGAAACAAATGAAGGTCGACGTCATAACTTACACTCGATAACTGGGACTACAAAAATGGTAAATGTTCAAGAGAGTCTGGAGTGAGTAACAAATCAGTCAAGATAGGACATTAAAGAAATTCAGTGAATTTCAGAAATGCAAATAACTAACTCGAAAGAGCAAAGAAACGAGGCAGAATCGTGATAGCAAGGGCAACCTTCAGCGTTGTGTTCTCTTGCTATGCCTGACCAAGGTTATAACACGAGAACAATCCCAAGCAATATAAGTAGAAATGAGAAAAGGGTTACGGCATACAGTAAACTAAATATCCGGTTGATTCCCTAATATTACTTATAAACACATTGGTGGTGATTGTTAAAATCTACGAGAGTTTTGTATGCTAAGTAGACAACGAAATAAGTTCTTCTCAACTTTAACTTAAGGACGGGATAAAACCCCAAAATACAAGTTAAACTGAAGACGTAGAGCGATAGTTTCACCTCGTCTCAACACGAGTCTTGTAAGGAAGGATACGGCATAGAAAACGGAGCCCGATATAACCCTTACCGACTGAGAATTCGAACCTTATGATTCGCTTCTGCCAATCACAAATAATTAAAAAGGTTCAAATCCTGTGGGACATTAGCTCGACACTAAGTAACCGACCCTATGTGTTTATAATAACTTAAATTTACCAAAAAAGGGGTTGATCAGACCCAAGCAATGTCAACTAATTTCAACGCAATCCTATAAAGAATACGGAATGCTACTTTTTAAGTACAAAATCAGAAGTTAGTGTACAATTAAGGTAAAGAGATATTAAAACAAACATCATGGACGTATACAAGTTGGTATAAAGTTATTAAAACTCCTTGTGACAGCCGTGAGTACGTTATGATGAAGGCAAACCAATGGCACAAAACTTAATAAAATATCCTGGCAAGGTCGCCACTTGTTACGATCTCAATTATAGAGGGATGAAAAAATGTGCCTGACAGTCTCGGGGAGAACTTGGGACTCTTAACAATTCAGATTGTCTCAGTATTGTTAGGTATTGCAAGTGTCACTGCATGTTATGACCATCGGGTCTTAAAAGAAATATCTTATTTCTGAGCTGTCACCAACAAGGTCTATAAAAAGAGTACCAAAATTAAACAATCTACTGATAAAGATTAAAACTTACAGAGTAATACAAAAGAAATAAATCACAGTTTACGTTACAATAAACAATATGAAATTAATACACATCACTTATAAACTATATATATATAAATGCCTATACCAATATCACTACCAACAGAATAACCAATATCACAACCAATACCACCTTGTTACATTTCCACTTACTGTATGTGTTTGAGGGAGGAAACGGCTGAAACGTGCTTATAGGGAGAAACAATACACACGGTAGAGGAGGGTGAGAAAATCTATTCTCACTATCAATTCTAAGCTTTTTTTTTTTTTTTTGCTCTAGGAGTCTGGAGGAATGGAGTCCCAACAGTCTGTCACACTGAGGACACACACAGGGGGCACCACACCGAAGATCACAGCGAAGTCCCAGAGGAACAGCCAACCTAGACGGGGAGTAGTAGCTTTTTTTTTTTTTTTATTATTATTTATTGGGCACCCCCTTACATCCTTGTGTAAGGTGAAGCGCAGAAGCGTTTACAGCGCCCAACAGGGAAGCATGCTAAGTTCATGCTTGCCTTTATGTCTCACGAGTTAAGGGCGTAGAAGCCTGAAGAGTCAGTGGTTTTATGTCATGAAGTTATTGGAAGCTCCAACAACTTTCCCTGAATACGAATTCGCAATTTTCGATTTACACCAGGAGTAGCAGCTTGTGGCCAACTGGCACACACCACCCTGCCGGCTTCCCACCAACCTTGGGGAGTGGCGACAAGGATGTTTCGAATAGAGTTGAACCAGGGTTGTTCGTGGTTTCTGCTTCGAGACTTGTACAGAGGGGGCAACAACTACCGGGGTCGTAACTATTATATATATATATATATAGCTGATAACCACAAGGAAAGAAGAAAACACGAAGTTCTCAAGCGCTTTCGTGTAATTCACATCTTCAGGGGTGAGTACATCATAAAATCATAGAATCTAGTCTCATTAAACATACCGAAGCATTCAACATGAATTTGAGTAATGGCATGTACAAACTGGACAATTTTGAAATTGAGAAGATTTGTAACCAGGTGAGAAGGTTGGGTCACCTTACCCTCTGACCTGACTACCGACCATTGCGGTGCTATTTAAAGATTAGAAGGGTCATTACCTAATACCTGACCATTGTGGACCTGGTCCCACCCTCCTCTGTATATATACACCTTGGTTTGTACTTCTCTTTAGTCTGTACTCACCCCTGAAGATGTGAATTACACGAAAGCGCTTGGGAACTTCGTGTTTTCTTCTTTCCTTGTGGTTATCAGCATATATATATATATATATATATATATATATATATATATATATATATATATATATATATATATATATATATATATATGTGTGTGTGTGTGTGTGTGTGTACGCTATTAGGTAAATAAAACTGATATTTTATCTTGTTTACTTTAATGCAGGTTTCCAAAAAGAGTGAGATACAATATTTATACAAACAATTCTTCGTGTTCATTTTCTGGTCTGAAATTAACTGGTAATTATTCCCATCGCAGTAAAACGAAAAACAAAAATCTAATTCACATGAGTAGAGTAAATCGTCAGTCACAATAAACATGACCAGAAGAGTGATGTGTCTCATGTTAAATATACCTATACTGTTGTTCCTTCCCAATGTTTACATCAATTATCACTATACTATGTAGGCTTAACTGGTTAACTTATTTCTTTTCAGTGCGACAATATAGTCTTAACTCTTTTTTTAAGTGCGTAACACTGATCTGGAGAGAAGAGTGAATACTGTACTGGACATGTTAACAAATGTTTCAAAGACATTCATGACCAGGTTAAGACTTTAAAGAACATTTTTTCACGAGTCAGTTAAGTAATTCTACTATTTTATACGGTCTACTGTTGCCTGGGGTGGTTGTGATGACGTCAGGGGGTTTTCCTTGTATAAAGCTGGAGGGCAATCGGTGGCAGAAACCACTTCGTAGAACAACCCTGTAGACAACATCTATTTCTTTTCTACTGTATATCTAAATTAATTAATAATTTGTGTGTTAAAACTATCTGTCCCGTAATTTGATTGATTGATGGGTCTGTGAACTGCCTCAAAAGTAATATTTTCTCTGCCGTGGTTACTAAGACTTTTTGAAGACACTCGTGTACCTGGCAGGTTGGTCTGATCTGTGTTGAGTGTGTATATAAGGCGGAGCACCTCACATTTCCCTCATTGTGTGCCTGTCGTTCTCATCGCTTTATTGTAAGTAACTACAAATTTGATCATTATTTATAGAATAGTGTTGTTTTGTAGCAATGGTAGATATGGGAATATGAATTTTATACGAAGTTACTATTATGACGAGTTTGTTATCGCATTTTTTTTATAATATCAAGAAAAGAGTAAAAGAAAAGACTTATTTTTTAGTGTCGGGAAAAAGTTTGGATTTTTTGTTAGATCAAAAATTCATATTAATAATATCGGGAAGCCTTATATTTGAACTTAATTCTGTAAGACCAACGTGGACATGAGCACATAAGAGTTTAATCTTTCATAATGTTTTTATATAGTTAGAATAGTGTAATTACTAACCTTGTTGCTTACTGAATTAAAGACCTTCGTTGTTGAAGAGAAGTAATATTATTATAACAGCAATATGCAAGTCATCATATTCATTGGTAATGATACAATAATAATATACTGTATGTCCCCATGTTTACAGACAGGATGATGAAACTCTGGTTGGTGGTGTGTGTGGTGGGTGGGTGGCAAGTGTCCCAAGGGGCGGGGCAACTGCCTTGTCTGGCTGATCCAATTCAACCTGATTGCATTGCCTTCTGCCCAAATAATTATAATGGTGAATACTTCTGCTGCGACACCAATGGTTAGTGACTTTTGTCTTTACTCTTAATACATAATTAAACCAAATATTATTGAATCTATTAGCTGCCCTGCAGTCCGCACGTATTGCTGTAGCTCATTATAACCTAAGAAAAAATTGCTGTTTGAATTTAGAAAACAATTTATCTCTTATATCAAGGTTGAGTCTAATTATCAATTTTTTCTCTAAAATAAACCCTTAAATATGTACCGGTTTGCATATTATGCTCCTGGATGGGTAGAAAATGGTACAGAGTGATGATACATGACGCATCCTCCCATGGCAGCTACCTCCTTCTTCTTGTCTCGCATTTATGTAGGAAAACATACAAATTTGAGTATAAATAAACAAGTCCGGAAATAGCTCACGATATTGGCAATACAGATGAAACAACTCGTTAAACCATAACGCTAAACACCTCACTACTTCACTTTTATCCTCTTCACCACTGATCGGATCGTTAGCCGCTTGGGCCGTCGGTCACGTCTCTGTTATACTGTTGGTAAGTACTGGGCATGCACCGGCTCCTGAATGTATCTGAACCTGCTCCAGTGCTGGTCAGATCTGGTCTTGAAAGCGCTCGCATTTGGTGCCGTCACAACACACACACACTGGCAGGTTGTTCCAAATGTTCACAATTCTCACTCTGAAAGTTTGCCCTCGCAGTTTTCTGGACTTGTGGCTTCTTCAACCTGCAGCTATGACCCCTCGAGGGATGGGCGTCCGCCAGCTCCAGGTATGGACACTCTACTCGGTAGTGCCCTTTGAGATGTTTGTACGCCTCAATTAGATCGCCCCCATTGCCCGTCTGTAGTATAAGCTAGGCAGTTGCAGGCACTCTAATCTCTCTGGGTAACTCAGGTGCCGTAGCGCAGGCGCCAGTCTGGTGGCCCTCATTTGGAAATTTTCATTCAACTAACCGTCTCTAGCATATCTCGGGAATCAGACGGGATGAAGGTACTCCAGGTGGGGAAGCACCTCACTCTTGATGATCGTTACGATATCTGAACGACCTTTTCACAATGGCCCGAGAACTTTAGTTCATTGTCAGCATACACACTTAGGTCCTTTTCCCATTCGGTCTCTAGAATCTGCTTTGAGAACGAATGCAAAAAGGACATTGGTGTGTATGTTGACAGTGAACTAAAGTTCTCGGGCCATTGTGAGAAATGGAATCGAGCAACGCTAAGCTGGCCCGTAAGTCACGCCCCTATTCTATAGCTACAATTAGCTGATTGGTTCCCTGAGTGTTTTGGTGCGTGGAAGTTGCCCAAATTTGACGGTTTGTTTTCAAATGGTTTCTCGTAATTTTATCGTTATAATTTTGAATGTTTGCTCTTGTAAATTTTGGCGTTTTATCTAATATAGAAATATATTTTGGTTACTGGTTGAATGTAAACAAATGTTTTAAAATAAATTAAATGTCGAAAGTGCATATAATATACAGTTCGTGCAAATTGTCTAACGCTATGAAATACAAATTTACGTACTGGGTCTTGGAATAATATATTCTGCATATACCAATGTGTTGGAGTGAGTGTACATTAATACCTACATCTCGAGAACTAATAGTTTCTTGTCAGACTCGCCAATAGTCGGCGTTCCAACAGCCAGCTCATAAAACACTTGACCCAAATTTTATCCAGGTGATATTACATTATCGAATTTAGGTTGACTATTTTATATATAAGTATATTTCCTTCACCAATCCATGCTGTTACAGGCAACAATCCAGGGCAGTGTCCAAAATACAGTTTAACCGCCGACGAGAGGTCCTTGCTGTGTGACTCCACTCAACACAACTACCCCTATCACCTCAACTGTAAGAGTGACACTGACTGTTTCGCGTGGGAGAAGTGCTGCTACCTCCCAGAAAACAACCAGCGCATCTGTCGTAGCAGTGTATAGGTACTTTGAAGTCCTGCAATTGTCAATCAATACGTGCCAGCCAACACCACCAAATAACCGCCGGAATAAGATGACATTACCTGAAGATGTTTGCCCATCGGAATTTGAATTCTATTTTATTATTAAAATCATTCATTTCGTAACTTACATAAATGTCTATACAGATGATCATCACAGTTCAGACTAATTCCTGTAAGCAACCATCAAAACATTTATATAAGTATATAATAATCGTAAATAACTATGTTCCTCCTCTAAATAATGTACATGGCAGAAGGTTGTTTAAAATAAATGTTGCTCCTAAAATTATTCATAATTCAGTATGTACTGTATCACAGCAAGAGGAATTAAGATAATGACGGTTTTAAGATAAATCCTAAAATGACCGTAATGAAGTAATGTTAGAACAGGAACAAAATCAAAGATGTTTAATTCTCAGTGGAAGGTGTTTAACTATCTGAAATAAATCGTTTGGCTTCAGCGAAATTAAAATGCCTAAGAGCGACAATCCTCCCTAAAGGTGTAAGGTGAAGCGCAGAAGCGTTTCAGCGCCCAACAGGGAAGCATGCCAAGTTCATGCTTGCCTTTGTCTCATGAGTTAAGGGCGTAGAAGCCTGAAGAGTCAGAGGTTTATGTCATCAAGTTATTGGAAGCTCTAACAACTCCCTGAATACGAATTCGCAACTTTCGACTTACAACAGGTACCTACTTTACTGCGAGGTGAACAGGGACTAATTGGGGCTACGAAGTAAGTCCAAACAACTTCCACCGGCCCGGGAATCGAACCAGTGACATCTCGCTTGCGAGGCAAGAACGGTACCGCTTCTACCACCTGTCCCCCTACCAGGTAAATGTTTCCTGCCAATAATCTGCCGGAGGTGAAATTCCCATGTGAGGGGGCGGATTCTTGGTCTGTCACCAATGTGAGGGGGCCCCGACTCCCTCTCTGTTTCTACACCACCCTCATCTTATTTACTTCTCTTAGTTCTTACTCTACTCAGTTCCGTCACCTATTCTTGAGTAGCATGGACATTCTCTTGGTAGCCTGGGCATTCTTTGGGTAGCATGGTCGAGGGTCTAGGCACGTGAGTATGGTAATTTTGGTATCAGGTCACTTGGATGGAAATAAAGGTAAAACACTGTGGGAGAAATGAATACTCCTAAAATTCTCAAAGAACAAGTTTATTAATATAAAATCAAAGGGGAAAATAGATGTTATCAACATATAACTACCAGGCTCAGCTCCTGGGCCTATTGCAAACTCTCTGTCTTATGTACTGGTTTCCTTGTTTTCCTATTTACTCAACAGCAATTATTCGGACATTACACTCTTACCGTGCACCCAATACCTGATGTCACCTTACATTATATCGCAGGACCAGTTCCTTGTCTTTCCTCCCAAGACACTAATACTGATACAAACCCCGACATGGGTCCCCCACAACATGGGTAAGTATTAACAACACCTACAACCACACTGTGGACCATAATTCCAAGGCCTGTCACAGGGTATAGCACTGGCGCCTCTAACAACTGCTGTTGTGGTCGGTTACACTCCGACCCGAGATGGGTTTGGGGTCCTCGGCCCACGAGGTAGAGTAGAGCCGATTAATCATGCAGAATCAGCGCCATCACTCCTATTTGACCACTGCTGGGTATCCACCGGCTCCGAGCGACCGGTGGGTTTCAATTAAGCCCACCTTCGCCCTGGAGACAAACGGGGTAGCGTCACGGGACCTGTATGGATGAAGGGACGGGCACTTACTAACTGTGACAACAACATCACGTTTCAGGGGACGTTAAAGACGTAAATATGACTTCACTCAGAGCATATCAACTACGTTACTGTAACACTTGCACAATCAACTATTAATTGGGTCAAATCACTTAAAGAAGGGCAAATTACAACACAGCGTGGATTGGCCTACCTGTATGGATGAAGGGACGGGCACTTACTAACGGTTGAAATGCCCGCGGCGCCCTCACTCAAAACAGACCAGGGAGTCCACCTACTTCTATTCCGATGAATTAATTTACTGTACACTCTGACGTTGAAATTGAGACTATGAACTCATTTTCATTCTCTACTATTATCTTCACTAACAATGCTCTGACTCAGCTATCAAAAGCAAAATCAAATTGATTACAAAGGGTTGGATGGCAACAGGTCCCAACATACAGCGTCTACTCCCATAGACCAAGACGGGGGACGTTTCCACTGGGGGACTCGAAAGGTTTTGTGGACGTTTGAGCGTAATATGAATCCTTAAGGTTTTCAGGTTAGCTCTTATCATGACCATTACACCCAGACGACGGCCCCTCAACAGAAATATTTAAAATTATTACCGAGAATAGCTTGGGAATAAATGAGACTCGGAAGCAAACAACCAAACCTGTCATATTAGAAAACGTGATGGAAATAGACCCAATCAACCAACCAGTCACCACACCACAAATTATCAGATACCAAAACTCGGCAGACAGAGAAACCACAGACCGTCAAGGCTGACCCAACCAAAGTGAAAACAAAGACACCAACACTGGCCAGTGTGCCCCCCACCTGCACCAGCCAGAACTCAGGCAGCAGACCTAGCCGAGGAGGAGGTCGGCATCCATCTTCACGTCAGAACGCAGGCAGCAGACCTAGGCGAGGAGGTCGGCATCCATCTCTAATCAGTCAACACACCACCTACAATATCAAGTGATAGACTTCTGATGGAGATCAAGAAAGGCACAGTCAAATTCACTTACGAACATGCCAGGGTAGAATAAGCCTACATAGAAACGTTGATAAGGGCAGGACTAATAAACACCAAATATAACAAAATTGAAAGGGTAGACGTAACTAAATACAAGAAAATCCCAACGGGACTAAAGGAAGAAAGACATACACTCGCCAGGAGAAACACGAGCCAGCAAACAACCTGCACCAAGTTCCCGGGATCCACGACTTTACAGAACAAATCATTAAAGATAATCCAGCACAGCGTTCTTGCCTGGACCCTGGTGAGGAAAACAGAACTCAAACACATACAACACAATAGACCCAGACATCATTCTTATCAACGCACACGGACAAAAAATGAGAAAATCAAAATATTTAATTATCACGTATACCAAAGAAACATCAACGAAGAACAACATGACGGGACAGCAATTGCAATTAAACGAACGACTCGACACAAAATAATTGACAACTTCCAAAGTAACTTCCTGACAGTAGAAACGAACACCACCAAAGGACCAATAACAATAGGAACATCATACCTACCTGTCAGAAGACCAATATTCCCGACAGGAGACCTCTTAAAACTAACCAGATAAAACAGCTCGGCATACTTCCTAGGCGATTTGAATGCTGGACACACAACCCTTGGACACCACAACAGAAACCCTGCTGGAGTAATACTGCACAACCTAATCGAGCAAGGCAGCATTACACACCTAGGCCCAGACTTTCAAACATTCATAACACCGGGAAACTCGGGGAATCCCGACAATTTTGACCAACAGACACCACCATTTCAGACACACAAAGCCTGGACCCTTCAGCACCAGTGACCACATACCCATAATAGTAACTTTCTCCACATCTCCAATACAAATTCCCTCGACACCAAGATACTCATTTAATAGAGCTAACTGGGAAAGTTTCAAAACAGCTCTCAACACAAACGAGATCGATATTGCTTTAGAAACCTGGTATACAAAAATCACAACAGCCATGAAAAACAACATCCCCAAAACAACATATCGCACACTACCATATGTACAACTAACACGAAGAAAAAATCATCCAAACCAGATTCACTTATACTGCCAGACTGGGGTCACTAACCCTAAGGGGAAATAATTAACTCTAATCTTAATTTCTAAGGGTTGCTGCCACCAGACCCCCTCTGGGCAGTATGTTGCTGGTTAGGTAGCGGACAGAGTACACTAGGCATTGAGTTAGGTTTTTCATTGACCAGATCGATAAGGGGAAAGAAGGGTGAAGCCATAACATGTCTTAATTCATTTATTCCTTATAAAGCATACTGGTAAAAAACATACAAATGAATTGGCCTTCCTCAGAAGAACAACGAAAATGTTGGTTACCCTGCTCGGTACCAGACGTCTTACATTAATGGCGTGTCATCCACATACTTATTGCATAACAATCCGTGACCTCCTTACCTTGGTCATTCCTTCTTACACTACCCCTTAACGCGTCAGACTGCTCCACCTGTATGGAATATAGCACCGTAGGTTATCATACATATTAGCACCATCTCACCTCCCTGTAGCACCATCTCAACACACCTGTTGCACTCCACACCTGCAGGTATGGGACTCCTTGTAATATCTAGGTATACATAACAGGCACCTCGTTCGCACACCGCCTTCGGTGGGTAGAGACGAGGGCTACACTAAGAGACATAACAGTACTATTTCTACGCCTGGTATTATAGGTCGCTACAAGTGAAGACCGCGGAGTTTCTCACGGTCTCCTTATTTGTTCCTACTCATTTGGAGTGGTGTGCTGGGAATCCACAGGTTTACAGTGGATTGGCATGGCTGGGAGTAGTCACCACTTGGTGGGACGCTCACAGGGATAATGGCCGCCGCCCAGCCAGGCACTCCGACCGCATGGGACCTGAGGTGACGGTAGAACGGAGGGTACTGAGGGCACTGCCCTGCCGCTCGTCAACGCGTAGGCCTACACTTTCCAATCTTTAATTTTTACTTTTATTTCTTACGGTTCTCACAGGAACACTTTCCTGTATATTGTAACTCATGCCTTATAAACACATATTTTAATCCTAAATTACACACTAAGGTAAGGTTCTGGTTTGCTAGTTCGTGGGTAAATTCATTGGGTTATAATATCAACGCGGCCCACTCGAAGCGGGTATAAAGGACGCTCCCTTAAAACAGAAGCCGAATGTTCATGGCGTGGGTATATCCACTTCACTTAAAACTGTAATTAGGGATCCTCCTCTCACACATTGCACTATTTGAACAAAGACATAAGATTCTCTAATCACTGTACATGTTGTGGGTATACGTCACGTGAGGATACGAGGTGTATTAAGTTCACACCGATACATACAAGATATTTCCTTTCAAGTATAGTTTCTGGGTCACTTCCAAGTTTCCAACACCTCACATAGTTCTGACACATGTAAATAGTATGACCTTCAAATCATGATCCACACTTAGTCCTACAGTGCACTAGTCCGGCTCAACTGGACTTTCCCAATCATCTTATGGATACCCTGAGTTCTCCTTAATGCTATGAATACATACAATTAACATAATATAACCGTACCTGGGTACAATACAACACATGATTCAGTAACATTGAGTAGGTGAGTTACCCTTTATCAACGTTTCACGTTCTCTGAGAATCTACAAGCGCGGTGGATTTGAATGTTATGTAGCGTAATGTGAATTAAAGGTTTTTTTTTTTTAGGAATTACAATGATATACACAGTACACACTAACCTAGGTGAATTTATAAAAACACACGGCTGGACCCCACACATCACTGGATTGTGTAGAAACCTCAAAGAGGAATTACTGGAAAGATGCAAAATAAAACACAGTGAGAAATGGAATCGAATAATAACCAACACCCAAGCAGATTACAAAGATCAAAAAGCCTTCTGGACTAAAATTAAAAGTCTCATGGGAACGAACTCAGAGGAAAGCAGCTACCTTACAGACAACAACGGCAAAAAGATCTCAGAACCAAAACTCTCGGAACCAATATTCAGAACATTTTGGAGCAGCATCTACCAAATCACGGATGGGGACAACCGAAACTTCTGCAGAGAAACAGAACATATGGTGAAAACATACTTGAATCAAAACACAGACAAATGCTTTCTCATGGACTGAAACTGTGCCTACAATACACCATTCACAAGGAGATACAGTGTACGCAGTGATAGCAAAAGACAACTCTATAGGCAACAGAGAGTAGCTAAGTACTGTTCTTTTTTTTCTCTTTATTTTTTTTTAATAGATGTAGATCTATACACAGTCTACACCCCCCCCCCACAACAACAACCACCATGAGTATGGTATGTGATTACTGCAGGGGGACGTCGGATATGGAGGATGCAGGCCTGGCTAATGCAACGTGTAGGATGATACAGACTGCCATAAAGTATGAAGGCTGTTGCTGGTATTGCCCGGACTGCATAGTCAAGATGAAAGAGGCGACTGCAAGTCATAAGGGAACGAGTTCTCTAGGGATGAAAATAGATGAAGCTGGAGCCCTGCTGGTTGCCAAACTGGAGCAAGTTGGGAAAGAGATCCTTGCTAAGACTAAGGAAGTAGCCGATAGAATGGAGGTGGTTGCTAAGAGGAGTTATGCTCAGGCATTAGCAGGACCTCGGGGGATGGCGGAGAGTAATGCAGGATCACAACAGGTTCTACAGCAGCTAGGGGCTCTTTTTACTTTTACTTTTATCCTCTCCGCCACTGATCTGCTTGTTAGCCGCTTGGGTGATCGGTCACGTCTCTGATTACTTTTCCTTTTCATTTATCTTCTTCACCAAAAGATCGGCTCGCTAGCCGCCCGGGCGATCGGCCACGTCTCTGTCAAGCACTGTTGGCAAATACTGGGCATGCACCGGCTCCTGAATGTACCTGAACCCGCTCTAGTGTTGGTCAAGTCTTGTCTTGAAAGAGCTCACACTCGGTGCCGTCACAACACTCTCTGGTAGATTGTTCCAAGAGTTTACAACCCTCATTCCGAAAAAGTTTGCCCTCGTGGTTTTCTGGACTTGCGGCTTCTTCTTGAGCTGTGACCCCTTGCGGGGCGAGCGTCCGCCAGCTCCAAGTAAGGACACTCAACTGAGCAGTGCCCCCTGAGATGCTTATACACCTCAACTAGGTCCCCCCTTGGCCGTCTGTAGTATATGCTAGGCAAGTTCAGGTGCTCCAATCTCTCAGGGTAGCTGAGGTGCCGAAGTGCAGGCACCAGTCTGGTGGCTCTCCTTTGAACATTTTCAACCAACTGAGAGTCCCTAGCATATCACGGGGACCAGATGGGGTGACGGTACTCCAGATGGGGAAGCACTTCGAACCTGAAGATCGTTACGAGGGACGGACCGTCTAGATATCTGAACGACCTTCTTATAAGACCCAATAATTTAATTGCCTGATTTACCTTCTTCCCGCAATGGCCCGAGAACTTCAGCTCATTGTCAACATACACATCTAGGTCCTTCTCACATTCAGTCTCAACTAGTGCAGTTTCTTCATCGTCATCCAGTTGAGACATATGATACGCCTCCTTACCGTTGGTACGCCCCAGGTGCATCCTCTTACACTTTGTGACATTGAATCTCAGCAGCCATTTCTTCGACCATTCCTGGAGCCCACAGAGGTCCTTCTGCAGTTCTTCACACTCCACTTGGTTCTTAATTTCCCGAAATAACTTGGCTTCATAGGCAAACATTTGTATGGAGGAGTGTACAACGTCAGGCATGTCATTTATGAAACAAACAAACAACAGTGGGCCCATTACACTGCCCTGTGGTACCCCACTTGTGACAGGTACAGATGACGATTTCGTGCCATTAATCACCACACACTGCTTGCGGTCATGTAGAAAGTCTTCTATCCACGCTAGGACATTTCCCCAAATTCCGTACCCTTCCAGTTTGATTTTCAGCCTTTCGTGGGGTACACTGTCGAAAGCCTTGGCATAATCTAGGTAAATACTGTCGATATTACCACCCCTATCCAGAATATGGGTCCAAATATCCAATACCTTGAGCAATTGTGTTAAGCAGGAGCGCCCCGGCATAAAACCGTGTTGGCAATCTTTTACAAAGTTGTTTCGTATTAGATGTTCCATTGCGGCATCTCTGATAATACTCTCAAGTACTTTACATATTATGCTGGTCAGGCTCACCGGTTTATAGTTGTTCGTGGAGTGACGATCGCCCTTCTTGAAGATAGGACTCACATAAGCCACTTTCCATTCACTGGGGACCATTTGTTCATCCAGGCATTTACAAAACAGGACCTTCAGAGGCTCTGCAAGCTCGTTGCACAACTCTCTTAGCACTCTAGGATGCACCATGTCAGGTCCGGGGCTCTTATGGACCTTTAGCCTAGACAGTATATTTCTAATACCCTCTTCTGTGAACACAATGTGGGTCAGTGCTGTGTCGAACCGTCTGTCCTCAAACGCAGGAAGGTTAGTTGCATCTTCTCTTGTGAACACCGAGGAAAAGAAGCTGTTCAATGCCTCAGCTTTATCCTGGTCAGAATCTGCGTAACTACCATCCACCAGCCTCAGGTCTGATACTCCTACTCACGTTTTCAATTTCGACTTAGCATAGCGGTAAAACACCTTTGGGTTTGTCTTGACCTCGCTTACAACCAGCCTCTGGAACTCCTTTTCAGCTCTCCTACGCTCTATCTTTGCTTGGTTTCTGGCTCTTGCATACATCCTCCTGTCTTGCTCATCGTTTGACCCAACCCATGTCTTGAATTTCTGGGTTTTCTTCTTAATTTTGTCGACCGCCGCATGGTTCATGTGTAGGGATCCCCTCGTATTCCTAGAGGCACTGGGTTTGGTCTTGGGTATATATTTATCGATCAAATGGGCCACGTTACTAGTTATGATATTCAGCGCAGTGTCTGCGTTCTTGTACCTTAATAAGCCAGGCCAGTTGATACCCCTCATCTCTTCCCTCATCCCATTGTAATTTCCCTTGTAACATTTGCACCTTGGCCTGGCCTTATCCTAAACTAGGTAACAGTTAAATCTGAATGACAACACTATATGGTGACTGGTACCAACTGGGGCAAGGTGTTCCAGTTTGGCCACCATACCCTCCTCGTTTTTATGATGGTCAAGTGGCTTGGGTGTTTGCTCCCCTCTGTAATGTGTCGGGTCTCTCACATGTTGGAACAGAAAATTATCTCTCAGAGCTTCTACAAAAATAGCAGGGTTATTCAAGTCATTTGGGGTGAACTCGTTTCTCCAGTCGATGTCGCCATAGTTCAAGTCCCCCATGATAAGGAGGTGGCTAGGGTTGAGCATCGCCGCATTGTCTATTAAAGCTCTTAAGTTCCTTTGATTTAGTGGGCCACAGTTTGGGGATCTGTAGATACACCCGACGATAAGTAAGTCCCCTCCCTTTAATTTAGTTTTACACCACTTGGACTCTTCAAAAACATCCTCTCCCTGTACCCTCGCCTGGCTGGCTCTAAGGTCTTGCCTAGCGTAGATAACTACACCCCTCTTGCAAATTTCTTGAAGAAAGGTTCGTAAATGAGTCATATCCACCAATACTGAACTCACATTCTTCTGGGTCGATTCTCCTGTTCTTGTACAACATTTCTACAACACCTACAAGATCTGGTTGGTGTACTCTTAGTAGTGTTTCAAACTCCTCTCTCTTATCAAGGAACGTGTCAGTATTAGTGTACATGACATTCAAGCCAGAATTTGTTCTCGGTAACGTCTCTGCTCTTAGTAATAAACCCGCCCCCCCCCCCCCCCCATTCTCAGAAGCTGCAGCATTTGCTAAGTACACTGTATTTTGCAGGGTGTGGTTAGAAATGTCATTGTTTACACGGCGCTCGCCTCCTCCTGTCCGGTAGGCTGAGCTGGTGTTGTAGGGGTATGAGATATTAGTTCACACTCAGGATGGGATGGAGAAAGGAAACTCACAATGTGCTCACTGTATACATATTGTATTGGATGTACAATGCAGCTTGTTGCTGGGTAGATAGCATGGTAAAAAGCGTCGAGTAGAGAGAGCTGGGTGGTGAGGGTGCCCAGAGTGAGGGCACGCGGCTTGAGGGACGCCAAGGTCGCTGGCGGGAACGGCAGCCGCCAGGCTGGCGCGGAGGAGGTGTTGCTTGCTGGTGGCACTGTGTAGAAAGAGAGTGGTCACAGCGGTCTCTAACCCTCTCTCTCCATGAACGGTTACGAGTTTGATAACGTGGCGCGGATACGTCCGGATACGCCGACCTGCCCCAAGAAATTAAACCTCCTAGTTCTCAAGAAGTTCTTTGAAACTAATGAGATCATGGGGGTCACTAAGGTGGAACGACTGAAGCTCCATGGTGACATCAAGATCACCTTCGCCGAGAAGGGTATGCCCGTACAGCTCGCGGAGATCCCAGACATCAACGGCATTCCATTTAAAATGATTGCCTACATGTGGGACAACCTGAAGCTGGATGTAATCTCCCACGCCGAAATTGCCCACGTGGACCAAGCAGAGCTGAGTGAGCTCCTCAAGGGGCAACTCCGAGTTGTGAAGAAGCTGTCCGACACAACTGCCCTCATCGGACACCATACAACCTTACCCAAGGAGGCTCAACTGGCGTGGGTAACTGTGCCAGTCAAGCCCTACTGCAGACCGAAACGCTGTTACAAATGCCAGCACTACGGACACACTGTCAACAAGTGTGAGGCGCAGGAGGACACCTGCTCCCTGTGCGGCAGCCCCGGACACCGCTACACGGTCTGCCCCAACACAGTAAAAAAATGCGCTGCCTGTGGCGGCCCACACTCCTCCGCCGATCGGACCTGCCCGAAATGGAAGGAGGAATGTAGGATAGCCAAGGCTCGACTCGACAAGAAACTGAGCTACAAAGAGGCCCTCATTGCTGTACGCTCCCAAGACAAGAAAAAACCAGTAGAAAAGAAAAACCAAGAAAAGAAAACCCAAGAAAAGAAAACTCAAGGAAAGACACACGCCACACAGAATCAAGAACACCACGAGGCCCGTGGAGCTGAAGCCCACGTGGTCAACCTCACCGTCTCCGACTTCTTCCACACCTATGAGGACATAAGACACGAGGAAGACGAACAACAAGACCCAAACACGAATGAATGGACACTTCAAGAGAGCAAGAAGAGGAGAGTTAGAAGAAAATCAACATCAAGCTAAGAAGAATACCAAGAGAGAAGACCAAGACATTTCCTTCACACAAGAAAACAACACACACAATCAAGCCGACCAAGCACTGAGAATCCATGGCCCAACCCAACACGCACCTGACGCTAGCCTGACTCTGTCCTGTCGCCTCCTGGCCGCGTCCGGGCGAGTTGCTGCTGCCTCCAACTTATACTCCCTCACGCAAGCGATGTTTAGCCACTGCACCTATTCTCTCCTCCTAAAATTCACTTCAATCCTCCCTTTATTCTTCCCCTGAACCTCCTTCCCCCCTGTCACTAGCATTTCATGTCATGTCATGGTGTCAGGCCTGGGTAGGCGTAGGTACATAGTTGACCCCCGTTCCGTGGGCGGCGCTGGAAGGGTAGGCTGGGGAATTCGAGAAGGTTCGGTGCTTGTAGGGGAGGAATCCACTACAGTGCTGCCTCCCGGGTGGGGGGTTGTGTGGGTGGAGGGTGCACTGCTGCCCCCTGGCCCTGTGTCGGCACACTTGTTTCCACTACCCTCCCCCTGAGTGTAACCCATGTACACCTGTCCCTGTTCCTCCTCGACTCCTCCCTCTTCTGATTCAAGTACTGCAGGAGCTTCTTGTGCTGTTCCCTCTGTATTACCGTGCTATCTGGGTGAATGAATACATCCCGAAATGCCTCGCTCCTTACTAAGTTTTTTGCCTGCCGAATAACCTGCCATTTCTCCTCCTCACTCACTAGTGTGATCCTGAGGGGGCGAGGCTTATCCCCCTGCTTTTGTTCCAGCCTCCTCGCATCCTGAGGGGTTGATGGAATCTTCAGAACCTCTACAAATATTTTGAAACAGCACCTTATCGTGTGTTTCCTTACTCACAGTTCCCTCCGCCTGGCTCTCTGGGATTCCAAAAACTGTTACATTGTTCCTGCGCTGGAGACGTTCCTGGTGTTCGCCCTCTCCCTAACAGTAGGTCCGTTAATTTTCATTTCTTCGACACACTTCTTCAAAGTCCCAAGCTGTTGTAGAACCTGTTCTGATCCTGCATTACTCTCCGCCCCCTCCTGTGGCCCTCCTAATAAGTCAGCATTACTCCTCTTAGCAATCACCTCCATTCTATCGGCTACTTCCTCAGTCTTAGCAAAGATCTCTTTCCCAACTTGCTCCAGTTTGGCAACCAGCAGGGCTCCAGCTTCATCTATTTTCGTCCCGAGAGAACTCGTTCCCTTATGGCTTGCAATCGCTTCATTCACCTTGACTATGCAGCCAGGGCAATACCAGCAACAGCCATCATGCTTTACGGCAATTAGTAACTTCCTAAACGTTGCATTAGTCAAGCCTGTATCCTCCATATGCGACGTCTCCCTGCAGGAGTCACATATCAAACTCATGGTTGTTGTTGTTGTGGGGGTGGGGGGGGGGGGGCAGACTGTGTATAGATTGTGGGGTTTTTGGATGTTTGTGTTCACTCAGGATGGGATGGAGAAAGGAAACTCACAATGTGCTCTCTATATACATGCTGTATTGGATGCACAATGCAGCTTGGTGCTGGGAAGGCAGCATGGTTACAAGCGTGATGTAGAGAGAGCTGGTTGGTGAGGATGCTCAGAGGAGGACCAGCTTGTGGGTCGCCATGCTCTCCGGCGGGAGCGAGGACCGCCAGGCAGGTGGAGGAGGAGGAGGTGTAGCTGGCTGGTTGGTGTAGGTAGAAAAGAGAGAGATCACCACGAGGTCAGGTCTTAAATAGCGGGGGTTGGCGTGGCTTAGTAGTTGACCCCCGCTCCGTGGGCGGCGCTGGTTGACCTAGACCACGAGGCATACACTGGGGAATTCGTGGGGTCGGCTATGCAGCGACAAACAGCGTTTGTAGGGGAGAAATCCACTACAAGGTCTACACCTATTTAAAAAAGTAAAGAGAGAAAAAGAACAGTACTTAGCTACTCTCTGTTGCCTATAGAGTTGTCTTCTGCGACTGCGTACACTGTATCTCCCTGTGAATGGTGTATTGTAGGCACAGTTTCAGTCCTTGAGAAAGCACACAAACAAAATAAATTTAAAGTCTCTGTGGCACCTATAACACGACTTGGTTTTAGCTGGCACGGTGCCTTTCCAGCTTGCTTGCTAGTGAGTGCTCACTTTAAGATATTTACAACTTCCGCGGTCACTGATGACACTATGAACTATCACTGTGTACACTGTATCTCCCTGGGAGTGGTGTATTATAAATACAGTTTCAGTCCCTGAGAAAGCACACAAACAAAATAAAATTTAAAGTCTCTGAGGCACCTATGACACGAATAGGCTGGCAGTTGTCCTTACCAGCTTGATTGCCAATATGTATTCACTTTTAGTTATTTACAGTCTCTTCTGCGGTCAATGATGACACT
Organism: Homarus gammarus; assembly: GCA_958450375.1. Classification (NCBI taxonomy): domain Eukaryota; kingdom Metazoa; phylum Arthropoda; class Malacostraca; order Decapoda; family Nephropidae; genus Homarus; species Homarus gammarus. Next base: position 348,157 of record CAUDMG010001736.1, on the reverse strand, counting down.
ATGAACTGGTTTACCTAAAATCACAGTACTACACTCCCTGGTTGGCCTTTATCACAGCCGTTACCACAACTACTTAAAAAAAAAAAAATAAAAGCTTTGTCATGTCGCAGTGATTTTGTGGTTATAGGCCTCGTGACCTTGACTGTACCTCCAACTCGGTGGAAATTGAGTTTTCAAAAAAACAATCGCGTCTAGCATTAAAAGAAGAAGTGTGTCAAAGAAATGAAAATTAACAGACCCACTGTTAGGGGAGAGGAGGAACAACGGAAACGTTTCCAGCGCAGGAACAATGTAATAGTTTTTGGAGTCCCCACGGGCCAGGCGGAGGGAACTGAGATTAGGATAACACACGCCATGTGGCACGGTCGTGTTGTACCTCCACCCCTTCTCTTATCAGGAACGCCCTTGGACTGGGTTAATGAGACAAAATACCTGGGTGTGTATGTAACTCGCACACGTTGTCAGATCCCTGAAGTCCGCTATCTTCGAGACATATGCTTTCGGCGTCTCGCTCCCCTCTCTACCATGTGCAGGGGTTCCCTTGGTGCCACCATCCCTGTACTTCTCACCATGTACAAGTCCTTAGTCCGTTCCTGTGTCGACTACGCCGCCCCTGCCCTCGTCAACATTAGTCGGACTGCTGTCAACCGTCTCGAAGTTATCCAGAGGAAAGCTGCTCGTATCATCCTTGGGGCTCCTCAGTGGACACACTCTACTTCTGTATATACAGAACTTGGTCTTTCCCCCTTACAGGATCGTGTCCAGGAGTTTTACCTAAAACTACCGTTTTCATTCTAGGGGATCCTCGGGGCAACCAAGTCCAAACCAACTTGACTCCTGCTGTCCGAGACCGACCTCCATCTAGAAGATAGTGGTGAGGGTCACTCATCCAAGCCCTTCAGGAACACGACCTCCTGCCTGATATTGTTGTCACCCCTGCTGTTGGTTCGTCTCCTTCTCCCTGGCTGGATTTTCAATCTGAAGTGATTGCCCTCGGTGGACCCCTCCCGAAATCCCAGGTGAACCCTGTTATTCTCTGCAAATACCACCTCTCCAGGATATCGCCCACTGGTCCCCAGGTAGGGTCGTCCTCTACACTGATGGTTCTGTTGACCCCGCTACAGGTAGGGCCGGGGCTGGTGTCTACACCTCCCGTCCTGATGCCCCTGAGCCTATCAAACTGTCTCTCAGAGTTTCTGACGGGGCATCCTCCACTCAGGCTGAACTAATAGCCCTCCTTGCTGCCCTTCTCGCTGAGGAAGAAGCAGATGGTTTCTGCCCCTTGCTTGTCTGCTGCGATTCCAGGTCTGCTCTCGACGGGATCGCATTTGGATCAGGGGAAAATAGGGACCTCATCCTCCAAATACGAGGGCTAACATCCACACTTCAGGATGCAGGCCGTCCTGTGACATTCCTATGGATACCCAGTCATGTCGGTATCTTGGGGAATGAGGCAGCAGATGGCCTTGCCAAGACTGGCTGCAACAAGGCCACACCTGACTACGTTGTTCCTCGAACACTCTTACAGATTAGGACCCAAATTCGCCGCAAACAGAGAGAAGCTCGGGAAGCAGCCTTCCCCCTGGACTCCCCGCCCACATGGTACGATGTCCTACGTAAACTTCCTGACCTCTCGTACGTCTACGGGAAAGGGTCGCGGAAAGGGGACGTGATTGCTGCCCGTATCATCATTGGGTATGACTTTGCTTGGGAGATTGGTATCCCCGCATCCCCAGAGCAACGCTCTTGTGCATTATGCAGAAGACCCGACAGCAGCACCCTTATCCACTACCTCCTAAGATGTCCCCACAGACAACGCTTCCGCGACGCCTGCTGGACGACCAATCCACGACCCCCTGACGGAGACACGATGATCCTCCCCATACTGGCCAGATATTTTGTAAATAATATTCATTATGTGCTAAAGGAATATCCTTCCTTCCTTCCTTAGGCTTTAGTAAGCACCTTTATAATATTTATACTGTATATACTTGTCACACTTGCCAGATGCTTCTGGTGTCATTGTACAGGGGTACCTAGTGACAGCACTAGGATCCCGCTTCCTCTGTCAAGGAATAAACAATTGAAATTGAATTGAATTGATAACATACGATAAAATGCAGTTTCAAAATATTTGTACAGAGGTTCTGAAGATTCCACCAACCCCTCAGGATGTGAGGAGGCTGGGACAAAAGCAGGGGGATAAGCCTCGCCCCCTCAGGATCACACTAGTGAGCGAGGAGGAGAAATGGCAGGTTACTCGGCAGGCAAAAAACTTAGCAAGGAGCGAGGCATTTCGAGGTGTATTTATTCACCCAGATCGCACGGTAATGCAGAGAGAACAGCACAAGAAGTTCCTGCAGGACTTGACTCAGAAGAGGGAGGAGTCAAGAAGGAACGGGGACCGGTGTACATGGGTTATATTCAGGGGGAGGATAGTGGAAGCAAGTGTGTCGACACAGGGCCAAGGGGCAGCAGTGCACCCTCCACCCACTCAACCCCCCATCCGGGAGGCGGCACCAGCTCCGCCAACCAGACAGGAGGAGGCGAGCGCCGTGTAAACAATGACATTTCTAACCACACCCTGCAAAATACAGTATACTTAGCAAATGCTGCAGCTTCTGAGAATGGGGGGGGGGGGGGGGGGGCGGGGTTACTACTAAGAGCAGAGACGTTACCGAGAACAAATTCTGGCTTGAATGTCATGTACACTAATACTGACACGTTTCTTGATAAGAGAGAGGAGTTTGAAACACTACTGAAAGTACACCAACCAAATATTGTAGGAGTTGTAGAACTGTTGTACAAGAACAGGAGAATCGACCCAGAGGAATGCGAGTTCAGTATTGCTGGATATGACTCATTAACGAGCCTTTCTCAAGAAACTTGCAAAAAGGGTGTGGTATCTATGCCAGGCAAGACCTTAGAGCCAGCCAGGCGAGGGTACAGGGAGAGGATGTTTTCGAAGAGTCCAAGTGGTGTAAAATTAAATTAAAGGGAGGGGACTTACTTATCGTCGGGTGTATCTACAGATCCCCAAACTGTGGCCCACTAAATCAAAGGAACTTAAGAGCCTTATTAGACAATGCTGCGATGCTCAACCCTAGGCACCTCTTTATCATGGGGGACTTTAACTATGGCGACATCGACTGGAGAAACGAGTCCACCCCAAATGACTTGAATAACCCTGCTACTCTTTTTGTAGAAACTCTGAGAGATAATTTTCTGTTCCAACATGTTAGAGACCTGACACATTACAGAGGGGAGCAAACACCCAAGCCACTGGACCTCATCATAACAAACGAGGAGGCCTCCTCCACTGACACTGAAAGCATAGCCATCCTCCCGGGCATCCGTGAGGGGGCGACCTATGCTCGCACTGAACGCCGGAACCTCCTTATAATCAGTGACAGCACTTCTGCGCTAGCGAGGCTCAAATTACCCTCCCCCTCCTCCAACACACCTTAGCCGCCGTTGCCGGGCTAGAACAAACTGATGACCTCCGTGTCAAGTTTATTTGGATCCCGTCACATATAGGAATAACTGCCTGTGACACTGTTGATCGACTTGCCAAAGAAGCGACACAAGAAGATATTGAAGCCACCCTCGCCCTCTCCCTCAATCATCTCAAATCTGGCATACACGCCACACAACGAGAAACATTCGACGTAAAATGGACACACCTGAAACAACGGGGCAGCGTCACACTATGCCACTATGACGCTGTAACCGGTGACTCCAACCGCCACTACAAAGAGTATCAATCTCTGACTCAATCTCAACAGATTATGTACATGAGACTGCGCCTAGGGTACAGGTACCTATGGGAGTACATTGGCAACCCTGAGACTGGCCGCACTGTTTGTAAACTTCGTGGCCAACCCGACTCTCACACCCTCCCCCACTACATCCTCACTTGCCCTGTGACCTCCTCCTACAGCTCCCCAGCCGTTACCAACACCTCTTTCCTCCCTGACCAGATATCCCTCCTCCTAGTCGCAGGCCTAGCACTTGACATTATTAGGGACCTGCCACGCTTTGCTATAAACAGATGAAATGTACCGGGAATTTCCCCCCGCCCACCACCCCCCACACACTCATCATTCAGTCACTTTATGTAACTTGCTGACAAAACCTATGACCCTTCAGGCTTCCACGCCTTTAATGCATGAGTCATGAAGGCAAGCATGAACTTAGCATGCTTCCCAGTTGGGAATTGTAAATGCTTCTGCACTTCACCTTGCACAGGATGTAAGGGGGTGCCCAATAAACTAGCCCCCTCCGGGGCAATCTGTAATCAGTAGGTGTAGGTTATGGTGGCCAAACTTGAACACCTTGCCCAAATTGGCACCAGTCACCATATAGTGTTGTCATTCAGATTTAACTGTTACCTAGTTCAGGATAAGGCCAGGTCAAGGTGCAAATATTACAAGGGAAATTACAACGGGAAGAGGGAAGAGATGAGAGGTATCAAATGGCCTGACTCATTAAGGCACAAGAATGCAGACACTACGCTGAATACCATAACTAGTAAAGTGACCCATTTTATCGATAAATATATACCCAAGACCAAACCCAGTGCCTCTAGAAATACGAGGAGATCCCTACAGATGAACCACGCAGCGGTCGACAGAGTTAAGAAGAAAACCCAGAAATTCAAGACGTGGGTTGGGTCAAACGATGAGCAGGACAGGAGGATGTATGCAAGAGCCAGAAACCAAGCAAAGATAGAGTGTAGAAGGGTTGAAAAGGAGTTCCAGAGGCTGGTTGCAAGCGAGGTCAAGTCAAACCCAAAGGCGTTTTACCGCTATGCAAAGTCGAAATTGAAAACGCGAGTAGGAGTATCAGACCTGAGGCTTAAGATGGTAGTTACGCAGATTCTGACCAGGATAAAGCTGAGGCATTGAACAGCTTCTTTTCCTCGGTGTTCACAAGAGAGGATGCAGTTAACCTTCCTGCGTTTGAGGACAGACGGTTCGACACAGCACTGACCCACATAGTGTTCACAGAAGAGGGTGTTAGACATAAACTATCCAGGCTATAGGTCCATAAGAGTGCCCCTGAAGATCCTGTTTTGTAAATGCCTGGATGAACAAAAGGTCCCCAGTGAATGGAAAGTGGCTTATGTGAGTCCTATCTTCAAGAAGGGCGATCGTCACTCCACGAACAACTATAGACCGGTGAGCCTGTGGGGTACGGGATATTGGTTCACACTCAGGATGGGATGGAGAAAGGAAACTCACAATGTGCTCTCTGTATAAATATTGTATTGGATGCACAATGCAGCTTGGTACTGGGAAGGCAGCATGGTTACAAGCGTTGAGTAGAGAGAGCTGGCTGGTGAGGGTGCTCAGAGGAGGATCAGCTTGTGGGTCGCCATGGTCGCTGGCTGGAGCGGGAGCCGCCAGGCAGGAGTGGAGGAGGAGGTGTTGCTTTCTGGTGGCTGTTGGTAGAAAGAGACAGGTCACCACGAGGTGAGGTCTTATATAGCGGGGGTAGGCGTGGCTTAATAGTTGACCTCAGTCATGTAAGGCGGCTCTGGTTGCTGACCTAGACCACGAGGCATACACTGGGGAATTCGAGGATCGGCTAGTCAGCGACAAACGGCGTTTGTAGGGAGGAATCCACTACAAGCCTGACCAGCATAATATGTAAAGTACTTGAAAGTATTATCAGAGATGACGCAATAGAACATCTGCTACGAAACAACCTTGTAAAGGATTTCCAACATGGTTTTATGCCGGGGCGCTTCTGCTTAACACAATTGCTCAAGGTATTGAATATTTGGACCCATATTCTGGAACGGTGCGGTAATATCGACAATATTTACCTAGATTTTGCCAAGGCTTTCGACAGTGTACCCCACGAAAGGCTGAAAATCAAACTGGAAGGGTACGGAATTCGGGGAAATGTCCTAGCATGGATAGAAGACTTTCTACGTGATCGCAAGCAGTGTGTGGTGATTAATGCCATGAAATCGTCATCCATACCTGTCACAAGCGGGGTACCGCAGGGTAGTGTATTGGGCCCACTGTTGTTTGTTTGTTTCATAAATGACATGCCTGACGTTGTACACTCCTCCATACAAATGTTTGCCGATGATGCCAAGTTATTTCGGGAAATCAAGAACCAAGCGGAGTGTGAAGAGCTGCAGAAGGACCTCTGTGGGCTCCAAGAATGGTCGAAGAAATGGCTGCTGAGATTCAATGTCACGAAGTGTAAGAGGATGCACCTGCGGTGTACCAACTGTAAGGAGGCGTATCATATGTCCCAACGGGATGAAGAAACTGCACTATTTGAGACTGAATGTGAGAAGGACCTAGGTGTGTATGTTGACAATGAGTTGAAGTTCTCGGGCCATTGCGAGAAGAAGGTACATCAGGCAAATAAATTATTGGGTCTTATAAGAAGGTCGTTCAGATATCTAGACGGGCTTCCTCTCGTAACGACATTCAAGAGTGAAGTGCTTCCCCATCTGGAGTACTGTCACCCCGTCTGGTCCCCGAGATATGCTAGGGACTGTCAGTTGGTTGAAAATGTTCAAAGGAGGGCCACCAGACTGGTGCCTGCCCTTCGGCACCTCAGCTACATTGAGAGATTGGAGCGCCTGAATTTGCGTAGCTTATACTACAGATGGGCAAGGGTTGACCTAATTGAGGTGTATAAGCATCTCAAGGGACACTACTCAGTCAAGTGTCCTTACTTGGAGCTGGCGGACGCTCGCCCCACAAGTGGCCACAGCTCAAGGTTGAAGAAGACGCAAGTCCAGAAAACTGTGAGGGCAAACTTTTTCAGAGTGAGAGTTGTGAACTCTTGGAACAATCTACCAGAAAGTGTTGTGGCGGCACCGAGTGTGAGCTCTTTCAAGACAAGACTTGACCAACACTGGAGCAGGTTCAGGTACATTCAGGAGCCGATGCATGCCCAGTACTTGCCAACAGTGCGTAACAGAGACGTGACCGATCGCCGAAGCGGCTAACGAGCCGATCTTTTGGTGAAGAGGATAAAAGAAAAGGAAAAGTAATCAGAGACATGACCGATCGCTCAAGCGGCTAACGAGCCGTTCAGTGGAGAAGAGGATAAAAGTAAGAGACACACCAAGTATAATATGCTTGGAGGTCATCCAATGTCCATTAATGATTGCATACATTATGTCTTGTGACAGTGAAGTTGCCACTCTCTGCTTCTGGTCTGATAACTATTTCTTTCCAGACAGAAGGGACTGCATAAAGTGCAACAAATGTTGGGGCTGGGGAGTTTAGTCACGAAAGGTGTGACCAGGAGGTGATGGCCATGGCAGCTCAAATGACCTTGTATGGTCTAGCACTTACCTCTTCAAAATGAGTGCTGCTTCTTCAAGGATATTGAGTCTGAGGCAGCAGCTTCGAATACAGCCTCTACTGCCTTACCTTGTGCAATGTTGGACGAACACACCAATTCACTACGGTAGATTGGTTGCCAAAATTCAATAGAGCGACCAAAATAGTTGATTAACTTTGCCTTGTGTTTACATGTTTTGTAATCTGGAGTGTAAAACTGTGAATGGCCATTTTCAGTGTACTGCACACATCACTGCCATCCTTAATATCTCTTTAATTCATATTACGCTACATAACATTCAAATCCACCGCGCTTGTAGTCACAGAAAACGGTAGAGAACAGAAAACTTTGGTAAGGGATAACTCACCTACTGTATGTTGTTTTAGACCAGGGGTGGCCAACCTGTCGATTGCAAGATCTTCTCTAGTCGATCGCATGGCAAAGTTAAACTTAATGATCCATCTTTCTTAAGCTGCCATACAAAAATCCTCTTCAAATTGTACTCATAATCATTGAGATATTATATTTGTTTAGATTTTTTTCTGGGAATATATTATCATTATGGACACATCAGAGCGATACATTCAAAAAAACTTCGACTGTGCCATGCTGTGTGTGGCGGAACCTGATAGGAAGTGTTCGCGTTCATAAGGGTCGGTGCTGGCTGGTTCCTGGCGAGGAAACTGATCAGCAAGTTGTCATCAGTTGCAGGCTAAAACTAGGCAGGTATTTGCTTTTATAAATTTACAAATACACGTTAAACCTTGTATTAATGAATTTGGTAATGAAAAAGTCGACTCGTTATTGAGGAGTCTTGTCAAACGTAAAGAGAGAGAATCATATTTGGCAACCTTGCCCAGCGAGCCTACACACTTGTCACCAACAATACAGTGATTTTCAGTCATCTGCAATACTTGGAAGTGTGAGGTGCTGCCTCTTGTTATGGAAAAGTCTTGGGTGATTACAAGAATTACTGACTTTTTAGCTTAGCGACAGTTCTCGCCGCAACCCTAGAGTAGACAGAGGTGTCCACACTAGCCGATGACAATTGCTTATAAAAAAAAGTTAAGAACGTTACGCTGTTACGTTAGTTATTCTCATATTCACATAGGAAAAGTCATGGAAAAAAAAGTAATTCTCGTATTCACATACGACTTTTTTTTTTCAAATATAGGTTATTGGCCATCAACTGAACCAAAAATGAGTTCTGGACCAAGTACTAAAAATACCCAAATTTACCATTTTCACAATGAATGGGAAGAAGACTATTTTTTACCATGAATAATTTGAAGTGTCTGTGCTTGATCTGCCATGCGTCTCCAGCTCTAGCTAAAAGAAAATCCTGAAAGGCATTTCAAAAATTTTCACAAGAAGTATGATAATGATTTCCCACCCAAAATTGAGCTATGAAAGAGGAAAGTTCATGAACTGAAATCACAGCTTACTGCACAACAAACTCTTTTTACAGAAGTGAGCTCAAAATCAAGGGTAGCAACCATTGCATCATTCAGGGTGAGTCGAGTACTTACAAAGCATAAAAAAAAACATTTCAAGATGGAGAAATATTCAAAGGCCTTTTTAGAAGCAGCATATTCGTTGTTAGAAAATTTCAAAAATAAGTCTGAAATACTGCTTTCTATTAAGGATGTTCAGTTATCAAGAAACACTGTCATGAGGCGCTGTGAATTCATGGCTGAGGATTTGTGTGAACAACTGAATAAAGACATACGTGAGTGGGTGTTCTTTTCATTACAACTTGATGAGTCTACTGATGTGGTTGATGCATCACAATTATGTATTTTCATGAGAATGGTGTTTAAAGACATGAGTACCAAAGAGGAACTGCCGAAAATTCTACCATTAAAAGGAAAAACTCGGATGAAGATTTATTTCAGACTTTCAGTGATTTTGTTAATAGTACACAGTTGCCAGTTAGTAAGTTCTTATCTAAAAATACTGATGGGGCACCTGCATTGGCTGGCCGATTCAGTGGGTTCATTGCCCTCCACCACACACGACCACTGGGTAACCGCACCTGGTAGTCCCGTGACCTACCGAGACCCATGACTACGCCCACTTTGTCCCAACGTAGGGAGGTCGGGTCCTGAACACGGACTTGGGTGCCGACACTCAACCTGGGGAGAGGACGGGCGTGGTCGCTGTAGAGGGCGACGACGTCTTGAACACGTTCGGTGGCCTGCCACTCCTTGGAGAAGGACTGAGGGTGAACGTCCGGTGAAATTGGGTGTGTTGCGGAGCTCAAGAAGACCCCGGTCGAAGGCCTCGCAGTCAATATTCCCAGAAGGGGCCACCTTAAGGATGAGGTGCTTCAGGGATTTGACAGCAGCCTCAGCGTGGCCGTTGGACTGCAGGTAATGGGGCGGTGACAACACATGCCGGACTCCCCATCGGTCAAGGAACGCAGCAAAGTCCTGGCTTGTGAACTGGGGCCCTCCGTCGGTTCGCAGGCGCACAGGAACGCCCACGTCACGGAAGTAGTGGTGGAACTTGCTGATGGTGGCGGCAGATGTAGTACCATTACCGCACTTGATGACAACCGGCCAACCAGAGAGACGGTCGACGATAACCAGGAAGGACTCTCCTGACACACAGAAAAAGTCGGCCGGCACAGACTCAAAGGGGCGGGTGGGGTTGTCGTCACTCATGAAGAGTTCCTGCTGCTGGCTGGGTTGTAGTACTTGGCAGGGCTTACACGCATGGACAGCATTGGAGGTGTCGGAGTCGATGCCAGGCCGGAATGCAGTCTGTCTTGCACGCTGTTTGGTGGCCTCGGCTCCACGGTGACTGTCGTGCAGGCGAGCCAAGACGTGGGGATGTGAAGCAGCAGGAACAACTACTGAAGGAGAGGTGTCACTAGCCAGAGGTAGGGGTAGGGCGGCAGCAGGGTAGTTGCTGCTCCCTTCGTGCACCCTGTTGGCGTATTTTACCTCGAGAATCAGTGTTGGGAAGTCCTGTGAGATGATGGCCAACTCTTGGCAATGTCTGTAGGACAGCAAAGGAGTCGGGACACCATTATGCACGTTAATCCAGGCTTGACAAGACCTGTTGCCAAGGGTGACATGTGCATAGAGTGAACCTAGGGCTGGGGACATCTGTGAACCATCTGCCGTGACACGTAGGTCCTTGGGAGGCGGTCCTAGATCACTTGGAGAGAGCCCCAAGCATTGCAAATGCTGGGGACCGATAACCGTAGCCTCAGCGCCGGTGTCGGGCAGCATCTCGAGAAAGGATGACACACTGCCGTAGGTTACGATGACGCTGATGTGCTGGGACGCGCGGAGTACACCCTCCTAATATGGATCGGGTGTTGTCCAGGGTCGTCGTGCCTCTGACTTGGCGACTGTGGGCGGCCCTCACTAGTGGAAGGGCGCTGCTGCTTCTGCCGACGCTGTCCCTTGGGTTTGTTTGTCGGGCAACACTTGTCGTAGTGGCCCAGACGACCACACACATTGCACTGGACGCGTTTGGCTGGGCACCGTACTGTAAGTGACCAGTGGCCCTTGCGGTCACAACTGTCGCAGGTAGACTCAGCAGCTGGACACACCTGTGTTCCGTGCTGCCTACCACAGCTGTTGCAAAGGGAGCCGGGTGTGGGCGTGGTGGGCGTAGGCGTTGGGGTAGACTTCTTGTCTTTCTTGTATTGGGACATAGCCCGTACGGCTGTAGGGGGAGCTCGGATGGCAGAGGTAGCACACCTGGCAGCCTCATAGGAGCGACATACTGTCAATACATCCTTTAGAGAGGAGGGAGAGTCGAGGGAGGTGAGGTGTTGGACAAGCTCCTCGTCCTTAACACCCATCAGGATCACCTGCTTCAACTGGGTCTCCTCGCACTGCTGGTGATTACCGGGACATATGTCTATCTCTTCCGAGGCTCTCTTGAGTCGTACGTAGAAATCGTCAAAAGTCTCGCCCTCCATCTGTTTACAGCCAAACACTTCCCTCCTGCGGAGAACTTCGTTCCGCTGACCTTTGATGTGCCGGTCTAGAACATCCAGTACCTCCTCTACAGACAACAAAGACGTCAGGGGCACTTGCAATGTATGTTCCAACACGTGCTGCGTTCCCAAAGAATGGCACATACGTAGCTGAATGAGTTGTTTAGGCTGTGGCAAGCTCTGGAGATCCACCATTGTAGCATAATCAGTCCACCGTCGCCGCCACTCACGAAAAGTCTGGAAAGTCTCATCAGGCTTCAAGGTGGGTGGGGGTTGGACAACCACTTTGGCAGAAGGTCTTGACAAGGTATCTGAGCCAGTCAATACCAGAGCAGTGAAAGGGCCAAGGGCTTGATTCGCAGTGAGGCTAAATATGAAAGCTGCAAACCATTCGTTATCTTCCAATCTCCTTTGCTGGTATCTGTTTATCTCGACTTCTCTCCTCTCATCCTCAGCATGTCTTCTCGCTTCGTCCTCACGCCTTTCCTCCCTCATAAGCTTCATCAGAGCAATAATCTCTGAAGACAAGGTTGAGGGTCGAGGTGGAGGGCTACAGGATGTGGCTGGGGAGGGTGGAGCATCGCACACTGACTGGTCATCCATCTCTGTAGAGCTGTCATCCATCTGACTCATCCGGGCGCTAGGGACACCCCTGCGTGAGGCCCAGGGCATAATTACTTTATCTGTATATTGTATCTCAAATCAGTGTTAACCGGTCAGCCCGTCGTATCAACTGGATCTGAGACAACAAAATTAATTGAATACACAGATAAGTAACTTATATATATATATATATATATATATATATATATATATATTATATATATATATATATATATATATATATATATATATATATATATATATATATATATATATAAAATATATATAAAGAAATGACTGCAATCAGTATGTTCGTGCATGTGTACCCATGGGCGGTAGGAGCGCGGAGGGAGGTGGTGGGAGGCGGGGGGTGTGAGCGGAGGGCTTCAGTTACACTCTAGACACAGCCGGGAAGGTTGCGCGCTCACCAATGCCCTGAACAAGCCTTCCACCGTGGGGAATGTTAGGTTCTGAATAATAAGTTCTATATACAGGAGAGAACACAAACACCTGTATAGTTTTGTAGGTTCGGTTTACTGGATAAGAGTATGTACACAGAGGGAAGCAGCACTCTCCCTTGGCTAGTCTCCTTGTCAACTGCTATAGGCGACGTATGGCAAGTGATACATTAGCAGCTTCCATACGTCGCCAGGCACATTAATTAGGCATGTGGGATATGGTAATAACATTGCCACACGCTGCTAGCTAGGCTGAATAAATAATACATAAATGGAGCACATACATAATATACATACATGATATATAATCCAGCATACATAATATACATACAGGGAATCCCATAAAACAAGGACACACACTTATGCACAACACACGCGAGGGCACTTAAGACACTTCACAGGAATTTGCGGTCACTGCACACTACTCAAAACTCGTTGGTCATTCAAACGAATTTTTGTGGGAGACAATGCGAGATTAGGAGAGCGACGGGTGATGGAGTGAGTTGACGGAGCGGGGTCTACCGGTCTTGATTTTACACGAACGCACTTATTTCCACTTAATCGATCACGTGATACTCACTGCGCCATGGAGATGTTCCGGGTACCTGGTTCTAACTACGGGAGCGAACATAAACACCTGTAGAGTTCTGTAGGTTCTATTCAACGGAAATAAACAAGGGTGCGCTTACAAGCACAGGTAGTACTTACACTCCTATACGGGTCAACTGACCTCTCTCTGACCTCTCAGGCGACATGTGGTAAGTGGTACATTAGCAGCTTCCAGATGTCGCCAGGAACATTATCTAAGAGTGTGGTGACATGAAACAGGGGCATTGCCACACGCTACTGACTGGAGAAGTAATGCATATAAATTGAGTATGTACATACATGGCATAAATACAACATACATAATATACATACTTTTCTGACGAATTCAGCGAGTCTACAAATCCCAGCCTGTGCAGACATCTATAGTAAGACCCAGGTATCAGCACAGTGGCATCTATTTTTTTTTACTTACGGACTTTGTCATTTTTGGGGGGATAAAAACATCTGGTCCGACCACCCGATCCCTCTAGGCAAAATTTTTCAAGTTTGTGCATGCGCAATGTGAAGTGTGACGTAGCAGTGACGTCATTACCACTCCACCTGACTGCAGTGTTGCCAACGTGCCCTATGCTCGCCATTAAACGCTCCCGTTCATTGGAAACAGCGGCAGTAGGTGACAGTAATGCTGACGACTTTCTTCTTGAAGACAAGTCAAAGAAGCAGAAACCTCAGAGGTCAGGGTCTCCAGCAGGGGCTACGGCTCCCTCTCGCACCCCGTCTGGGGCTGTAGAGGGTGGCCTCCTCCTGTCATTGGGGTCCCCAAGTGAGCTTACATGTGGCTCAATGACCGACCCTCCGCCGACGATGGACATAGGGGATTCCCTTCATCTCCCTGCCCCGTCACGCCTTCATCGTCTCGCCTTTCCTCGTGACTAGCCTCTGAGCACACTGACGACCTGGTTCTTCCGTCACTGCTCTCCGCCAAGGTCCTACAGCCATAATAGTCACCACACAAATGGACGAGACGGTACGCCTGATCAATCAGGTGGGCTTTCCACCATCACCCCAGAAACTCGTCGTACCAAGGTAATGGTTCGCCACGTACCCTGGGAGATCCCTATCGACGACCTTCGCCCTCTTCGCCCACAACTACTGGACATGGAACGCCGCATCAACCCGGTCTCCAAACGTCCATCCAACGAACTCATTGGCTTGTGGGTGGGCCCCCTCCCCCCGAAGGTGAATGTAGGACCTATTCACAACTGTCCTCTCGACCAATTTATTGGAACCCCAAAAATCTGTGGTCGTTGCCAATCGTGGAAACATCGCACCTGGGAGTGCACGAGGATGGTCGCCTGCGGTTTCTGTGCAAGTCCTCACGACACAGTGGAATGCAAATCGAAAATTCAGAACAAAATCCCAGTTATTCCACGTTGTGTCAATTGCCATGGCAGTCACCACGCCTGGAATACCAATTGCCCACAGTGTCCTGGCACTCGCCCGGGGAAAACTTACCTTGTACCACCGCCCTCATCTCTGACGAAGTCCCTGTCAACCAAACCTCACTCCTATCCACCACCGCCTCTTTCATCCACCAAGGATTTCCCATTGATCTCCTCTCCTCTACCACCCCCCCCCCCCTATCACTCCTACCACCCATCCTTTCTCCCCTCCCTCCCTCTCCCTACCGTTCTTGGAACAAGGCCGTTGCCGGCCCTGCCACACAGTCACCACCACCTCCTGCCCACCCGGACCCCAGCTGTCCTTCACCAGCACCAACACCACCACCTCTTGCTCACCTGAACCCTCACCGTCCCTCTCCGTCGCTACCACCACCACATGCCCATTTGGGCCCTCGGCAGTCCTCGCCGCCACCTCCAGCTCCTGCACAGGTACACCAAGTTGGTTCTATGGAAACAATCACTCTCCGTCTGGATCGCCACTCAAAGCAAATCAACCTTCTCTCTGCCCAACTCGACTCGTTTTTGAAAACAACTGCAACATTGCAGAGGCAACAACAACTCATTCTGGACACCCTGACCCAACAGGGGCGCACTTTCCAAGCCCTGGTGACCCGCCTCCTTCCATCTCCCGAGATGGAGGATCCATCCCTCGCTCTCCCACTCCTCCCTCTCCATTATCCTCAACAGAATTTGGTACCTCCTCTGGAGCCCTGTCTAGCCCCACCGACTCATCTCACACCGGAGGCCGTTCCCTCCTCTTCTTACAATGGAACATCCAGGGACTTAGACCTCGCCGGACAGACCTCGCCCAGTTTGTGCTTTCCCATCAAGTAGATGTTGCTCTACTTCAGGAAACCATCACAGATGATGTTACTCCACTCCGCCTCTCTGGCTATACTGTTTACACCCTGCCTCGGTACCGTGGGTAGGCTCGTGGCCTCCTTACCCTTGTGCGTAACACCATTCCATCTGTTCGTCTCCCTTCACCTGACTCACATGGACCCCCGTCTGAATTACTTTCTGTCTCCCTTACTCTTGGTGACCGGACCCTTCATGTAGTCAATGTTCATTTCAAGAGTGATTCTCTGGACCCCCAGGTTCTTCACGGTCTCCATGATGGGGTTCCCACTATTGTTCTTGGCGACTTTAATGCCCGAAATCCCACTCTTACTCCGGATCATCCCACGCCATGTACCCTTAACGGATCACATCTCTCACAGTTTCTTAATGGGGATGATGATGTTCGCTTCTTTGTCCAGACGATCCTACTCGCCTCCCCCATAGTTTCCTTGATGTTGGCTTACTATTGAACGGTCATACCTCCTTTCATCCTACCGTCTGCACCGAGCCTGCTCTGTATAGTGACCATCTTGCCGTTACTACCCATCTCGGGCTCTCCTTCTCTGCCCCGACATCAGCTCCTTATCGATCCCCTCGCCTTCGTTTCACACAAGATGCTGTTCCTTCCTTTACCCAATACCTTTCTACCTGTGCGGATTCCTATTTTGTCCCCCAGTCCCTTGACTCTTACAGCGTTGATTTTGTTGATGCCGTGTATGACTGTCAATCGGGCTACCCCTCCACGCCCTCCCTGTCACCCCAGAAGTGCCACCAACTACTGGTATCGTATCCCTGCCATGAGACTTCTCTGGCAGGTAACCCATGATCTCCACTCTGCCATACAGAGGTCTCGCTCTCCAGAGGACTGGGAAGACTTAAAAAACTGATGCTCCTTTGCAACTCAGGAGCGTCGTCGGATTCGTGAGGCGGACTGACTATCCTTCACGGGGTCTCTATCATTCCAGTCGTCACCCTCTTATGTATGGAATCGGATTAATGCTATACGGGGTACTTGACGGAGGCCTCCTCCCCACCCTGACCCCGCCTCCCTTGCCTGCTCTTTAATGGAGGATTGGGCATGAGCTTCCTCCCCTGAGGCACTTCCAGATCCAATGCAGGAGGCAGTGCAGGCTTGCATCGATGCGTCTGAGCCTGTTGTTCGTGCTGCTCTTACCTCCCCTGCCCCCACTGATCATCCCATCACACAGTTCGAGCTTGACAGTGCTCGTCGCTCTAGAAAAGACACCGCTCCTGGGGATGATCAGATAACCTACTCTGTCCTCAACGCCTGTACGTACTAATATTCCTAACGGCCCCTTGCTCGCTCTCTACAATATGTATTATGAACATGGGGTTCTCCCGTCAAAATGGAAAAATGCCACTATTATCCCCATCCCTAAACCGGGAGATCCTGGGAAATATCGACCCATTAGTCTTACCTCCTGTGTTTGCAAGATGATGGAGAGGATACTCCATCGTCGCCTTCTTCACACCATAGGCGGCTTCCACAACTCCCTCAATGGTTTCACACAACATTGCAGCACAGCACACTCCATTGCTTCCTTTTATTGCAATCAGACTGCCCACGTCTCCGTCTTCCTTGATATCAAGGGAGCCTTTGATACGGCTCAGCCTGCCCTCATTTTAGCTGATCTTGCGTGGTTAGGGGATAAGGGGAGACTTCCTCAATGGATCGCCTCTTACCTCACTGGACGTCAGGCCCGGGTTCGCGTTGAAGGCTCTATATCTCCTATTCAAGAAATGAACCTCGGCATCCCTCAAGGTGGAGTCCTGAGTCCCACCTTGTTTAACATTCTCATGCACTCCATTGCATCTCTCCCATGGCCGACAGAAGTTGTCCATTCAGGATGTGCCGACGATGTCCTCCTCCAAGCCCCTGACTACCTCAACATGCAGGAAGCCCTTGATCTGGTCTCCAGAGAGTGTGATTCATTTGCTTTCCTTCTTTCAACTGCGAAAACAAAAGCCTTGTGGCACGGTCGTGTTGTACCTCCACCCCTTCTCTTATCAGGAACGCCCTTGGACTGGGTTAATGAGACAAAATACCTGGGTGTGTATGTAACTCGCACACGTTGTCAGATCCCCGAAGTCCGCTGTCTTCGAGACATATGCTTTCGGCGTCTCGCTCCCCTCTCTACCATGTGCAGGGGTTCCCTTGGTGCCACATCCCTGTACTTCTCACCATGTACAAGTCCTTTGTCCGTTCCTGTGTCGACAACGCCGCCCCTGCCCTCGTCAACATGAGGCGGACTGCTGTCAACCGTCTCGAAGTTATCCAGAGGAAAGCTGCTCGTATCATCCTTGGGGCTCCTCAGTGGACATGATCTACTTCTCTATATACCGAACTTGGTCTTTCCCCCTTACAAGATCATGTCCAGGAGTTTTACCTAAAAACTACCGTTTTCATTCTACGGGATCCTCGGGGCAACTATGTCCAAGCCAACTTGACTCCTGCTGTCCGAGGCCGACCTCCATCTAGAAGACAGTGGCGAGGGTCACTCATCTGAGCCCTTCAGGAACACGACCTCCTGCCTGATATTGTTGTCACCCCTGCTGTTGGTTCGTCTCCTCCCTGGCTGGATTTTCAACCTGAAGTGCTTGCCCTCGGTGGACCGCTCCCGAAATCCCAGGTGAACCCTGTTATTCTCTGCAAATACCACCTCTCCAGGATCGCCCACTGGTCCCCAGGTAGGGTCGCCCTCTACACTGGTGGTTCTGTTAACCTCGTTACAAGTCGGGCCGGGGTTGGTGTCTACATCCCCCATCCTGATGCCCCTGAGCCTATCAAACTGTCTCCCAGAGTTTCTGACGGGGCATCCTCCACTCAGGCTGAACTAATAGCCCTCCTTGCTGCCCTTCTCGCTGAGGAAGAAGCAGATGGTTTCTACCCCTTGCTTGTCTGCTGCGATTCCAGGTCTGCTCTCGACGGGATCGCATTTGGATCAGGGGAAAATAAGGACCTTATCCTCCTAATACGAGGGTTAACATCCACACTTCAGGATGCAGGCCGTCCTGTGACATTCCTATAGATACCCAGTCATGTCGGTATCTTGGGAATGAGGCAGCAGATAGCCTTGCCAAGACTGGCTGCAACAAGGCCACACCTGACTACGTTGTTCCTCGAACACTTTTACAGCTTAGGACCCAAATTCACCGCAAACAGAGAGAAGCTCGGGAAGCAGCCATCCCCCTGGACTCCCCGCCCACCTGGTACGATGTCCTCCGTAAACTTCCCCTATCTCTCGTATGTCTATGGGAAAGGGTCGCGGAAAAGGGACGTGATTGCTGCCCATATCATCATTGGGTATAACTTTGCTTGGGAGATTGGTATCTCCGCATCCCCTGAGCAACGCTCTTGTGCATTATGCAGAAGACCCGACAGCTGCACCCTTATCCACTACCTCCTAAGATGTCCCCACACATAAAGCTTCCGTGACACCTGCTGGACCACCACTCCACGACCCCCCTGGCAGAGAAACGATGATCCTCCCCATACTGGCCAGATTTTATGTAGATGACATTGATTATGTGTTAAAGGAATATCCTTCTTTCCTTCCTTCCTTAGGTTTTAGTAAGCCCCTTTATAATACTTATACTGCATATACTTGTCACACTTGCCAGATGCTTCTGGTGTTATTGTACAGGGGCACCTAGTGACAGCACTAGGATCCCGCTTCCCCTATCAAGGAATAAAAAATTGAAATTGAATTGAAATTGAATGGCATCAGTATTTAAAATGGACATATCTGAAGTCGAAAATGAGCTTCTGAAGCTTAAAAATGATATTCAAATCAAATCCAGGGTAACAGGAGGAAGTTTCTGGAACCTTCTCAGTGAAGAAAAATACAAAAGGTGCTCCCCGACTTACGACGGGGTTAGGGACCCAAATCAAGGTCGTAAGTCCGATTGGTCGTAAATCCGACATAGATAAAAAAAAAAAAAAATCTACAATGAAATACAGTACAGTAAAAGTAATAAATAATGAGGAATGGATACAGTGTGACTGAGCACTTACCTTTAATGTAGTCAGCTGAATGCACACGGGGCCCCCCATAATTTTCTATTTACAGGATACATGGAGACTATATTAATTGGCTGAAGCAGAGGAGGAGACAGGGCTGGGTGGGTCATCAATGTCGCTTTCTTCAGACAGGTTTATGTACTATGGAAACTTGCTGGTTGAAGGTATTGGATCATCTTGAGGGAGTGAAGAGGCAGCACTGGTGGGGTGTGAGGAGACAGCACTGGGGGACTTCTTAAAATAGATGTCCAATTTAGACTGCACAGTTTGTTTTTCTTTTCATTATAAATTTCTCTGTAGCAAGCAAGTGCATCTTGGATCATTCTGTGAACTTTGGCATAACGATCATAATTTTGATCCATGCCATCAAACATTTGCATTCCTTTATTAATTGTAGCAAATGCCTCTGCCATTTGTTTCACTGAAAACTTTTTGGGGAGTGCAGGTTCTTCTTCTACATTTTGTTTTTGTTCTACCTCTGCAATTTTCTGTGCATCTAGTTCAATGAGATCCTTGTAACTGAGCTCTTCTGCTACACTTTCAACCAACTGTTCAACATCTTCATTTTCAATTTCTAACTCCAGCTGTTTACCTAACTCCACTATTTTGTTACTAATATCCGAAATAACTTAATTTTCATTAACTCCTTTGAAGCTGTATGTCCGCTCAGGCATGCGCTTCCACAATAATCCAGTCTCATCCACATTGAATATTTGCTCAGGCAAATAATTCCCTTCCACAATCACATCATCTAACTCCTCCTTAAAAGCTTCAGCACTAGCTGCCTCTCCACTCACCTTAAAATTGTGTTGACTGTAGCATTTTTTTAAATCTATCAAACCACTCATGACATCCTGTAAAGGTTTGATCACATTCATCTCCTGCCTGCTCCTTCAGGCTTTGGAACAGGCTTCTTGCTTTAGCCTGTATGGTTAGAAGGCTTAACGGTACACGCTTCTGTATCTGGTCTTCTATCGATATCATCAATAATTTTTCCATATCGTGAATAGGACCTTGTCTTTTCTTTGAAATTATAGTTCCCTTTATAGGTGTTGTTCCTTTCACTACATCACGAATGCATTCCTTATCCTTCAGAATAGTGGATATGGTCGAGTGTGAGAAACCTAGGTCACGTGAGATTGTTGCTACAGTTTTTACATTCTCATGCTGAGTTATTATCTTCATTTTCATCTCAAAAGTAATTGCCTGTCTCCTTTTCTTTGGAGCACCACCAGCACTCTCACTTTTGCGCTTTCCAGTCATTATAAAGTCAATTAAATACGATAATAACGAAAGTCCACAGCGCGATCAGTATAGGATACGATAGCCAAACACCAACTAAGCGCTCCACTGAGTGAGTGTACCCACGCGGCGAACCAGAGCCTGCCACGCTCTCGCCCGGGACAGAAACGTTTCGGTATAGAAAATGCGAGCATCATTTGAAAATATTTTTGGTCACGACTGCCGCGGTCGTATGTCCCGACGGTCGTAAGGTCAGAGCAGGTCGTAAGTACCGATGGACGTAAGTCCAAGCAGTCGTAAGTCGGGGACTACCTGTATCCCAATGTCAGAAAATGTGCCCTGTATCTCACAGCATTTTTTGGATCAACCTACCTTTGTGAATCAACATTTTCACACATGAAACACATCAAATCCAAATACCGATCAACAATGTCAGATGAACACCTGGATGCTTGCTTGAGGCTAGCAGTCACGGCCTCAGTCCTAATTACACAAAGCTGGCAGACAACATGCAGTGCTAACCATCTCATTAGTAAAGTAAGTTTATGATTTTGTCATGTTCACAATATATCATAACAATTATTGAAAAATATTATTTATTTACTCTCTCTCTCTCTCTCTACGAATCTGTGTATTTTATGGCAATGGGTGAATATTAGGCTGGTAGATTGCGTCAGGGTAAATGCGGAAAAAGTAGATCACATCACACAAAAGGTTGGCCACCTCTGTTTTAGATGAATTGTACAAAGGTACAGTCATATAATATTAAGAGTATGTACTGATAGCATTAAGGAGAACTCAAGGTATCTATAGGATGATTGGGAAGGTCCAATTGATACAGACTAGTGTACTATGAGGGATAAGTGTAACCGTGTGTAGACTGTGTCTGAAGGTCATCATATTTACGTCTATGAACGATTAGTAAACATAGCTACCGGAGATATCAGATGAAAATATATGAGAACCATGATCTGGAAAAAGGATAAATGTATGAGACCTATGTGAAGTGTTGGAAGTGATCCAGAAACTATGCTTCAAAGAGAATATCTTGTATACCTCGGTGTGAGCTTAGTACACCTCGTTACCCCATGTGACGAATAACCACGAACAGTGCAAGGATCAGAGAATCTTATGAATGTATTCAACGATTGCAACGTGTGAGGGGGGGATCCCTAATACAGAGTGAAGTGAAGTGGGTATACCCACGCCATGAAAACATGACGCTAGGCTTTTGTTTGGGTTGGCGCCTAGGCTGCCCCGGGCTACGGTGCCGAATTAATGTTATAACCCAATGAATTTCCCCAGGAACTAGCAAACCAGACCCTTACTTTAGTTATTAATTTAGAATTAAGATATATAATTATAAGGCATAAGGTCAAAATAGATAGGAAAGTGTATACAGTAAGTCCCCAAGTTACGTACATAATGGGGACCAAAAGGTTGTACTTAACTCGAAATGTACTTAACTCGAAAATCCCCCAACCCTATAAGGTTATCTGGAAAATCCTGTGCTGTTTTCCAATCAGCACTCGCCGCCTCACCAGTCACTCGAACATTATGCAGCTTATTTCGCACCTTGAATCGGTTAAACCACCCATTGCTAGCATTGAATGTCACAGTATCATCAGGGTGATCTTTCTTTAGATCGTTGAAAAGACTTAGGGCTTTCTCCTGAATCATACTGAGACACCACAACAGGGGTCAAAACCTTACCAGGTACCGGCGCGCCACAGGACGTGAGTTCCGACCGGCAAAAGTAGCCGATGCGTTGTTCCGACCGGCAAAAGTCGCCGATGCGTTAATTTCATGTTTATGCATTTCTGTAGAGATGTTGTATTAAACATACTACAAATTGTACTATTGACTCAAACTTTTAATATCCTTGTGTTTTAACTGAATGTTTTCTCGAAGTCTACTTTTAAATTTACTCCATGGATAAAACGAAAAGATGAACGAAATAACCATCGCTGTGCGCGAGACCTGGAGTAAACAAACGTCCTGTACAGCGCCGTCCTCTCTGGGACCGGCGCGCCAGAGGACGGTAAGCTTTTGAACACTACTCCTCCCACTGGCTTCACCACTCTTACGCTTTACACCAGTCATTGCACACAGAGTAAAGTGTACAAAATAGGGCAGAAATTCACAGGAGAAGTACTGTATGCACAATGACCACACTTGTTGTTTTGGTGCGTCTAGCGTGTCGTCTGCATGGTCAGTGATAGTGGCGGCGCGGTGCGGCTGGCTCGCCCGCCAAATTTAAAAATTGCTCGCCCTTTTAAGACAATATTTTTGCAATTAAAGACTTCAGAAACGATGTACGTATCGGCCGTTTGTACGTAATTCGGATGTACGTAATTCGGGGACGAACTGTATGTAAGAACCAGAATAATATCAAAGTGAAAATTAAAGATTGGAAACTGTAGGCCTAGTTCAGTGTGAGACGCCAGGCATCGCCCTCAGTGACGCCCGGCTTCTCACCAAAACAGGTGGCGCGTCCATTGCGTAGGCCAAGCCACCACCACTGCTCCACTGTGAGGGACCCACCGGGTGTGGTGTGTTCTGCTTATGGCCATTATGCACCTCCACCGTGAATCTGTGGATACCCTACATATCACCACCCAGGATAGGAGAACATAGTTGTGTTTGAGAAGTTTTGCGGTCGCCACATGGAGCGACCTAAGAAAACCAGGGTTGGATCCAGTACTAGTATGATTACCTGGGAAGTATCCCATCTACAGTAAGTCCCCAAGTTACGTACATAATGGGGACCAAAAGGTTGTACTTAACTCGAAATGTACTTAACTCGAAAATCCCCCAACCCTATAAGGTTATCTGGAAAATCCTGTGCTGTTTTCCAATCAGCACTCGCCGCCTCACCAGTCACTCGAACATTATGCAGCTTATTTCGCACCTTGAATCGGTTAAACCACCCATTGCTAGCATTGAATGTCACAGTATCATCAGGGTGATCTTTCTTTAGATCGTTGAAAAGACTTAGGGCTTTCTCCTGAATCATACTGAGACACCACAACAGGGGTCAAAACCTTACCAGGTACCGGCGCGCCACAGGACGTGAGTTCCGACCGGCAAAAGTAGCCGATGCGTTGTTCCGACCGGCAAAAGTCGCCGATGCGTTAATTTCATGTTTATGCATTTCTGTAGAGATGTTGTATTAAACATACTACAAATTGTACTATTGACTCAAACTTTTAATATCCTTGTGTTTTAACTGAATGTTTTCTCGAAGTCTACTTTTAAATTTACTCCATGGATAAAACGAAAAGATGAACGAAATAACCATCGCTGTGCGCGAGACCTGGAGTAAACAAACGTCCTGTACAGCGCCGTCCTCTCTGGGACCGGCGCGCCAGAGGACGGTAAGCTTTTGAACACTACTCCTCCCACTGGCTTCACCACTCTTACGCTTTACACCAGTCATTGCACACAGAGTAAAGTGTACAAAATAGGGCAGAAATTCACAGGAGAAGTACTGTATGCACAATGACCACACTTGTTGTTTTGGTGCGTCTAGCGTGTCGTCTGCATGGTCAGTGATAGTGGCGGCGCGGTGCGGCTGGCTCGCCCGCCAAATTTAAAAATTGCTCGCCCTTTTAAGACAATATTTTTGCAATTAAAGACTTCAGAAACGATGTACGTATCGGCCGTTTGTACGTAATTCGGATGTACGTAATTCGGGGACGAACTGTACTTAGCAAGAGTAGAGTGTGAACGAGGTACCTGGTATGTGTGCCTGAAGAATACCGAGGAGTTCCATACTTGTAGGTGTGGAGTGTACCTGAGAGGTGGTGCTATACTCTAACATGTGGTGCAGTCTGATGTGTTGGGTGTTATGGTAAGAAGGAATGACCGAGGTAAGGAGGTCATTGGTTGGTATGAAGAATGAAGATGATAATAGTAATTATTTGATGAAGGACATATACTGATGTGAAGTGTAATGAACATAATAGTGGTTATTCTGATGAAGGCCAAATCTTTTTGTATTGCGACTGGATGCAATATGTTTTTATAAGGAATAAATTAGTTAAGTCATGATTAATGTTTCACCCTTCTTCCCACTCTCGATTTGGTCGATGAAAAGCCCAACCCAATGCCTGGCTTGCTTTGCCAGCTACCTAAACAAGCTACATACTGTCCAGGGGGTCTGGTGGCAGCGAGCTTAGAATTAAGAGTAGATTTAAGTTATCCCCCTTAGAATTAGTGGCCCCAGAATAGACAGGATAGCAGGTACTGAAGAAATCTCTCGTAACATTGTGATTCGTTCGACATTACAGTATAGTCTCAATTTACGCGGATTTGGTTTACGTGTTTGGTCATTTACGCGGCACCTTGCCTTAATGAAAACTTTAAGTTTCGCGGTTCATTCCATCATTTACGCGGGAAGCGTTTTTAAAGCTTATTGTTACTTGGCGGATACAAGCACCAAATTTATTATGAAGCTTCCTCTGGACATCCCATTAACTTTTAGACTAGGAGACACTCTGAACATTTCCCAGAATTCCATAAAATAGCAACAATCCAAGATGGCTGCCAGAAATTCATCATTTGACACATGATAGTAAAAGACTACTTTTTGTTATTACAGTGGTCCCTCGGTTAACGAGCGCCTCGGTTAACGAGATTTCGGTTAACGATTTACCTTCCATAAGGTTCTTAACTTCGGTTAAGGAGCAATCCCTCGGTTAACGAGTTAGTCTCTCTCTGTTTTCAGTGGAGGTAACATCTTGCTTGAGACTCTCTTCAAGTAAATGCTTTTTTTCTGTGTTTCCAAGCAAATTATTGGTCATATTGAAATATATTTTACATATTGACAATATATAATGCCGTGCAGTGTTGATTTAAAGAAAATAATCTTGAATTACACCAAGAGAGCTAAAATTTTATGGGTGAAATGGCGCCATGGGGTGATTTCTCTTCCACCCCAATGCCTTCTCTTCTTCCTTCTCCTCCACCCCCATTCTAATTCCCATCATCATCATCCAGGAGCCTTCTACATACACACCTCAAATTAAGTGTACTTTTCTACCTTTTTTGTTGAATTTAGGCAATTTTCGGTGAGCTGGAACCAATTACCCAAAAACCCATTGAAACAATGGTTTCGGTTAACGAGTTTTTCGGTTAACGAGCAACCTGCTGGAACGGATTGTGCTCGTTAACCGAGGGACCACTGTATTTTTCTTTGGATTTACTCATATTTATTATGGAAAATTATATTCTGATCAAAAAATGTAATTTCAACACATAACAGGCATTTAAAAATTCCTGAATGCCCCTTAATATGACTAAATTATAGACGGTTCATTATAATGCACACAGATGTGAGAAATTTTGTTCTTGTGTGGACGTTCCAAACAAACATATCTTGGCAGTCATTTCAGTGTAAATATAAGACACTAAGCAAAATACAGTCATCACTCGCTTTGAATCTAACATTAAGTCTTGACAGCTTTATTGCACTTGCAATTGCAAGGAGGTGAGAAATTAAGGTTCACTTTGTCACATTAGCAACGTGAACAGCCACCTTTACAAGAACATTTGACCAACTCTCTGCAGGTTTTTGACACTTAGGAATTGTTAAACAGACAGAATTCCACAACCCAGAAGTTATGGGTCAACCTATGTTTCTGGTGATGGCACATTTTGCTGCATCGGAGCGCTGGTTGTCCAAACTCCAGCTTGATAAACCGCTTGACGCGCATGCTGAAGAAGGGCATCTTTTGTTGGTGGAAGTTGGAAGTCTAAGCTGTCACCTTTCTGCAAATACCTTTCCCTCTTTTTTCTCTAGTAGATTTCTTAAGACTATTTGGTATGTAATTATCCCACACAGCATCAAGCCGTGAGGCATTCTGCAGTTGGTTTTGGAGATATGGAATAAATATTTTATCAGAATATTCCTCAATTGTGCTTACACTTGTTGTTGGAAAAGAATGAACAATAACAGCTCCCTCTATGATTTGGCAGTCATAAGATGAAGGCACCTCCGGCTGTTCACTCTGCTCGAGGGAACGAAGCAGCTGGGACTTAGTGGTTGGCAAATGAAGTTAGTTGAAGTCTGAGAGTGAAGGTGGACATTTGTGCACTTTGAGAGAAAAACTCGTCAAGATCCCCAGCTCGATTCTACATAGAGATATGGAGCTGTCCAAACAGTTCAACATTATCTCGCAGTTTTTTAATTTTCTTACCTTGGGTTGATAACCTTTTTGGTTGAGCATTCTTGAACAATGGCAGCAAATTTTTCTTTACTCGTTCATGTATGGAAATGCTGCGGTCCTCAAGGACATTCCTGACATACTCCTGGTACTGCCTCTTGCTCTTATTTTCGAGATTCCAGATTGATTTAGCCACTGATTCATTTATGCAGTTTTGACTGTCAAGAGTTATCAACCCAGCAAAGCCTGTTAGGAAAGGATTTCCCATTTCCTCTTGGTGTTAGCATTTTAAATGTCATCTGACTGGACAATCAGAGACCATGATGCTTAAAGTTTTGGGGGCTCCCGGGATCAACATTAGGGAAGTATTCACCCTCAAACTGTTTAATCAGCCTAGAAGGCTCTGGCCCCAAAACCATCCAGCGTTTGAAAGCAGAGGATTATCCATGAGCCCATTACATCCACCTGAAGACTCAACAACTTTGTTTTCTTGCTCATGGGCTTGATCTATAATTTTACTTAGCATTCATAATAAATATACTAAATACAGTAGTATCCCAATTTACGGGTACCGCGGAAAGTGAAAACCGCGTAAAGTGAACAACAGAACATATGGGATTAATTCCAATAGACACTGGCCCGACCCCCAAACTCCACTTTTTCCGACACAATACCTATGTTGTAGTAAAAATAACATCTTAATTTTATGATGGTATGCACACACAATTAATATTTAAGAGAAATACAGTCGCCAGGTTAATGTCCGTTCAAATAATGGACTCAACTCCCCCCCCCCCCCCTCTTCCCAGCTCACTGGCCCCTACCTCTCTGAGAAATGTTTGGGTGAAAAGACTAGATTTTAACTTATAGTAATAAATAATACCTCAGACTAAAGTTAGGATAATATAATTGACATTTCTGGATTCCTTGCAGGTCAGGGAATATTTTGAACGTAAACTTCATATATTTTGCACAAACGATAAAATATTTGCTTTGTGTAAACCAAATTATTACATTTGATCTAAAATTTGTATGTCTAATGCAAAATCCATGATGTTTATATTCAAAATGATCATCATATTGTAAGAATTCCAGAAATGTAAATTATATCCTGGCCGAGTAATTTGTATGAATTTTATGAGCTAAAACAAATATCTTCAGTTAACAAAAAAAAAAAAATATTCTTCACGACACTATGTCAAGCAAAATGCCCCACCTTGCCCCCCCCCCCCCCCCTCTTCACACCACGCCAGTTGGGTCGGTCGGTCCCAACCCTCCCCCCCACCCCCACCTTCCCTCCCTACCAGAGAAATGTTTGGGAGAAAACAGTATATTTACATTTTTAGTAATAAATAATACCTCAGACTAGAGTTAGGATAATACACCTAGACCCCGACTTACGACGGGGTTAGGGACCCAAATCCAGGTCGTAAGTCCGACATGGATAAAAAAAAAAAAAAAAAAAAAAATTTTTTTTTTTTTTTTTTAATAAAAAATCTACAATGAAATACAGTACAGTAAAAGTAATGAATAATGATGAATGGATACAGTCCAGTGAAAGTAATAAATAATAAGGAATGGATACAGTGTGACTGAGCACTTCACCTTTAATGTAGTCAGCTGAATGCACATGGGGCCCCCATAATTTTCTAATTATACATGGAGACTACATTAACTGGAAACGTTTCGGTATAGAAAATGCGTGTCATTTAATTTTTTTTTTTTTTTTTTTTTTTTTTTTTTTTTATCTATATCTGAGGCGGTCGTAAGTCCCGACGGTCGTAAGTCCACGTAGTCGTAAGTCGGGGTCTAGGTGTATAATTGACAATTCTGGATTCCTTGCAAGTCAGGGAATATTTTGAATGTAAACTTCATATATTTTGCACAAACGATAAAATATTTGCTTTGTGTAAACCAAATTATTACATTAGATCTAAAATTTGTATGTCTAATGCAAAATCCATGATGTTTATATTCAAAATGATCATCATATTGTAAGAATTCCAGCAATGCAAATTATATTCTGGCCGGGTAATTTGTATGAATTTTATGAGCTAAATAAAAAATTATACTTCACCCGCGTATAAGAGTAGATGCACCGCGGAAAGTTAAAGTCCGGATCTGGCGAGGTACCGCGTAAATGAGAAATCGTGTAACGTGAAACCGCGTAACGCGGGGTAATACTGTACTGTAATACTAAAAAATGCTACTAAACATTAACACTTTGCCTCATGTAATAAAGAATAGGAAAACTACAAGAAAGATCCCATTAATTGGCAGCCACATTAGATTTTCGTGAGCCAAAGGAATTGTGAGTAAAATTGGAAAAGGCTCCTAGGCTTGCATACACAGGTATGTCGCAAGGAAACATCATGCCAAATTTCAAGAATTTTATCCACCATATCATGATAATTTTGTTAAGCCATCTTGCTAAATACCCTTGACTTCCTCCCTCTCACATGACAAAGGTTAGCAAAACAATAATAATAATAATCTTAAAGAATTGCCTTTATTAAAATAATGGTTCCTCACAAAGTAAACATAATGCAAAAACATTGAAATAAATCACCCTTGATAAATATTATTCGCAAGTAAAGAGTGTGAGCTGTACTTACTGATACCACACTTACAAAAATTTATCAAGATACTGTAGCTACTGTACGTGTACATTAAGTTGTTTATGACCTTTCTACAAGACAATCACTGCTTAGGTTATTGATATATTCTTAACTAAACAACTTCTGGTAAGCCAAAAACACATTTACTGAGACCTTGTTCCTTTCTCCTCAGCATATTTGTAGTGAAGGTCCATGCTGTCTTGTTCAGTGACTTTGGTCCAGCCGTCCTCCTTGATGTGGTAAACTGGAGAAATGTCCGAAAATATATAATAAATTTCCAGCTAATATAACCCTTAATAGTAAGATGAGGATAGTGGTAGATGTGATGGTTGAAGATGAGGGTAGTGGTAGATGTGATGGTTGAAGATTAGGATAGTGGTAGATGTGATGGTTGAAGATGAGGGTAGTGGTAGATGTGATGGTTGAAGATGAGGGTAGTGGTAGATGAGGATAGTGGTAGATGTGATGGTTGAAGATGAGGGTAGTGGCAGATGTGTTGGTTGAAGATGAGGGTAGTGGTAGATGTGATGGTTGAAGATGAGGGTAGTGGTAGATGTGATGGTTGAAGATGAGGGTAGTGGAAGATGAGGGTAGTGGTAGATGAGGGTAGTGGTAGATGTTGAAAGTAACACTGAGTCCGTTTATTATGGATGAGAGAAATACAAGTGGTGACTCGCGTGTGCCATGCACGGCTCACACAGTCAGACTGGGGCTGCCTTGCCATATGGCAGCCTCGGGGCAATGTTGCCACATAACATGTGCAGTGTTGCCACGTGATTATATATATAAATGCTACTCGGCACAGTAGCTTATGTACAGGGTTGCTACTCGGCACAGTAGCTTATGTACAGGGTTGCTACTCGGCACAGTAGCTTAGATACATAACCTACATCTCCCTCCCCCCTCACGCTCATAGTCTTTGTCTTGAGCGGACTTCTTAGTTCTAAGTCGCTCCGAGCGTCGAGGTGCACTGAGGGGCGGATCCTCGTGAGGTGTAGGTGACTCGTCCTCGGTCAGGGGGCCAGCAGCAGGGGGTGGGACTGGCCGGAGGAAGTGGCGGTTCCTCCACCAGACACGGCCACTCGGCATCCTGACCTTGTAGTCCCGCGACCGGCCGACGCCCATCACTATGCCCACCTTGTCCCAACGTGTCGTCGTCGGGTCCTGGACGCGGGCAAGGGCACCAATCTCCAGTGGCTGAAGAGGGCGGGCACGGTCGTCATACCGAGCCTTGGCGTCCTGGGCACGTGAAGCGGCGCGGCGGTCGCAGCTCTCGGCTCTGGTCTGCCACTCCTTTGCAAAGGCCTTGGCGTGTGCAGGAACGCAAGAGCGGAGAGGGTGACCATACAGGATCTGGGCAGGGGAGTGCCCTGTGTGGGTGGGAGTATTACGTAACTCCATGAGTCCTTTGTCAAACGCCTCACAGTCTATGTTGCCTGAAGGGGCCACCTTGAGGGTAAGGTGCTTGACTGTCTTGACCGCAGCCCCAGCATGGCCGTTTGACTGTGGGTAGTGGGGTGTTGACACGATGTGGCGGACTCCCCAACGCTCCAGGAATCCTGTGAAGTCCCGGCTGGTGAACTGTGGCCCACCGTCTGTCCTCAGACGTACGGGGACGCCCAGGTCACGAAAGAGGTGCCGGAAGTGGCGAATGGTGGCCGCGGACGTCGTGTCCGAGCCACAGATTACCACCACAGGCCAGCCAGAGAGTCGGTCGGCGACAACTAGGAAATGTTTCCCAGCTGTGCTGAAGAAATCAGCCGACACGGACTCGAAGGGCCTGGTGGGTTCGTCGTCGCACAAGAGGGGCTCTTGCTGTTGACTGGGCTGCACGATCTGGCATGGCTCACAGGCACGGACCGTATTGACGATATCCGCGTCAATGCCGGGCCAGTACACAGCCTGCCTTGCGCGGCGCTTGGTGGCCTCTGCTCCACGATGGCTGCCGTGTAAGCGGGTCAGAACGCGACGACGGAGAGCTGCAGGGACGACCACACGGGCACCGTACAGGACGAGGTCCCCATCTGCGTAGAGGTCCTCACGTATCTTCCAATACGGGCGTAGGGCGTTGTGGAGGTCAAAACGGTCGTGAGGGAACCCAGTCCTCACACTCTCCAAGAGCTGAGTGTAGGAGGGGTCGTCGCGTGCCGCGGTCCGTAGTTCCTCAAGGGCCAGATCACTGTCGGGTGGCGACACTGAGGCCTGGGTGCTGGCGAGGGACTGTACGGCCTGCAAGGTGACGATGTTGCTGACGGAGAAACCGGCCTCGGTGCTGAGCATCTCGTCTTCAGGTGTAGGGCGGCTGACTGAGGAGCGGGAGAGGGCATCCGGGATGCACAACTCCTTACCTGCGCGCCAAGCCACGGTGAAGACGAAGGCCAAAATCTTCTCCTTCAGGCGCTGGAGGCGGGGATTCTCGATGGCGTCCAGCGAATAGTGGTTAAGAATGGGGACCAAGGGCCTATGGTCTGTGATGAGGTCGAAGTGCTGTAGGCCAATCAAGTAGAACTTGCACTTCGATAAGGCCCATACCACTGCCAGCAGCTCCAGCTCGATGGTAGCGTAGCGAGACTCAGCATCGGTGAGGAAGCGAGAGCCACACTGTACGAGCCGGTACTTTCCTCCACCGTGATCCTGGAGAAGGGCGTAACCAATCCCGTACAGGCGCGAGGCGTCTGTCTGGAGGACGGTGGGGAGCGCTGGGTCGAAAGTAGCGAGGATAGGTGGACTTGACAGGGCCTCCTTCACGTTCGAACGTCCTCTTGGGGCTCATCAGGGGGCGGAGAGGCCCGGCAGCGGCGGAGACGTCAGGGGAAAATTCTGCCAGCTGGTTCACCAGGCCCATGAAAGACCTGAGATCCGTAAGGTTGGCAGGTTTCGCAAAGTCCGCTATGGCGCGAACTTTCTCCGGGTCCGCAGCAATGCCATCCCTTGAGAGTCGGTAGCCGCAGAAAGACACTGCAGGTGCGGCCAAGACGAACTTCTCGGCATTCAGAGTGATGCCGTGCGTCCTACACCTGGTCAGTACCTCGTCGATGCGGCGAAGATGCGTCAGGTAGTCCTCATCATAAAGGAGGACGTCGTCCACTACCTTCATGCAGTTGGTCATGCCTTGAAGTGTCATGTCACCACGGAGACACAAGGCGTCCCCCGTAGCAGCGAATCCCATAGGGCCACGGCAGTAGCGGAAGCGTCCGTAAGGCGTGATGAAAGTGGTCAGTGGCTGATCCTCCTTCTTCAGTGGGATCTGCCAGTAACCACAGAGGGCGTCCATCGTCGAGAAGTGCCGTACCTTCGGATCCACACTCCGTATAGCTGCAAAAGGTGTGGATGAAGGGTGGGCGGGACGGGACACCTGGCTGTTAAGCTTAGACAAGTCGGTAGTAATCCGCACTCCACCGTTAGTCTTAGCCACAGCGACTAGAGGGTGGCACCAAGGGGATGGGTCGTCACCAACGGGTACGATGACACCCTGGGCCACCATGGAATCCAGTTCCTTCTTGACTGAATCCCTGAAGGCGAGAGGAATCAACCAGGGAGTGTGTAAGGCAAACGGCAGTGCATCTTCCCGCAGGTGTATCCTCATAGGCGGACCCGCCATAGCCTTCAGTGGCGCGGTCCGTAGGGCCTCCTTCGTCACCAGCACATCCGAGTACTCCTTCAGGAAGTAGGCCCTTGCGGCTGAAGGAGACGTCTCGCTGTGAAGAGGAAGCAGCCGTGACTTGGGTGGAGGCGGGGAGGGACTGGACACGGGTTCTGGGCAGCTCTGTGTGGCAGCGCCAGGCGCGTCGCTCGTCGACTCATGCACCCTGCTGGCGGTGTAACGAGCAGCTGGGATCTGCTCGGGAAAGTCTCTGGGCACCACGCCTAACTCCTTGCAGTGCTCCCACGACAACAAGGGTGTAGCGAGAGTAGGCTGCACGTCGTT
Organism: Homarus gammarus; assembly: GCA_958450375.1. Taxonomy (NCBI): domain Eukaryota; kingdom Metazoa; phylum Arthropoda; class Malacostraca; order Decapoda; family Nephropidae; genus Homarus; species Homarus gammarus. Next base: position 314,969 of record CAUDMG010001736.1, on the reverse strand, counting down.
CCATCCGTGACACGACCTGTCGCCGTAGGTGATCTCTGCTTGAAAGGAGCCCACAGCGTCCGGCATCTGGGAACCGTCCGCATTGTAGTACTGCAGCTGAGGCGGTGGTCCCAGGCCGCGTTTGGTGAGGCCCAGTTTCTGGAGGTGCTTCAACCCAATCACCGTAGTATCGGCGCCGGCGTCCGGTATCACCTCGATGTGACCTGACACATCACCGTGTGTGACGGCGACGCGGATAGTAGGGGAAGGGGTAGCCCTGGAGCGTGTGGTCGATTCCACCCTCCTGATGTGACTCCGCTGCTGCTTGGGGCTGCGTGGGCCATCTGGAGGGGGCTGCGTGCGAACCACCCCGAGGGAAGTGCGCTGCTGTCCTCCTCGTCTCGGGCTTCTGGGCTTGGGTTGGCGGCAGCACTTGTCGTAGTGTCCATAGCGACCGCAGGCCTGACACTTGTGGCCTCGTGCAGGGCACCTGTCTGTGTTAGACCAGTGGCCCTTACGGTCACATCCACGACAGAGTGCGTCGGCGGCCGGGAAAGTCTTGGGGCTGTGCTGCTTTCCACAGCTGCCACAGGAAGCACTAGGCGGGGGCGTGGAAGAACGTGTGGCAGCCTTCGCGTTGTTGGCCGCCTTCTTATCCTTCTTGTATTGTGAGATAGCTCTCACAGCAGGTGGGGTCCATAAGGCAGAGGTGGCGGACTTAGTGGCCTCGTATGACCGACATTCAGTCACTACCACCTGGAGTGTGGAGGAAGCGTCCAGGGGGATGAGTCGCTGCATCAACTCTTCCTGCCTGACACCTGTCAAGATCCCGTGCTTGATCCAGGCTTCCTCACATTCCCGGCTGTGCGCCTTGCAGACGTCGATCTCCTCTGACAAACTCTTCAAACGTACAAAAAAGTCGTCAAAGGATTCGTTCTCCGCCTGCTTGCAGCTGGTGAAGGCACGGCGACGCAAAGCCTCATTGTTCCGACCCTTAACACGCTCCTGTAAAAGGTCGAGCACATCCGTCACTGAAGAGGTAGAGTCGGGAGGCACTTGCAATGTGTGCTCCAAGACTCTCTGGGTCTCCAGTGACAAACACATCCGCAGTTGGATGAGCTGTTTGTTTGGAGGCATGCTGTCAAGGTCCACCATCGTGGAGTAATCTGTCCAACGCTGCCTCCACTCACGAAAAAGCTGAAACGTGACGTCTGGTGAGAGGGCGGGTGGGGGTTGAACAGATGCCTTGGGAGCTGTTGGGGTAGCAAGAGTGCCTGCAGGACGCTGGTGTGGTGGAGGAGGGAGGGTACTGGCGCCTATATGCGCGCTACCTGCGAGTGAGGGAGGGTGGGTTAGCGCCAGGGTCGCCAATAGTGCCTCAAAACGGAACTTTTCCTCCTCTCTTCGTGTCTCCTCCCTCTGGAGTTCCATCTCTCTGCGTCTCTCGTCCCGGTCGTCCATCCACTTCAGAATTGTGGCAATGTCCGTCACTGGAGGTGGAGGATGAGAGTCTGCGCCCGGTGGAGGGGAAGGTGGTGGGGAGTCGTGTCTCCCATCTTGACGTCCCTTCTTACCTCCCATCTTTGTGTGTGCGTGGACTGCACTGTTTAATTTATAAAGTGGCGCCTCAACAGCTCGAACCACATATATGTGACATAAACAGCGCAAAAATCACACATATGGTCCACTGTTCTGTCCGTGAGTGAGTGCGTGTGTGTGTGTGTCTCAGAGAGCGGAGCGTGGTGGCAGGCGGAGGCGGAGGCAAGACCAGTGTCCCACCGGATGTCACACGAGAAGGGTGTACGCCTGTGTGCTCCGTGGGTACCACAAAAAAACAGGCCAATGCTCAACTCAGCTCTAGACACACACTAATACACTGACACTAACACTGCCACCGTCACTAAAACGCACTGTGACGGCCCAACACTGCACATCGCGGCGAAACACAGCGCAACACTACACAACACACTATGAGTCGACGCGCATCACCGGCAGACGTAACTGTCGGCATTATTCACACACTTTGTAAGTCCACAGATCCTAGACACTGCGCCATGAAGGTTCCTAGTGTGCCCTGAAGAATGCAGTGATGGCTAGGGAAACACTGAGTCCGTTTATTATGGATGAGAGAAATACAAATGGTGACTCGCGTGTGCCATGCACGGCTCACACAGTCAGACTGGAGCTGCCTTGCCATATGGCAGCCTCGGGGCAATGTTGCCACATAACACGTGCAGTGTTGCCACGTGATTATACAGTGGGGTATGCTATAACGAACGGATCCTACTACGAATATTCCTATAACGAACGGTTTTACCTATAAAATTGAGAATGCTATAACGAACGCAACTCCTACAACGAACGCGGATGAATACGGGACTATTTCGCCTGGCGCATGAATATTGTTGTGCCGCGACCCACAACAAGAGCGTCAGGCGCCATCTTTGTCTCATTGTGTAGCCAGTGCACCAGTTATTGTTGAAATTTCGTCTTTTGATGTGGAAATTCGCGTTATTTGTATAACTATTTTGTTATACAAGTATACAATTGTAACAATGAGTCGTCCAAAGCGAGTGAGAAAGCTAATAACCCTTGAAACTAAGAAAGAAATTATAAAGAAACGTGAGAATGGAAGAAGCATTGCAAAACTTAGTGATGAATATGGGATGGCTAAATCGACTATATGTACGATTTTGAAGAATAAAGAGGAGTTAAAAACTGTGCAAGTGGCTAAGGGAATCATTAGACTTAGCAAAGCAAAGTGTAATGTGATTGAAGAGATGGAAAATTTACTCTTAGTGTGGATAAAGGAGAAAGAAATGGCAGGTGGTAACATTAGTGAAGCTATAATTTGTGAGAAGGCCAGACAATTGTTTGAGGACCTTAAACCCAAGACTCCCAGTGGAAGTGATAGTGATGTGCCAGTGTTTAGGGGTACCGGCATGCTGAATAACACTAAGGTAAGATAAAGTACCGTATTTTTTACATTTTCCACAGAATTTTTTCAGTGTTAATTGGTTGTATTTGGGGGCCTGGAACGGATTAATCCTATAACGAATGAATGCTATAACGAACGAGGTTCTGGAACCAATTACGTTCGTTATAGCATACCCCACTGTATATATAAATGCTACTCGGCACAGTAGCTTATGTACAGGGTTGCTACTCGGCACAGTAGCTTATGTACAGGGTTGCTACTCGGCACAGTAGCTTAGATACATAACCTACAGATGTGATGGTTGAAGATGAGGGTAGTGGTAGATGTGATGGTTGAAGATGAGGATAGTGGTAGATGAGGGTAGTGGTAGATGTGATGGTTGAAGATGAGGGTAGTGGCAGATGTGTTGGTTGAAGATGAGGGTAGTGGTAGATGTGATGGTTGAAGATGAGGGTAGTGGTAGATGTGATGGTTGAAGATGAGGGTAGTGGTAGATGTGATGGTTGAAGATGAGGGTAGTGGTAGATGTGATGGTTGAAGATGAGGGTAGTGGTAGACAAGCATAGTGGCAGATGCGATGCTTGAAGATGAGGGTAGTGGTAGATGTGATGGTTGAAAATGAGGGTAGTGGCAGATGTGTTGGTTGAAGATGAGGGTAGTGGCAGATGCGATGGTTGAAGATGAGGGTAGTGGTAGATGTGATGGTTGAAGATGAGGGTAGTGGTAGATGTGATGGTTGAAGATGAGGGTAGTGGTAGACAAGGATAGTGGCAGATGCGATGCTTGAAGATGAGGGTAGTGGTAGATGTGATGGTTGAAGATGAGGGTAGTGGTAGATGTGATGGTTGAAGATGAGGGTAGTGGTAGATGTGATGGTTGAAGATGAGGGTAGTGGCAGATGAGGATAGTGGTAGATGTGATGGTTGAAGATGAGGGTAGTGGTAGATGTGATGGTTGAAGATGAGGGTAGTGGCAGATGAGGGTAGTGGTAGATGTGATGGTTGAAGATGAGGGTAGTGGTAGATGTGATGGTTGAAGATGAGGGTAGTGGTAGATGTGATGGTTGAAGATGAGGGTAGTGGCAGATGTGATGGTTGAAGATGAGGGTAGTGGTAGATGTGTTGGTTGAAGATGAGGGTAGTGGTAGATGTGATGGTTGAAGATGAGGGTAGTGGTAGATGAGGGTAGTGGTAGATGTGTTGGTTGAAGATGAGGGTAGTGGTAGATGTGATGGTTGAAGATGAGGGTAGTGGCAGATGTGATGGTTGAAGATGAGGGTAGTGGTAGATGTGTTGGTTGAAGATGAGGGTAGTGGTAGATGTGATGGTTGAAGATGAGGGTAGTGGCAGATGTGATGGTTGAAGATGAGGGTAGTGGAAGATGTGTTGGTTGAAGATGAGGGTAGTGGTAGATGTGATGGTTGAAGATGAGGGTAGTGGTAGATGTGATGGTTGAAGATGAGGGTAGTGGTAGATGTGATGGTTGAAGATGAGGATAGTGGTAGATGTGATGGTTGAAGATGAGGATAGTGGTAGATGTGATGGTTGAAGATGAGGGTAGTGGTAGATGAGGATAGTGGTAGATGTGATGGTTGAAGATGAGGGTAGTGGTAGATGAGGGTAGTGGTAGATGTGTTGGTTGAAGATGAGGGTAGTGGTAGATGTGATGGTTGAAGATGAGGGTAGTGGTAGATGTGTTGGTTGAAGATGAGGGTAGTGGTAGATGTGTTGGTTGAAGATGAGGGTAGTGGTAGATGTGATGGTTGAAGATGAGGGTAGTGGTAGATGAGGGTAGTGGTAGATGTGTTGGTTGAAGATGAGGGTAGTGGTAGATGTGATGGTTGAAGATGAGGATAGTGGTAGATGTGATGGTTGAAGATGAGGGTAGTGGTAGATGTGATGGTTGAAGATGAGGGTAGTGGTAGATGAGGATAGTGGTAGATGTGATGGTTGACGATGAGGATAGTGGTAGATGTGATGGTTGAAGATGAGGATAGTGGTAGATGTGATGGTTGAAGATGAGGGTAGTGGTAGATGAGGATAGTGGTAGATGTGATGGTTGAAGATGAGGGTAGTGGTAGATGTGATGGTTGAAGATGAGGGTAGTGGTAGATGTGATGGTTGAAGATGAGGGTAGTGGTAGATGTGATGGTTGAAGATGAGGGTAGTGGTAGATGTGATGGTTGAAGATGAGGGTAGTGGTAGATGTGATGGTTGAAGATGAGGGTAGTGGTAGATGTGATGGTTGAAGATGAGGGTAGTGGTAGATGTGATGGTTGAAGATGAGGATAGTGGTAGATGTGATGGTTGAAGATGAGGGTAGTGGTAGATGTGATGGTTGAAGATGAGGGTAGTGGTAGATGTGATGGTTGAAGATGAGGGTAGTGGTAGATGAGGGTAGTGGTAGATGTGATGGTTGAAGATGAGGATAGTGGTAGATGTGATGGTTGAAGATGAGGGTAGTGGTAGATGTGATGGTTGAAGATGAGGGTAGTGGTAGATGAGGATAGTGGTAGATGTGATGGTTGAAGATGAGGGTAGTGGTAGATGTGATGGTTGAAGATGAGGGTAGTGGTAGATGTGATGGTTGAAGATGAGGGTAGTGGTAGATGTGATGGTTGAAGATGAGGGTAGTGGTAGATGTGATGGTTGAAGATGAGGGTAGTGGTAGATGTGATGGTTGAAGATGAGGGTAGTGGTAGATGTGATGGTTGAAGATGAGGGTAGTGGTAGATGTGATGGTTGAAGATGAGGGTAGTGGTAGATGTGTTGGTTGAAGATGAGGGTAGTGGTAGATGTGATGGTTGAAGATGAGGGTAGTGGTAGATGAGGATAGTGGTAGATGTGATGGTTGAAGATGAGGATAGTGGTAGATGTGATGGTTGAAGATGAGGGTAGTGGTAGATGTGATGGTTGAAGATGAGGGTAGTGGTAGATGAGGATAGTGGTAGATGTGATGGTTGAAGATGAGGGTAGTGGTGGATGAGGATTGTGGCAGATGCGATGGTTGAAGATGAGGATAGTGGTAGATGTGATGGTTGAAGATGAGGGTAGTGGTAGATGTGATGGTTGAAGATGAGGGTAGTGGTAGATGTGATGGTTGAAGATGAGGGTAGTGGTAGATGTGATGGTTGAAGATGAGGGTAGTGGTAGATGTGATGGTTGAAGATGAGGATAGTGGTAGATGTGATGGTTGAAGATGAGGATAGTGGTAGATGTGATGGTTGAAGATGAGGGTAGTGGTAGATGTGATGGTTGAAGATGAGGGTAGTGGTGGATGAGGATAGTGGCAGATGCGATGGTTGAAGATGAGGGTAGTGGTAGATGAGGATAGTGGTAGATGTGATGGTTGAAGATGAGGGTAGTGGTAGATGTGATGGTTGAAGATGAGGGTAGTGGTAGATGTGATGGTTGAAGATGAGGGTAGTGGTAGATGAGGATAGTGGTAGATGTGATGGTTGAAGATGAGGGTAGTGGTAGATGTGATGGTTGAAGATGAGGGTAGTGGTAGATGTGATGGTTGAAGATGAGGGTAGTGGTAGATGTGATGGTTGAAGATGAGGGTAGTGGTAGATGTGATGGTTGAAGATGAGGGTAGTGGTAGATGTGATGGTTGAAGATGAGGATAGTGGTAGATGAGGATAGTGGTAGATGTGATGGTTGAAGATGAGGATAGTGGAAGATGTGATGGTTGAAGATGAGGGTAGTGGTAGATGTGATGGTTGAAGATGAGGGTAGTGGTAGATGTGATGGTTGAAGATGAGGGTAGTGGTAGATGTGATGGTTGAAGATGAGGGTAGTGGTAGATGTGATGGTTGAAGATGAGGGTAGTGGCAGATGAGGATAGTGGTAGATGTGATGGTTGAAGATGAGGGTAGTGGTGGATGAGGATAGTGGTAGATGTGATGGTTGAAGATGAGGGTAGTGGTAGATGAGGATAGTGGCAGATGCGATGGTTGAAGATGAGGATAGTGGTAGATGTGATGGTTGAAGATGAGGATAGTGGTAGATGTGATGGTTGAAGATGAGGGTAGTGGTAGATGTGATGGTTGAAGATGAGGGTAGTGGTAGATGTGATGGTTGAAGATGAGGGTAGTGGTAGATGTGATGGTTGAAGATGAGGGTAGTGGTAGATGTGATGGTTGAAGATGAGGGTAGTGGTAGATGAGGATAGTGGTAGATGTGATGGTTGAAGATGAGGATAGTGGTAGATGTGATGGTTGAAGATGAGGGTAGTGGTAGATGTGATGGTTGAAGATGAGGGTAGTGGTAGATGTGTTGGTTGAAGATGAGGGTAGTGGTAGATGTGATGGTTGAAGATGAGGGTAGTGGTAGATGAGGGTAGTGGTAGATGGATGGTGAGATGGGTTGTGGAAGATGAGGATAGTGGTAGATGTGATGGTTGAAGATGAGGGTAGTGGTAGATGTGATGGTTGAAGATGAGGGTAGTGGTAGATGAGGATAGTGGTAGATGTGATGGTTGAAGATGAGGGTAGTGGTAGATGAGGATAGTGTAGATGTGATGGTTGAAGATGAGGGTAGTGGTAGATGTGATGGTTGAAGATGAGGGTAGTGGAAGATGAGGATAGTGGTAGATGTGATGGTTGAAGATGAGGGTAGTGGTAGATGTGATGGTTGAAGATGAGGGTAGTGGTAGATGAGGATAGTGGTAGATGTGATGGTTGAAGATGAGGGTAGTGGTAGATGTGATGGTTGAAGATGAGGGTAGTGGAGATGAGGATAGTGGTAGATGTGATGGTTGAAGATGAGGGTAGTGGTAGATGTGATGGTTGAAGATGAGGGTAGTGGTAGATGAGGATAGTGGTAGATGTGATGGTTGAAGATGAGGGTAGTGGTAGATGTGATGGTTGAAGATGAGGGTAGTGGTAGATGAGGATAGTGGTAGATGTGATGGTTGAAGATGAGGGTAGTGGTAGATGTGATGGTTGAAGATGAGGGTAGTGGTAGATGTGATGGTTGATGAGGATAGTGGTAGATGTGATGGTTGAAGATGAGGGTAGTGGTAGATGTGATGGTTGAAGATGAGGGTAGTGGTAGATGTGATGGTTGAAGATGAGGGTAGTGGTAGATGTGATGGTTGAAGATGAGGGTAGTGGTAGATGAGGATAGTGGTAGATGTGATGGTTGAAGATGAGGGTAGTGGTAGATGTGATGGTTGAAGATGAGGGTAGTGGTAGATGTGATGGTTGAAGATGAGGGTAGTGGTAGATGTGATGGTTGAAGATGAGGGTAGTGGTAGATGAGGATAGTGGTAGATGTGATGGTTGAAGATGAGGATAGTGGTAGATGTGATGGTTGAAGATGAGGGTAGTGGAGATGAGGATAGTGGTAGATGTGTTGGTTGAAGATGAGGGTAGTGGTAGATGAGGATAGTGGTAGATGTGATGGTTGAAGATGAGGGTAGTGGTAGATGTGATGGTTGAAGATGAGGGTAGTGGTAGATGAGGATAGTGGTAGATGTGATGGTTGAAGATGAGGATAGTGGTAGATGTGATGGTTGAAGATGAGGGTAGTGGTAGATGAGGGTAGTGGTAGATGAGGGTAGTGGTAGATGTGATGGTTGAAGATGAGGGTAGTGGTAGATGAGGGTAGTGGTAGATGTGATGGTTGAAGATGAGGGTAGTGGTAGATGTGATGGTTGAAGATGAGGGTAGTGGTAGATGTGATGGTTGAAGATGAGGGTAGTGGTAGATGTGATGGTTGAAGATGAGGGTAGTGGTAGATGAGGATAGTGGTAGATGTGATGGTTGAAGATGAGGGTAGTGGTAGATGTGATGGTTGAAGATGAGGGTAGTGGTAGATGTGATGGTTGAAGATGAGGGTAGTGGTAGATGGTGTGAGATGAGGATAGTGGTAGATGTGATGGTGAAGATGAGGGTAGTGGTAGATGTGATGGTTGAAGATGAGGGTAGTGGTAGATGTGATGGTTGAAGATGAGGGTAGTGGTAGATGTGATGGTTGAAGATGAGGGTAGTGGTAGATGTGATGGTTGAAGATGAGGGTAGTGGTAGATGTGATGGTTGAAGATGAGGGTAGTGGTAGATGTGATGGTTGAAGATGAGGGTAGTGGTAGATGTGATGGTTGAAGATGAGGGTAGTGGTAGATGTGATGGTTGAAGATGAGGGTAGTGGTAGATGTGATGGTTGAAGATGAGGGTAGTGGTAGATGAGGATAGTGGTAGATGTGATGGTTGAAGATGAGGGTAGTGGTAGATGTGATGGTTGAAGATGAGGGTAGTGGTAGATGAGGATAGTGGTAGATGTGATGGTTGAAGATGAGGGTAGTGGTAGATGTGATGGTTGAAGATGAGGGTAGTGGTAGATGAGGGTAGTGGTAGATGTGTTGGTTGAAGATGAGGGTAGTGGTAGATGAGGATAGTGGTAGATGTGATGGTTGAAGATGAGGGTAGTGGTAGATGAGGATAGTGGTAGATGTGATGGTTGAAGATGAGGGTAGTGGTAGATGTGATGGTTGAAGATGAGGGTAGTGGTAGATGAGGATAGTGGTAGATGTGATGGTTGAAGATGAGGGTAGTGGTAGATGTGATGGTTGAAGATGAGGGTAGTGGTAGATGTGATGGTTGAAGATGAGGGTAGTGGTAGATGAGGATAGTGGTAGATGTGATGGTTGAAGATGAGGGTAGTGGTAGATGTGATGGTTGAAGATGAGGATAGTGGTAGATGTGATGGTTGAAGATGAGGGTAGTGGTAGATGTGATGGTTGAAGATGAGGGTAGTGGTAGATGAGGGTAGTGGTAGATGTGATGGTTGAAGATGAGGGTAGTGGTAGATGTGATGGTTGAAGATGAGGGTAGTGGTAGATGTGATGGTTGAAGATGAGGGTAGTGGTAGATGTGATGGTTGAAGATGAGGGTAGTGGTAGATGTGATGGTTGAAGATGAGGGTAGTGGTAGATGTGATGGTTGAAGATGAGGATAGTGGTAGATGTGATGGTTGAAGATGAGGGTAGTGGTAGATGTGATGGTTGAAGATGAGGGTAGTGGTAGATGAGGATAGTGGTAGATGTGATGGTTGAAGATGAGGGTAGTGGTAGATGTGATGGTTGAAGATGAGGGTAGTGGTAGATGTGATGGTTGAAGATGAGGGTAGTGGTAGATGAGGATAGTGGTAGATGTGATGGTTGAAGATGAGGGTAGTGGTAGATGTGATGGTTGAAGATGAGGGTAGTGGTAGATGAGGATAGTGGTAGATGTGATGGTTGAAGATGAGGGTAGTGGTGGATGTGATGGTTGAAGATGAGGGTAGTGGTAGATGTGATGGTTGAAGATGAGGGTAGTGGTAGATGTGATGGTTGAAGATGAGGGTAGTGGTAGATGAGGATAGTGGTAGATGTGATGGTTGAAGATGAGGGTAGTGGTAGATGTGATGGTTGAAGATGAGGGTAGTGGTAGATGTGATGGGTGATGTAGAGGATAGTTGTAGATGAGGATAGTGGTAGATGTGATGGTTGAAGATGAGGGTAGTGGTAGATGTGATGGTTGAAGATGAGGGTAGTGGTAGATGAGATGGTTGAAGATGAGGGTAGTGGCAGACGAAGATGAGGGTAGTGGTAGATGAGGATAGTGGTAGATGTGATGGTTGAAGATGAGGGTAGTGGTAGATGTGATGGTTGAAGATGAGGGTAGTGGTAGATGTGATGGTTGAAGATGAGGGTAGTGGTAGATGAGGATAGTGGTAGATGTGATGGTTGAAGATGAGGGTAGTGGTAGATGTGATGGTTGAAGATGAGGGTAGTGGTAGATGAGGGTAGTGGTAGATGTGATGGTTGAAGATGAGGGTAGTGGTAGATGTGTTGGTTGAAGATGAGGGTAGTGGTAGATGTGATGGTTGAAGATGAGGGTAGTGGTAGATGAGGGTAGTGGTAGATGGTGTGAAGATGAGGGTAGTGGTAGATGTGATGGTTGAAGATGAGGGTAGTGGTAGATGTGATGGTTGAAGATGAGGGTAGTGGTAGATGTGATGGTTGAAGATGAGGGTAGTGGTAGATGTGATGGTTGAAGATGAGGGTAGTGGTAGATGTGATGGTTGAAGATGAGGGTAGTGGTAGATGAGGATAGTGGTAGATGTGATGGTTGAAGATGAGGGTAGTGGTAGATGTGATGGTTGAAGATGAGGGTAGTGGCAGATGTGATGGTTGAAGATGAGGGTAGTGGTAGATGAGGGTAGTGGTAGATGTGATGGTTGAAGATGAGGGTAGTGGTAGATGTGTTGGTTGAAGATGAGGGTAGTGGTAGATGAGGATAGTGGTAGATGTGATGGTTGAAGATGAGGGTAGTGGTAGATGTGATGGTTGAAGATGAGGGTAGTGGTAGATGTGATGGTTGAAGATGAGGGTAGTGGTAGATGTGATGGTTGAAGATGAGGGTAGTGGTAGATGTGATGGTTGAAGATGAGGGTAGTGGTAGATGTGATGGTTGAAGATGAGGGTAGTGGTAGATGAGGGTAGTGGTAGATGTGATGGTTGAAGATGAGGGTAGTGGTAGATGTGTTGGTTGAAGATGAGGGTAGTGGTAGATGAGGATAGTGGTAGATGTGATGGTTGAAGATGAGGGTAGTGGTAGATGTGATGGTTGAAGATGAGGGTAGTGGTAGATGAGGATAGTGGTAGATGTGATGGTTGAAGATGAGGGTAGTGGTAGATGTGATGGTTGAAGATGAGGGTAGTGGTAGATGAGGATAGTGGTAGATGTGATGGTTGAAGATGAGGGTAGTGGTAGATGAGGATAGTGGTAGATGTGATGGTTGAAGATGAGGATAGTGGTAGATGTGATGGTTGAAGATGAGGGTAGTGGTAGATGAGGGTAGTGGTAGATGTGATGGTTGAAGATGAGGGTAGTGGAAGATGAGGATAGTGGTAGATGTGATGGTTGAAGATGAGGGTAGTGGTAGATGTGTTGGTTGAAGATGAGGGTAGTGGTAGATGAGGATAGTGGTAGATGTGATGGTTGAAGATGAGGGTAGTGGTAGATGAGGATAGTGGTAGATGTGATGGTTGAAGATGAGGATAGTGGTAGATGTGATGGTTGAAGATGAGGGTAGTGGAAGATGAGGATAGTGGTAGATGTGATGGTTGAAGATGAGGGTAGTGGTAGATGTGTTGGTTGAAGATGAGGGTAGTGGTAGATGAGGATAGTGGTAGATGTGATGGTTGAAGATGAGGGTAGTGGTAGATGTGATGGTTGAAGATGAGGGTAGTGGTAGATGAGGATAGTGGTAGATGTGATGGTTGAAGATGAGGGTAGTGGTGGATGTGATGGTTGAAGATGAGGGTAGTGGTAGATGAGGATTGTGGTAGATGTGATGGTTGAAGATGAGGGTAGTGGTAGATGTGATGGTTGAAGATGAGGGTAGTGGTAGATGAGGATAGTGGTAGATGTGATGGTTGAAGATGAGGGTAGTGGTAGATGTGATGGTTGAAGATGAGGGTAGTGGTAGATGTGATGGTTGATGAGGATAGTGGTAGATGTGATGGTTGAAGATGAGGGTAGTGGTAGATGTGATGGTTGATGAGGATAGTGGTAGATGTGATGGTTGAAGATGAGGGTAGTGGTAGATGTGATGGTTGAAGATGAGGGTAGTGGTAGATGTGATGGTTGAAGATGAGGGTAGTGGTAGATGTGATGGTTGAAGATGAGGGTAGTGGTAGATGAGGATAGTGGTAGATGTGATGGTTGAAGATGAGGGTAGTGGTAGATGTGATGGTTGAAGATGAGGGTAGTGGTAGATGTGTTGGTTGAAGATGAGGGTAGTGGTAGATGTGATGGTTGAAGATGAGGGTAGTGGTAGATGAGGATAGTGGTAGATGTGATGGTTGAAGATGAGGATAGTGGTAGATGTGATGGTTGAAGGTGAGGGTAGTGGAAGATGAGGATAGTGGTAGATGTGTTGGTTGAAGATGAGGGTAGTGGTAGATGAGGATAGTGGTAGATGTGATGGTTGAAGATGAGGGTAGTGGTAGATGTGTTGGTTGAAGATGAGGGTAGTGGTAGATGAGGATAGTGGTAGATGTGATGGTTGAAGATGAGGATAGTGGTAGATGTGATGGTTGAAGATGAGGGTAGTGGTAGATGAGGGTAGTGGTAGATGAGGGTAGTGGTAGAGGTGATGGTTGAAGATGAGGGTAGTGGTAGATGTGATGGTTGAAGATGAGGGTAGTGGTAGATGAGGATAGTGGTAGATGTGATGGTTGAAGATGAGGGTAGTGGTAGATGTGATGGTTGAAGATGAGGGTAGTGGTAGATGTGATGGTTGAAGATGAGGGTAGTGGTAGAGGTGATGGTTGAAGATGAGGGTAGTGGTAGATGAGGATAGTGGTAGATGTGATGGTTGAAGATGAGGGTAGTGGTAGATGTGATGGTTGAAGATGAGGGTAGTGGTGGATGTGATGGTTGAAGATGAGGGTAGTGGTAGATGTGATGGTTGACGATGAGGGTAGTGGTAGATGTGATGGTTGACGATGAGGGTAGTGGTAGATGTGATGGTTGAAGATGAGGGTAGTGGTAGAGGTGATGGTTGAAGATGAGGGTAGTGGTATATATATATATATATATATATATATATATATATATATATATATATATAATATATATATATATATATATATATATATATATATATATATATATATATATATATATATATATATATATATATATATATAGCCTTTATTTTCTTATTTGACTTGAGGTTTTACTGAAGTATTTTGGTAGTTTTCAAATATGACTAAACCATTCATCAACATGGAACTGCATATCAGTTTCTTTTAAAAGTTTAACCAAGAAAAAAAATTTAATGAAATATTCATGACTTGTTTATTATTCTCTCTTAAGATCAGAGATTTCACATTTAGTAGAAACTTGATCAATTTAATCACATGCAGAGGTTAGCATAGGGGGACAGTGGAGCTTTTGATGGACAGGAGTTTCTGGCTTCTATAGGCAAGGGGTCTGTGACCAGGAAGACATGCATAACATCAGAGAAAAGGTACGACCTTCTGAGCGTAGTGATGAAGGTGATTGGGTAGGGAATTCCTACTGTACACCACAAAAATTGAAAAACTTAAGAAATAAAAATGTTAAATAGGCAACAAAACAGTACTGTACCACCACATTCATACATGACATTATCATTCATACATTATCTGCTCGCTCACCTCTAACGACACCACCAGAGTAAGCATCACGGTGTGTGGCGTGGTATATGGCTCGGCGACCCAACTCTTGAGCCTCTGCATCAGTCATATCCCAACGATAGCCAGAGTCTAATACACCATAAGCATAGATAGATCCAGAACCAACACTGAAGACATTGCCTGGCATACGGTTTCCATCATTATCAACATAGTAGAGACCTGGACCCTGTAGAATTTTCAAAGCAGCATTATTTTAATCTCACATTTAAGTACATAATCAAATCTACTTTAATATTTTACAATGAATCAAATTCTACTTTAATACAATACAGGTTGACCCTCAAAAATCCAGCAATCGATAAACCGGAACCTTCAGTTTTCCGGCATGGATTTTGGAGCGCATTTTCAAATATTTCTTTGTTTATTTAATGAAGATGTATGTTTTAGCTCATAAAATACAGACAAATTACCCAGCCAGAATATAATTTACATTGCTGGAATTCTTACAATTTGATGATCATTTTGAATATAAACATCATAGATTTTGCATTAGACATACAAATTTTAGATATAATGTTTACTCTGAGTAAATATGTTATCTTTTGTGCAAAATATATGACATTTATATTCAAAATATTCCTGGTCTTACAAGGAATCCAGCAATGTCAATTATATTATCCTAACTTCAGTCTGAGGTATTATTTATTACTAAAAAGGTAAATAGTCTGGTTTTCCCACACATTTATCTGGTAGGGAGGGTTGGTGGGGGGTGGGGGGGAGGGAGGGACCATCCGACCATCTGGCATGGTGTGAAGAATATTTTATTTTTTTTTATTAACTGAAGATATTTGTTTTAGCTTATAAAATTCATACAAATTACCCGGCCAGAATATAATTTACATTGCTGGAATTCTTACAATATGATGATCATTTTGAATATAAACATCATAGATTTTGCATTAGACATACAAATTTTAGATATAATGTTTACTCTGAGTACATATGTTATCCTTTGTGCAAAATATATGACATTTATATTCAAAATATTCCAGGTCTTACAAGGAATCCAGCAATGTCAATTATATTATCCTAACTTAAGTGTTTAATTTTCTTTGTTTAAAGGACTGTACAAGTAGTCATTTTCTGTTAAACTTATATACAGCAAATATAACCATCAGTTTTCCGGCATTTTCGAAAATCCAGCACTCCTCAGGTCCCGAGGTTGCCAGATTTTTTATAGTCAATCTGTACAGGATTTCTTTTTAAAAAACTTGTACAATAACCTGCCTTTGGAGAAATACTGTGCAAGACATAGCATAGTAAAAAATAATTCCAGTAACTCACCTTCTTGTCCCAACCAGCTATCATCACACCCATAGAGAGTCCATAACCCTTGTACTGATAGACCATGTTAGCCAGTAGCTTGGATGCGGCTGCAACTGAGATTCTTTCACGGTTCCTAAAATAGACTAGAGCATTAGTCCACTTGAAAAATATATAAAACAATTATATACAGGGTTTTCTGAGAAAATGCTGTACAGAGATATCAGGGTTACACACCAAACTTTTGTTTACTTCCAAATTCCACATTTTATCTTATAACTCTACACCTTTGTTAAAAATAAATATTTTTTTTTTAACTGGGATTAGCCCACCCAGGCAGCACATCGGGGCATGGAGGGCGAAAATTTAATAATAATAATAATAATGATGATATTGATAATAATAATAATAATAATAATAATAATAATAATAATAATAATAAAAACACTGTAATTATAATAATGATAATAAAGAAATACAAAAATAAAAAATAAATAAAAAGTGAGAAAAATATACAATATGTATGTTGTGTTGTCAATGGTAAGAGAAATAATTAAGACCCTGCAATTGTGTGTAAATGAGGCAGAAAGTCAAATCAGTAACCTGGGACTTGGTCACAATTTTTTGTGATGCCATATGGCAGCAGGGTCCACCATTAGACAATACATTATGCTTCCAATATTTTCCCAGGCGGTAGTACCTCCCTGTTTAGTAGCTGCCTACTACCTGTTACCTATAATTAAAATAAACATATTACATGAGAGTAAATGAAGAGAAATTAGACAATGAGGCAAATGGCCGAGTGACTGTGCCGGTGGAGACTACAGTATAGTGGTCCCTCGGTTAAAGAGCGCCTCGGTAAACGAGATTTCGGTTAACGAGATTCTTAACTTCGGTTAACGAGCAATCCCTCGATTAACGAGTTTCTTACGAGCCAACCTGAACATGTTTTCGCTTGCATTTGGCGGTCCACCAGCTGTAGTATTATTCCGCCAATACAGTAATCGGTTCTAGGGCTTAAATTCCTTACCATTTTAGCAAATATCAAGAAGTGTATACTACCGGGTATTCAAAAATTCTAAAAGTTTAATATTAATTTTTTTAGTCATTTTAACAATTATTGAACATAATTGAAGGTAGGATCACTAGTTTGTGGCACGCCATCCAGCCTGCCAACACAGCATAGAGGCGTCAGTCTTTGTGTCTTTTCAGTGGAGGTAACATCTTGCTTGAGACTCTCTTCAGCTAAATGCTTTTTTTCTGTGTTTCCAAGCAAATTATTGGTCATTTTGAAATTTATTTTACATATTGACAATATATAATGCAGTGCAGTGTTGATTTAAAGAAAATAATCTTGAAATACACCAAGAGAACTAAAATTTTATGGGTGAAATGGCACCATGGGTTGACTTCTCTTCCACCCCAATGCCTTCTCTTCTCCTCCACCCCCATTCTAATTCCCATCATCATCATCATCATCCAGGAGCCTTCTACATACATACCTCAAAGTAAGTGTACTTTTCTACCTTTTTGGTTGAATTTAGGCAATTTTCGGTGAGCTGGAACCAATTACCCAAAAACCCATTGAAACAATGGTTTCGGTTAACGAGTTTTTCGGTTAACGAGCAACCTTCTAGAACGGATTGTGCTTGTTAACCGAGGGACCACTGTACTTATCCCCAGTCAATTTGACAAGTCATATGGTGATTGTAAGAGAATGATGACATATTGAAAGATTATTTACAGACTTAATAACATTGCTAGTGGTAAAGAATAATGAAGTTAGTGTAATATGTAAGTGTATTGGTAGTAAAAAAAAATGCATTTTTAGCAAACCTTCATTATTATAGTACAGTACTTAGGAAAAATTACAAAAATGGGTGAAAAATTCACAATTTAGGTTTTTTCATTCATAAATCAAATCACTGGCTTTTTCTTTTTAATAATTTCAAATTTTCATAAATCAAGGACTGCCTGTACTGTACACTACAGTTATAGTCAACCAGGGTTGGGGTGCATGATATTTTTCTATGGGTACATGGAACGAATGGGGTGTATGGCATGGACAGTGTTCATAGGGGTGTACTACAGTTATTTCAATGTACAGTATATGCAGCTAATGCTCACCAGTTTGTCTTAATTTCCATTACTGCACAGTATGTTATGAGCTGGTACAGCTGCCCAACTGTCATACTGTACTGTTTCCAGATGGCAATGTGCACTCTTCTTGTAAGTACGCTAATATCAGCATCAGCAAGACGCTAAAGTGACAAGGAGTGCGATATACCGTACAGTATGTGTAATCTTAAAAATTTAAGACTAAATTTATTGAGTAGGGCCTACTATACAAAAACAGTCTTGGGTTATCACACACTGTTCCCCTACAGTATGTGCCTCCCCCCTATAATTTATTGAGTAGGGCCTACTATACAAAAACAGTCTTGGGTTATCACACATTGTTCCCCTACAGTATGTGCCTCCCCCCTATAATTTATTGAGTAGGGCCTACTATACAAAAACAGTCTTGGGTTATCACACTTTGTTCCCCTACAGTATGTGCCTCCCCCCCCCCCCCCCCTATAATTTATAGAGTAGGGCCTACTGTACAAAAACAGTCTTGGGTTATCACACATTGTTCCCCTACAGTACGTGCCTCCCCCCCTATAATTTTGACGCCAACTACTGTGCCATTATAATTTAGATCGACAATACTGTAGTGTAATTTTTTGTGTAATATTTTCAAGGTACAGTACTACTTTTTGAAGAGATAAAACAAATTAGCTTTTCCTTGTACAAATAGTATATTTGCTCATTGACTGTGGTGCATATATGTTTTATATTTAGAATATTTGATATTGCATTTGAACATACAGTACAGTATAACAGAATTAGAATAGTAGATAACTGGCCAAATTGGATTTTTTCCTAACAGAAGGCTATTTTTAAGTATTTCAAGAAAAATGTTGTTACTGAACATGAAAGGTCAAATGCAGGTGATGGAAACTTGACTGTCACTCATTCTGACAAGGAACAGCATGACCAGCCAGCTGGATTAGCCATGTCACAGCCTAAGATAAGAGGTGAAAGTGGTGGAAAGTGCAACATTCATCAAAGTCGAAGGGACGTAAGTGGAATAATGACTATGTCAAGTACGGATTTTATTTACTCAAGGAAGAAGAATTAAATCCATATCCAGCCACTCAGTGTCTCTTCTGTTCGGTGAAGTATCAAAAGCCAAGTCTTGTACCTTCCAAGCCTTCCAAGCTACTTTCTCATAAAAACAAGGCAAAGGAGTTCTTCAGAGCAACCCTAGCTGAACTTTGAAAGCAACAAAGCTCTTTTGATAGCATTGTTGTCCATTGAGGAAAGGAAGAAAAGACCCTACTAATGGCATCATTGAAAATAACACATGTTCTCATGATATCTACGAAGCCTTTCACTGAAGCAGAGAAAGTCATTCTTCCATGCTTGGAAATAGCTGCCCAGCATCTTCATGGGGGCAAGAAAGCCATTGACAAGGTTCAGAATGTTACACTTTCAGACTCCTTGATGAAACGTCCATCTGTGGCAGTAGCTGAAGATATGAAGGATCAAATGCTCATGTAATTCAGAGGAACACCCTGCTTTGGTCTGCAGTTTGACGAATCCACTGACGTTGGAATGTAGCTCAACTTTTAACTTACTGCCACTTTCCTGATATTCAATCGAACAAAATAGTGGAACATTTCTTTCCTGCTTACCACTTGGTGCTCAGACAACAGCTGAGGTAATTTTCACCAAGGTCATGAATAATTTGAGCTGGTATAAATGTGCTTGTCACCACAGATGGACCTACAGCAATAACTGGATATAAAAATGGTGTTATTAGGAAAATTAAGGATGTTGCTCCCAATTGCTGTTGGATTCACTGCTTAATACAAAAGAAGGTACTGGCTGCCAAAAACTTACTGCCACATAAAGCTGATGATGGATTTTGAGTAGAGAAAAAGGAGTTTGTGAATTGTGAACCCTTTTGTCTCAGCCAATGTCAGATCTGCCAATCTGGAATCATTGATGACTACTCTCTAGAACTATCCACTGATTCTGCCCAGAAGTCAGCATTCCAAGAATTCTCTTATGGAGATTTCTGGATCTCGCTTTTGGGAATTCTAGATTACCAAGGACTTGCCAAGAAGGCCATGACCATTCTTGTGTGGATGCCAACGATGTACAACAGGATCTCATGTTTCGTGACTAATTGGTACCGGTTTTAGAGTCGAGAAAGTTAAAATCGCAAAACGAGTGACATTGAAATACATATAAATAAGCCTAATCAGTTCTGCGGTGTCACCCAAACCCCCCTATAATGACCTACAACCCACAAAGAAAATGACATTACAGTAATGTATTCATACATATTATATTGTACATATTGTTGATAACAACAGATATATCCACTCATAATGTAGAATAACTTATCTTGATGGAGTCAGTGAAATGCTTGATGGGGCTGGTTAATGGGTTCTGAGGCAAGGAGGACTGATTATTGCTTCCTCCCTCCTCTAACCTCAGCATCAAATCCCTCAAAGTCTTGAGGCAGCTCTTCCACCAGCAAGTCACCCAACAATTCAATATCATCATAGGTGGTGCCATCATCATCTCCTAAAGCGACATTTGCCAAGGCATTAACAGGCTGGGTCTTGCACAGGTACCGAGTAATAAGGGCCTGCTGACGAGCATTAACACGGGACATGTACAAGGCCTTATATTTATCCATACCCTTATCAAGGGCAGAGCACATAAGGTTCCGAGGATGATGCCTGGTATCGTATTCTTTAGTTGTTCACTGAGACGTGCTATGTTTGTGAGCAACTCAGTCAGCTGGTGTGTTGTAGGTTCACCAGGCTTAAAGTCATCCTCTTGTATTGGTTGCTTTTCTTCATCCTCCTCCAACATTTCTTCAATTGTCGGTGGCTGCTGATGTTAACCAACGATTTCTTGCAAATCTTCAACCTGAACATCTGAAAATGCCGGTGCTGGGACTGAGCGCGCTGCCTCCACTGTGTCCATTAGTGTTGCTGCCACGGACTGCATCCCTCCGCTTGCCGTGGCCTGTTCTGCCCCACTTATCTCGGAGTTCATGAACAATGGCTTCCATGCGTGTAGCACTGTTGCAACATTAATCTTACGCCATGCCTCAACAATTCTGTCCACTGCATTTTTAATATTATATTTCTTCCAAAATTCACAAACTGATAACACTTCAAGGTTGTGGGGTGGTGAGGTGCTAGGAGTCAGGTCGTCTACCATCTTCTCCTCCTCCTCCTCCTCCTGGTTAGCTGGTAGAGCCTGGTCACTGTCAGAGTTCTGCCTCGATTTGTTGTAACTCAACTAATGAGTCTGTCTGCTGATGAAAGTCTTTATAGAGTGACTGATAGTAGAACAGTTTAACATTACTGATGAATTCGTTGTCAAGTGGCTGCAAAAGTGATGTGGTGTTAGGAGGAAGGAAGATAACTTGTACATTAGGGTGGTGCCCACTTAGAAACTTAAGAGTGTCCAGGAGCATTATCCATCACCAGGATCACTTTGAAGTCAATGTTCTTCCTCTGGCAGTACTGTTGGGTGCCAGGAACAAAGTGCTTGTCAAACCAATCGGTGCAAAAAGACATTGTAACCCAAGCTTTCTTATTAGACTTCCAATAAACATTGAGCTGTGACAAAGTATTTGCATGACAGTAGGCTCTAGGATGGGCAGCATGGTTAACAACCAGGGGTTTCATCAAAAAATCTCCACTTGCTGTGAATAAAACTGTAATCCTATCTTTTGAAGTCTTTACACCCCTTGCCTGTTTTTCTTCCTTGGCAATGAAAGTGGTCTTAGGTGAGCGCTTCCAGAAAAGGCCAATTTCGTCACAATTGAAGATCTGTTCTCGGCAGTAACCACCCTCTTTCACAAGAGCTTGAAAGAAAGGTGGATATTTTTCTGCTGCTATGACATCAGCTGATGTACTCTCCCCATGGTAGTGGGCAAACTTGACTTCATAACACTTCTTAAAGGCAGTCAACCAACCAACAGAAGCATTGAACGGTGGTGGAGAGTTAACACGTTTCTTCTGTGCAACTGCAGCATAATAAACATGTGCCTGATGCCTTATCTGTGGTCCAAACAGGTCGCCTTGCTCACAGTTTCTTCTTTTCCACCAACTTGTGAAGGTAATGTTCTGTGATAACTAACAGTAGGTTACATTGTGAAGTATCGGAGAACGCCCTGCTACTAGAAAATCTTGAGAATATATTCAGAAAAGCAGTTAAGGCTTCCTTGTTCTTCTTTTAAGGGAAAGTATGATTGATTCGGGGCAGTTGAACCAAAGCATGATTTCACAGGTAAGAGAACCACTTTTGATCATTTCAAGGGTGTATTTCCTTTTCTTGACCCCTTTACGGTAGACACGCTTGGCTTGAGGCTTTCCTTGTTGACCTTATCTACCGCTATCATTACCACCAGAACCGCTCCCGACATTTACATTACGCACTTCACTCATCGTTAATACACAAGAATCGTTAATAGTTAAACAAGAATCTCATGAAAAGTAAGCACAATGGGTTATATAATCCAAGGTCACTGCACCGCTCGCTCATTCCAAATAACTGCCGTTACGCTGTAAACAAAAAACACACGGTAGGTCGACGGATAACAAAAGACCGTGACAATGCTAGCGAAACTGGTAATGAAAATCGCTATTCTTGAGAGGCTGGAAATTTTGAAGGTGACATGAAGCATATGAATCGCGAATCTAAAACTGGCTAAACTTGAGAACCTACTGTACCTGGCTAAGAGAGGTTTCTCCAATCTGGTGGACATTAAAACTAAAAAGAGAAACCTGTTGCTCAATGTTGATTCTTTGATGAGTGAAATATGACTCATTTTGAAAATATGGTAGAAGTAATACAGCAGCAGGTCAGCCATATAATAGTGTGGTATTCACTGAAAGAATTGTAATTAATAATGTTCAATAAGTGGTGTACACAATAATACAACTTTTCAGTTCTAATATATTTTAGATACTGTATATACTCATGTATAGTTCGAGTTTTTAAGACCAAATTGTTAGGCAAAAAATTGGGGGTCGTCCTATACATGCGTAATAGTTTTGTTAAGTTGAACCCGTGCATGATGGGAAGGGCAAGGAGCAACTTTTAGCTTCAGACATTAAAAATATTTACCATTTACTGCCAGTAAACAATGGAAACGTAAAATATGTACCAATTAGTAATGAAAAGTTGTGCAGTTCCTTCAGTAAATGAAGCTCACCAACTTACAATAGGCTAAATTACCTTACAACGTACTTTCAGTAATCTGTATTGAAGTTCTTATCATATCATATACGGTATCACAGTTCTCATTGATCTACAAAAAATACCGGAAATATAAACCTTTTCGATATTTCACACTTACCGGTAATATAATACTCGGTAATCTACTTCAACCTCCTATTGTTTACAACGACGCATGACGCATCACCAGCTGTTGTGTGTATCAGCTAGACGGTACACGTGTTTTTCGAATCGTTTTCAGTTAAAAAACTGTTACATCACATGTATATTTTACTTTAACTGTGCCTGAATGAATATATTCTCGGAAATAAATAGTAGTTTTGCTGAAACGCAATGTATTTCAATGTAAAATAGGATAAAATACATGACGAAAACAAAAGATTTTACCTAACCTTCCGATGTTCAAGAGAAATTACTCGGTTTTTTAATAGTTTTTGGTTAAAATATTGTTATATTACAATGGTATTCTATTCATACTGTGCTTGATATAATACATTCACGGGAATGCAATATTTTTGCTGAAATGACGTACGTATTACAGTGGAAAGTGGGAAAAAATCGTGACGAAAACAATGACTTTCGCTTTCTTTCGTTCAAAAGATGTTACCGTAATCGCTTTTTGAATGGTTTAGTTAAAAAACTGTTGCAAATCAATAATATTCCCTCGTAATTGACTTGAATAAATATTTGAATGGAAATATACAATATTTTTGTTGAGACTACCAGCGTTTCAGTGTAAAGTGTCGTAATAATAAATGGTAAACAATTTGCCTTCGGCACTCGTGTTTCAGGCGTGGCGAGCCTCAGTTTATAGGATGTAGGGCGTTTTTACTGAAGATTTTGTTGTTCCATTACTCTCAAAAATGTGGGTCGAACTATAAACAAGGAATATCATAAATTAATGATTTCTTGGTCAAAAAATCAGGGTCGACCTATAAACGAGGGGGGTTATAGATGAGTATATACGGTATGTATCTTTATTTTTTTTAAATCTGAGACTTTTGTAACTATTAGGTAAATGTTTTATTTTTCTATTTTATGTATAAAATGTGAGGTATAATTTGGCATTTTATGAGACTATTTTCTGTCTTAGTTTTCAAAGTAAAGCACAAAGGTGAAGCAAACATGAAAATATGTGGCAATTATCCTTTTGGGGTTCTTGAGTTTCACAAAACCTGGCTTAGAGTTTATGAGATTAGAAAAGGTTGAAGAACACTGCAGTGTACAGTATGCGTGAAGTAGAGTAAATGTGGCTTTACCTTCAATGTACTGTAGCAATATATACTATTCATACATTCTGATACTTGTCATACTTTAACATACAGTTTCACCCCAAGATGCATGGATTTCAACCCCTTGAAAATTTGCAAATACTGTACTAGAGGTTGGGAATCATGAATTTGGAGTTGGTATACATTTACAAACTCACGAACATGCAAAACTCATGAATCAAGAAGCTATGAATATTGAGGGTCTACCATGTGCATGTTTTACGTCAGCAGTTTCTCCGCATGAACCTGTACATTCACAATATCTGCAGATATTAGCAGTCCCAAGTACTTACACAAGGTTCACCAAATGCAACTCTACTGTCTAGTAATAATACATTAAAAAAGAAGCCCAAGGAAAAAAAAAAAAAAAAGACCAAACTGTGTCTCACTGCCTACATCAGTATTCACCTGATAGTTACAACACTGAATAAAAGTTTCTTACAGCTACTTCCCAACAAGTCATTTCTAATGCCAATGTTTACCTGAGCTCATAGATGCGGCACTGTTTGGCAAGGACACGCTCCCAGTAGGTACAGTCAGCAGCACCCCCAGCCATTGTTCCCAGCAGGTAAGGGTTGATTTCAATTATCTTCTTCACATTACCAGAACCTGTGAAATCCCAATATTATAATAAATATCATCATAATAGTAAGCAGAACAGCTGAGGGTCTCTATGTGATATGGATCTCATGAGGATAAAAGTGAAATATTGCTGTAGAAACTATACAATACTGTACAAGGGTAAATTGATGGTAGGAGGGAGAAGGGAAGCTCAAGAACATGAAAGAATGGGGTAAAGGAAGCACTGGAAGAGCATTTGTTGGGGAAAGACTTGCAGCTGATGGGTGATGTGGGCTTTTGTGAAGTGAAGAAAACCAGATTTTGGGCCTTGTTATCAAAGGAGAACCAAATAGAACAAATCTTTTACAGCAGCAAAAATGAGTGAATGATAATACAGCTCCTCCCCGACTTACGGCGGGGTTAGAGACCCAAATCCAGGTCGTAAGTCGAAATGGTCGTAACTTGAAAATGCTTAAATAATACATAGAAAATCTAAAATGGGTGTCTCTTTTTCTTCTCACCACCACAAAATTCTCACTTTTAAGCTTGCCAGCCATTATAAAGTAAATTACAAACAAAAATTTTGTCAGCACACAGAGCAATCACTGACGTTGTGACTTGAAAATACGTAATTTGACAAAATTTTGGTTACTGAAGCAGGTCGTAAGTGCGGGTGGTCGTGAGTCGAGTAGGTCGTAAGTCGGGGAGGAGCCGTACACTATACATTACTGTACATAAAGGGTGATGGGTCAGATGTGGATGCCAATGTGAAAACTTTACATTAGCTGCGCATGTGACATCCATCTCTAATACAGGTATACCCCACGTTACGGAAACTCAGGTTGCGGAAATTTGCCCATACAGAATTTTTAAAATTATGACCACTAAGTTCAGGATACGGCCCATAAATTCTACCTTAAAGAAATGGGGTTAATTTTCATAATCATTACATGGAAAAAAAAATTACTGACATTATAATTTATTTGGTGTTTGCTACCACCAAGTGCGTGCCCATGCCGTGTACACTTGATCTCTTGACCCCAGCTCTTCCAGTGTATTACCCTTATTCAAGAGGAGTGGAAAGAGGCCATCAAGTGCAAGTGAAAGCAGTAGTGCAAAGAGAGTCTGCAAAGAAATTAAGTTGGATATAAAACTTGATGTTTTATGGAGTGTGATGTGGGTGAAAAACTTATCCAGATTGCAAAAACATTAGGGCTTGTTAAATCTTCCACTGCACCACCGCATCTCATGTAACGCTCAACATCATTTACCATGTGTTAAATTCAAGTGTCTTGTGTACCTGTACTTATTATAATATTATATCAAAACAATTGATTTATGTGTTTAAAAATATTTATTTTCAATCATAAGGGTGCAGGTATTACTTCTTTTTGCTGAAAAAGTTTCTTTAGGAATGCATCTCCAATTATATACTGGAAGTTAACGGGAAAACGAGGTTCACGTCACAGAATTTCACGTTGTGGTCAACTTTTCAAGGACGCATCTTCTCCATAACCCGGGGGATTACTGTATACAGTGGGGTATGCTATAACGAACGGATCCTACTACGAATATTCCTATAACGAACGGTTTTACCTATAAAATTGAGAATGCTATAACAAACGCAACTCCTACAATGAACACGGATGAATACGGGACTATTTCGCCTGACGCATGAATATTGTTGTACCGCGACCCACAACAAGAGCGTCAGGCGCCATCTTTGTCTCATTGTGTAGCCAGTGCACCACTGTTATTGTTGAAATTTCGTCTTTTGATGTGAAAATTCACGTTATTTGTATAACTATTTTGTTATACAAGTACAGGTAGTCGTCGACTTACGACCTAGATTGGTTACGGCCGACCGGTCGTAAGTTGATCTGGTCGTAAGTCGGCCTATGTTATAATTACCTTACGTATATTATACTGTAATGTGTAATGATAATATAATCATCTTTAAGTCATATTTTATCAACATTTTCTTTGTTCATTATTGTTACGGTCGTCAGGTTTAAGTAAATCACTGCATACTACAGTACAATTGGTTTATTATTTACACTGGGGCTGGGGCCAAAACTGTCGTACCGCCGGTCGTAAAGTCGAACAGACGTAAGTCGCATAGGTCGTAAGTCGACGACTACCTGTATGCAATTGTAACAACGAATCGTCCAAAGCGAGTGAGAAAGCTAATAACCCTTGAAACTAAGAAAGAAATTATAAAGAAACGTGAGAATGGAAGAAGCATTGCGAAACTTAGTGATGAATATGGGACGGCTAAATTGATTATATGTACGATTTTGAAGAATAAAGAGGAGTTAAAAACTGCAAGTGGCTTAGGGAATCTTTAGACTTAGCAAAGCAAGGTGTAATGTGATTGAAGAGATGGAAAATTTACTCTTAGTGTGGATAAAGGAGAAAGAAATGGCAGGTGGTAACATTAGTGAAGCTATAATTTGTGAGAAGGCTAAACAATTGTTTGAGGACCTTAAAGCCAAGACTCCCAGTGGAAGTGATAGTGCTGTGCCAGTGTTTAGGGGTACCTCCATGCTGAATAACACTAAGGTAAGATAAAGTACCGTATTTTTTACATTTTCCACAGAATATTTTCAGTGTTAAGTGGTTGTATTTGGGGGCCTGGAACGGATTAATCCTATAACGAACGAGGTTCTGGAACCAATTACGTTCGTTATAGCATACCCCACTGTACATATATACAGTGGGGTATGCTATAACAAATCTAATTGGTTCTAGAACCTTGTTCGTTGTAGCATTCGTTCGTTATAGGAATAATCCGTTCCAGGCCCCCAAATACAACCACTTAACACTGAAAAATATAATATAAAATTGTAAAAATTGTAAAAAACGCATAAATGTGCATCTAAACCCCTGAGATAAAGAATATTATTAATACTTGTAATAAAAAAAACAATAAATTAGTAAAAAAAAAAAATTATTTTTTTTTAATAATGTTCGTTGTAGGAGTTTCGTTCGTTATAGCATTCTCAATTTTATAGGTAAAACCGTTCGTTATAGGAATATTCGTAGTAGGATCCGTTCGTTATAGCATACCCCACTGTATACAGTAGGGTCTCAGAGTACACGTATCCATGGTATCCCAGGTGGGAGGCAGAGTCAACCTGTGACTGGTGAGGTTCAGTCTGTTGCAGTGGCAGTGGACCTTGCCAGAGAAGCTACGTAGAGTGTTACAGCTGCAGGCTTCTCCGAGACCTCCAACGACGACATTATGGAGGTGATAAGGGATCCTGAGGTGACTGCCAACGAGATGTTAGAAGACGATCGTGTCAGAGAAGAGGCAGGTGGTGCGTCATCCCGAGAACACAAGTTAACGCATGGTAATGTTAAGGATGCCATCGAGTGTGCAAAGAAACTGAAGCTCATCCTTTCCAACGACCCTGATGATAACCGCTATGAAGTCTTCCATAACCAGCTGTTGCACACTATGGAGCCATACATCAAGGTGTATCACGACCAGGGCTGTGGAGTCGGAGTCGAGGAGTCGGAGGAAATTTCGGCTTGTGGAGTCGGAGTCGGAGTCGGTAAAATTGTCCAGACTCCGACTCCGACTCGCAAAGGTAAAGCGACATCGGAGTGAAAACGCAGCAGCGGTAGACATTAAAAATACGAGATTTCAGCAAGATTTCTTTGGTGCACTGATGGAAGTGGAGAAATTTGACCGGTCTTCAAAAGTGACAGTGGAAGAAGCCATACCTGCTTACCCAGAGATTGTAAAAGATGTAGCTAGAGCTGTGACAGCAATGCCACCCACTCAGGTCAGTGTAGAAAGACTGTTTTCTGCACTGAAAATAATCAGATCAGATTTAAGGGCTTCCATGAAGGAAGATCTGACTGAAGCTATTCTGTTCCTAAGAACAAATATATGAACTCAGGCATATTCATTGCAGTGATTCCACTGATCCCACTAATTTTCTTAAATTATTAAAAGAATTTATTTCCATTTTATAAGCATTATTATGAATTTATTGTAGCAGGCACAGTATAGCACTATAATTTTGGACGATAGTCTCTTCATTACCATTTGAAATTTTGAATTATATCAAATTTTGTTTCGTTGAAAACTGCACAGAGGCTCTCAGCTACAAAACAATTAGCTACAACCTGTTTTTGGTGAGATTAAGGCAAATTTAATTTAATAACTTAATCATGTAAGGTTTATCCATTTTCCTTAATAAGGTATTCATTTCTTTAATGTACATAAATATATAACTTTACTTTAAAAGGAATTGTAGGATCATCATTTAGATCCACATCAGATTATGTGCTTAAACAAAATTCATATGCTGAGATCGAACTTTTAGATATACAGTTGGTCCTCTTATTACGCGGTCCCACAATCCGCGTTTCACCGTTAACGCGGTGCCTTGCCAGAACCTAACATACTTACATTCCGCGGTCGTTTCCGCCATTGCGCGGAGAGTGTCCGGCGCGACGCTATTTTTAGATTTTCCCCACGCGTCACCCACGCACCACCCACGCGCCACCGGCCCGCCTGCCTGCCTCTCCCTCCTCCTCCCTCCGCTTGGGCAAGCGGCGCGGTAAGGTTGCGCAGTGTGTGTCTTTGTTGCGTTGTCACTGACGTCATATGACGTATCGGACTGTGATTGGCCATGCATCCCTACCCCCCTCTGCTGCTAGCTGTAATTGGCTTAAAGTATTATGACGTGTCCAACCGGGGTAGGGAGGAGAGACGACGCTTGACCTAGCCGCGGCAGTTTCATCCCTCAAGGCCACTCCGTGTAAACGCGCATCCATTGTTCCGTAAAATGGCTTCCGCCGGACCACCACCCCCAGAGAAAAACCTTTCCTTACCTGGACCCAGCGGCACTAAACCAAAGAAGACACGACGTTCCTTAAGCTACGAGGTGAAGTATACCATCATCCAAGAGTTGGAGAAAGGAACAAGGCAGGTTGACTTGGCGCGCCAGCATGGCGTGAACGAATCTACGATCCGGACTATAAAGAAGGATTCAGCCAAGATAAAGGAGCATATGAAGATCACAAAGTCTACAGGTGCTTCTATGATCAAGTATTTTCACAACCAGGTGCTTCTCAAGACAGAAAAATTACTTGTGAGGTACTTGGTGCGTCAGGCGCGACGGAACATGGCGGTTGACACGAGCTCTGTGAAGGACTACGCACGTGAACTGTACATCGCAGTGGCACGAAAGATGGGAATTGCAGAGCCCAAACCCTTTAATGCTTCCTCTGGGTGGTTACAGAGGTTTAAGATCCGGAACAACATCACCAATATAAACATTGGTGGTGAAGAAGTGAGTGCTGATCGTGCTGCGGCTCGGGAATTTCCTCCGTTTTTACGTGAGATTATGGAGGAAGGACAGTACACCGACGACCAGGTGTTTAACATGGACGAATCTGGTCTTTTCTGGAGAAAACTACCTTCCAAGTCCTACATTTTGAAGAATGCCAGCAGGATTCGGGGCCGGAAAATGCAGAAGGAACGCATCACCGTCCTGTTTACCACCAATGCCTCCGGTACCTGTAAGCTCAAGTTATCGGTGATCCACACAGCCCGCAAGCCGCACGCTTACAAGAGCATGGACATGACCAAGCTAAATGTCCACTGGCTGACAGCACGTAAGGCATGGATGTTCTCTACACTGTCCCTCTCCTGGTTTGATGACTGTTTTGTTCCCGATGTAAAGAAATTCTGTGAGCAACAGAATGTCCCATTTAATATTTTGTTGCTGCTGGACAACGCACCAGGACACTCGCCCCTACTGTTAGATCGTCACCCCAACGTAAAAGTGGTCTTCCTTCCTCCCAACACTACGTCTTTAATCCAGCCCATGGACCAGGAGTTGATTTGCAATGTGAAAGCTGCATTCTCAAGAACAAAATTCCAGCTCCTGAACGACTACACCAACACCAGGGAAGAGTTGCGTGACCTGAGTGACACCACCACCGATAGCAAGAGCGACGAAGATGAGGAACAACGGTTAGAACAGCAAAAAATACTCTTCAAACAATTCTGGAGAGTATTTAACATCAAGAAAGCTGTGGACATCTTGGTGGAGTCATGGGATCATCTGTCTATTGCTACAATTCGTCACGCATGGAGACATGTGTTGCATGGAATACCAGGTGAGAGGAGGAGTCAATCTGTGACTGGTGAGGTTCAGACTGTTGCAGTAGCAGTGGACCTTGCCAGAGAAGCTGCGCAGACTGTTACAGTTCCAGGCTTCTCCGAGACAACCAACGACGACATCTTGGAGGTGATCAGAAATCCTGAAGTGACTGCCGACGAGATGTTGGAAGAAGAACACGCCAGTGAAGAGGAGGAAGAAGGTGCGGCAGTCTCCGAAGAACACAATTTAAGTCATAGTGATATTAAGGGTGCCATGGAGTGTGCAGAGAAGATGAAGTCCTTCCTTTCCCGCGACAATGACGATGACCGCTATGAAGTCTTCCATAACCGGCTGGTGCAGGCTATGGAGCCGTACATCAAGGTGTATCACGACAACATCAACGCCAGACGTCAGCAAAGCATAACAGATTTCTTCACCCGCAACCCACCACAGCCAGCCCAAGCCAGTGATAGTGACAGTGAAGTTGACTTTGAGGGATTTGTCAGGGAAGCCCTGACAACTGTAAGTGACAGTGACGATGATTCACCTAGTAATGGTGATTCACCTGAGGGCCAGTAATCTGCCCTCTGCCTCGGAACCAGCCTCCATCCCCGTATGCCGACCCATCTCTTCTACTACCGTAAGTGTTCCACCTAACTTTTAGTTTCTCTAAGGTAACCTTCATTTTTCCTATGTTAACCTTTATCTTTCCTAACCTAACCTCTTCTATATTACTTGTTTTTTCATACCATCATAAAGTTAAGATAAAATTTTTACTACAACATAGTTGTGTGTCGTCAAAAAGTGGAGTTTGGGGATCGGCCTGGACTCCATTTCAATAAATCCCATATGTTATGTTGTTCACTTTACGCGTTCCTTACTTTCCGCGGGACCCTCCGGGTTACATTAACCTCGTAATACGAGGACCAACTGTACATGTAAATGGTGTTTTCTAGTTAATATCTTGAATTCTTAATAAATTTATTTTTCTTTTGATTGAAACTTTGAAAGTCAAGCCTATCATCTTTTTGTAGTTCTTAAATATCGTCCAGATCATTAATAAAGCTGTAGCAGTATAGCCACGGTGTTTTACTTTTTACCTACGCAGGTTACAACATACAAATTACAATTAGGATGGTAGAAATAGTTGTTACAAATAGGCCAAGGAGTCGGAGTCGGAGTCGGAAGCATAAAAATTTGAGGAGTCGGAGTCGGAGTCGAAGGTTTTGTCTTCGACTCCACAGCCCTGATCACGACAACATCAACACTAGCCGTCAGCGTAGCATCACGGACTTCTTCGCCCGCAACCCACCACAGCTAGCCCAAGCCAGTGACAGTGATGGTGACTTTGAGGGATTTGTCAGGGAGGCCCTGACAACTATGGTGGATATTGATGGTGATTCACCTGAGGGCCAGTAATCTGCCCTCTGCCTCAGAACCAGCCACCATTCCCATACGCCGACCCATCTCTTCTACTAAAGTAAGTATTAAACCTAACCTAACCTTGATTTTTCTAACCTAAAGTAAGTGTTAAACCTTGATTTTTTGTAACCTAACCTGATGTAGGTGTTAAACCTTGATTTTTCTTTTACCTGGTACAGTCGGCCCTTAACATAAGCGGGGGTTAGGTAACAGAGATACCCGTGAATGTTAAGAATCCGTGTACTTTTGCTGCCCCCCACCCCCCCTAAAAACACCCCTGGCCCCCCATGTCCTTATTTACCGTATATACCTGTGTGTAGTTCGAGTTTTTAAGACCAAATTTTTTAGCAAAAAATTGGGGGTCGACCTCTAAACGGGTAATAGTTTCGTTAGGTTGAAAAATATTTACCAATAACTACCAGTAAACAATGGAAACGACGCACCACCAGCTGTGAGTGTCGGTAAAGTTGCCAGGGTAGATCTCTTGCGTCATCATAGCAAGCCCATAGTTGCCAAATGCATGGCATGGTAGCACAGGACGATGTAAAACATAAAGTATTCATTTTTTAAAGTTTATTTATAGATACATAAATTTTTGTTCATTACATTTGAAACATCAATCTTTGTTAATTAAATTTGAAACAAGAGAAAACTACGATACCGTATTTTCATTAAAATATTACATCACAAGTATATGTTACCTTAGCTGTGACTGAATGAATATATTCTCAGAAATGAATATGGAAATGTAATATTTTTGCTGAAATGACGTACATATTACAGTGGAAAGTGGGATAAAATCATGCCAAAAACAATGACTTTCGCTTTCTTTCGTTGTTCAAAAGATTTTACCGTAATAGCTTTTCGAATGGTTTTCAGGAAAAAACTGTTGTATTACAATAATATTCTATCCTAATTCACTTGAATAAATACTACGATACTATATTTCTGAATATTTTCATTAAAATCCATCAAAATCATTTTCCTTGTCATCAGCACCAAACAGCTACTCCCAGTCCTCTCCTTGAACAGCATCGTCATATGGATCAACACCATCATCAGCCATAGAATCATCAATATCTTCATCCTCAATCACGCTCTCATTAGCCTCATAATCCCACACCAAGTCGTCTTCTGTTCCATCAAGAGCATTCAAAAAACCACATTTCTTAAAAGATTTCACCACAATTTCTGGTCTGATTGCGACCAGGGCTCTGCCGTATCAGCTAGACGGTACACTTGTTTTTCGAATCGTTTTCACTTAAAAAACTGTTGCATCACAAGTGAATTAGGATAGAATATTATTTTAATACAACAGTTTTTTAACTGAAAACCATTTGAAAAGCAATGACGGCAACATCTTTTGAGCGAAAGAAAGCGAAAGTCATTGCTTTCGTCACGATTTTATCCCACTTTCCACTGTAATACGTACGCCATTTCAGCAAAAATATTACATTTCCATATTCTCAGAAATAAATAGTAGTTTTGCTGAAACGTAATGTATTTCAATGTAAATTAGGATAAACTACATGAAAACAAAAGACTTTACCTAACCTTCCGATGTTCAAGATATGTTACTCGTTTTTTTCATAGTTTTCGGTTAAAATACTGTTATATTAGTGATATTCTATTCATACTGTGCTTAATTAATACATTCACGGAAATGTAATATTTTTGCAACTACAATGCTGATGTCAACACAAGCGTGGTTACAGCGAGACCGAGTGACTGAGGGAGCGCGGGAACGCAGGGTGGCATGGCGGGTGATGTGTGTGTGTGGTGTGCAGTGTGTGGTGTCGCACGCGATTTGAATGTATATTCCTCTGGCGGCAATCCGCGTATGTTAAACCCACGTATGTTAAGGGCCGACTGTACAGTATATTATTCTCTTATTGATATTTCTCTTCTATATTATGTGTGTGTGCATACTATCATAAAGCTAAGATGTTATTTTTACGACAACGTACGTATTGTGTCGGCATTGTGTCGGAAAAAGTGGAGTTTGGGGGTGGGCCTAGTCTCTATTTCAATAAATCCCTTATGTTCTGTTATTTCATTTACGCGTTTCTCGTTTTACGAGGTACAAAGCGGGTTCAATTAACCGCGCAAATGAAGACCCAACAGTACAGATAAACTTCTATTTATCTACAGTATTTACGATCTCCCAATCTACAATAAATCGAGTTAATGAAGCTGATATATGACGACCACTTCCCTATTTGGGATGTAAACACACTCGCATTAACGATATTCGTCATCCTGCCAATCTACAAGTCAGAATATGGAACGTATCGCTCAATTCATTTGTCAGCTAAGGCATCATTTACCCGAACACCACCTCGTGGTCATCTGGTGAACTACGGTAGGTCATTGTTTCTTCTTGGTTACACATGTTTAAGAAATGAAGCTCAAGGCTTACCGGTCATCACCATTATTTTTTTACCTTAAAGTTCACACTGCACTCTACTTTAGTGACTGTAAAGTTCTTTTGCTCTGATCTCTCACCCTGACAATGGGTGACGTGATATTGCATCAGGTCAGGTCAGTTAACATGGGACCCACTAATCTCCTACCACACCTCCATCACAAGTGTTAAAAGATGTAAAAATTTATTACAGTTACAGTATGTATTACATTTAGGAGATTGGACAGTATACTGCTACTGTAGACTCAAGATGACAGTAGTAATGTACTACATTATTTTGTCATTTATAATATATTGTAAGTGTACAGCGGTGCTTTTGTAAATAAATACAGCTCTTTGTGTCTGTCAGTGTGGAGAATTCCACTGTGACACACAGCTCCATTCACAAGTCTCCTCACATGCCTATATGATCTAGATTTTTTTACTTTTTAATATACTTATTTATCCATACTTTTAAATATATTATTCAAGATTATTTAAGCAAAAAAATAAAGTTTAACCCAATTAGAATTGATTTCATAGACTCCGGTATCAGCATTTCTCATATTTTTTCATAAAAGAATTGAGTCATAATCATTATGTGTTGAAATATTTTGTTTAAGGATCATTTGGTGAAAAGGTCTGGTTGAGAATTTATTCAGTATCATTATGGTATCAAATTCATCTCTCAAACACAATTAAAACAGATGCTGTGAGGTAAAGAGAAAGGGAGGAAGGGAAAGGGGGGAAACGACCATTGGGGGAGAAAGTGACCGCACAGACACCCTTCAAAAGGGTTAACTCCCACCCAAAGCGTATCACCCGGACTCCTGCCTCACTCAATCATTTTATTGTAACTCATTCATACAATATTGTTTATTTGTTATTCATTAATTAATAAATATACATTACTGTACAGTACTGTAATCATCTGTGTTTATTAATACCTGTACACTTCATATACAATACTGTATACAGCTATACACTCTATCTCATTGGTAAAAAATAAAGTCATCAGGAACACATCCCCATAAATGCAATGGTACCAAATTCATTTATCTAATCCCCCACGTCACCTCCACCTGACACTGATCAGGCCAGATCAGCAACTAATCCCCTACCACACCTCCATTGCAATATTTTCATAAAAGAATAGAGTCCCCGTGATTATTATCATGTTTTTGCGACTGTGAAGTGAGCGGTATATCTGAAGGCTACACCTCCAGTCCCCACTCTTCAGTCTCCCCAAAGTCTGTGTGGGACTCAGGTTTATGTCTCCATTCCACTTAAGGATACCGACAGGGAAAATTTTATTTATCATCCAATTTTCATGAT
Source organism: Homarus gammarus (assembly GCA_958450375.1). Lineage (NCBI taxonomy): Eukaryota > Metazoa > Arthropoda > Malacostraca > Decapoda > Nephropidae > Homarus > Homarus gammarus. The sequence continues at coordinate 279,122 of CAUDMG010001736.1, read as the reverse complement.
TTTTATATACCGTATATACTCGTGTATAGTTCGAGTTTTTAAGACCAAATTTTTAGGCAAAAAATTGGGGGTCGACCAAAACATGCGTAATAGTTTTGTTAGGTTGAACCCGTGCATGATGGGCAGGACGAGGAGCAACTTTTAGCTTCAGACATGAAAAATATTTACCATTTACTGCCAGTAAACAATGGAAACGTAAAATATGTACCAATTAGTAATGAAAAGTTGTGCAGTTCCTTCAGTAAATGAAGCTCACCAACTTACAATAGGCTAAATTACCTTACAATGTGCTTTCAGTAGTCTATGTTGAAGTTCTTAGCACAGGTTAACTTATCTTATCATATACAGTATCACAGATCTCATTGATCTACAAAAAACACTGGTAATAAAAACCTTTTCGATATTTCACACTTAATATAATACCCGGTAATCTGCTTCAACCTCCTATTGTTTACAACGACGCATCACGCACCACCAGCTGTATCAGCTAGACGGTACACGTGTTTTTCGAATCGTTTTCAGTTAAAAAACTGTTACATCACATGTATATTTTACCTTAACTGTGCCTGAATGAATACGTTCTCGGAAATAAAAAGTAGTTTTGCTGAAACGTGATACAGTCGGCCCTTAACATTAGCGGGGGTTAGGTAACAGAGATACCCGTGAATGTTAAAAATCCGTGTACTATTGCTGCCCCCCACCCCCCCAAAAAAAACCCTGGTCCCCCATGTCCTTATTTACCGTATATACCTGTATGTAGTTTGAGTTTTTAAGACCAAATTATTTGGCAAAAATTGGGGGTCGACCTCTAAACGGGTAATAGTTTTGTTAGGTTGAAAAATATTTACCGGTAACTACCAGTAAACAATGGAAATGATGCACCAACGCACCACCAGCTGTGAGTGTCGGTACAGTTGCCAGGGCAGATCTCTTGCGAGCCCAAAGTAGCACAGGACGATGTACAACAAAGTATTCATTTATTAAAGTTAATTTATAGATACTGGACATAAATTTTTGTTCATTACATTTGAAACATCAATCTTTGTTAATTAAATTTGAAACAAGAGAAAACTACGATACTGGATTTTCATTAAAATATTACATCACAAGTATATTTTACTTTAACTGTGACTGAATGAATATATTCTCGGAAATAAATATGGAAATGTAATATTTTTGCTGGAATGACGTACGTATTATAGAGGGAAGTGGGATAAAATCATGACGAAAGACTTTTGCTTTCTTTCGTTGTTCAAAATATTTTACCGTAATCGCTTTTCGAATGGTTTTCAGTTAAAAAACTGTTGTACTCGTACTGTATTACAATAATATTCTATCCTATCATTAGCCTTATAATCCCACAACTGAAAACCATTCGAAAAGCGATTACGGTAACATCTTTTGAACGAAAGAAAGCGAAAGTCATTGCTTTCGTCACTTTCCACTGTAATACGTACATCATTTCAGCAAAAATATTACATTTCCATGTTCTCAGAAATAAATGGTAGTTTTGTTGAAACGTAATGTACAGTATTTAACATCAAAATGCAAAAATAGCTATAAAAACAATTAATACACCCGTAATGTACTGGCTGGCATCTCCACTCGTCCCTGCTCCCGCCAGTCACCTCCTCCCCGCTCTATCCCTCCGCCTCCTCCACATCGTCACTACTGTTGTATTACAATAATATTCTATCCTAATTGACTTGAATAAATACTACGATACCATATTTCTGAATATTTTCATTTAAATCCATCCAAATCATTTTCCTTGCCATCATCTGCAGCACCAAACAGCTTCTCCCAGTCTTCTTCTTGAACAGGGCTAGAGGGTACGTGTTTTTCGAACCGTTTTCAATTAAAAAATGTTACATCACACGTATATTTTACCCAAACTGCGCCTGAATGAATATATTCTTGGAAATAAATAGTACTTTTGCTGAAACGTGATGTATTTCAATGTAAATTAGGATAAACTACATGACGAAAACAAGAGACTTTACCTAACCTTCCGATGTTCAAGAGATGTTACTCGTTTTTTTAGTAGTTTTCGGTTAAAATACTCTTATATTAGTGATATTCTAACACAAGTGTGGTTACAGCGAGATTGACTGAGTGAGGGAGAGCAATGCGTGTGTGTGTGTGTGTGAGGTTGTGGGAGCGGGCGGTGTCCCGTGTTCGGTGCCGTGCGCGAGTTGAATGGCGCGCGATTTGAATGCACTTCAATTACTTCAATGCACAGAATATTCCTCTGGCGGGGCAATCCACGTATTTGCGAATCCGTGAATGCTAAACCCAAGTATGTGAAGGGCCGACTGTATATTTTAATGTAAAATAGGATAACATACATGACGAAAACAAAAGATTTTACCTAACCTTCCGATGTTCAAGAGAAGTTACTCGTTTTTTTAATAGATTTTGGTTAAAATATTGTTATATTACAATGGTATTCTATTCATACTGTGCTTAATATAATGCATTCACGGAAATGTAATATTTTTGCTGAAATGACGTACGTATTACAGTGGAAAGTGGGATAAAATTGTGACGAAAACAATGACTTTCGCTTTCTTTCGTTCAAAAGATGTTACCGTAATCGCTTTTCAAATGGTTTTCAGTTAAAAAACTGTTGTATTACGATAATATTCTATCCTAATTGACTTGAATAAATACTACAATACCATATTTCTGAATATTTTCATTAAAATCCATCAAAATCATTTTCCTTGTCATCGTCTGCAGCACCAAACAGCTTCTCCCAGTCCTCTCCTTGAACAGGGCTAGAGGGTACGTGTTTTTCGAATCGTTTTCAGTTAAAAAACTATTACATCACACGTATATTTTACCTAAACTGCGCCTGAATGAGTATATTCTCGGAAATAAAAGTAGTTTTGCTGAAAAGTGATGTATTTCAATGTAAAATAGGATAAAATACATGACGAAAACAAAAGACTTTACCTACGTAAGCTTCTGTTCTTGAGATGTTACTCGGTTTTTTTAATAGTTTTCGGTTAAAATTCTGTTATATTACAATATTCTATTCATACTGTGCTTGATATAATACATTCACGGAAATGTAATATTTTTGCTGAAATTACATACGTATTAAAGTGGAAAGTAGGATAAAATCGTGACGAAAACAATGACTTTCGCTTTCTTTCGTTCAAAAGTTGTTACCGTAATCGCTTTTCGAATGGTTTAGTTAAAAACTGTTGTATTACAATAATATTCTCTCCTAACTGACTTGAATAAATACTTGAATGGAAATACTGTATACAATATTTTTGTTGAAACTACCCAAGTTTCAGTGTAAAGTGTCGTAATAATAAATGGTAAACAATTTGTCTTTGGCACTCGTGTTTCAGACACGGCAAGCCTCAGTTTATAGGACGTAGAGCGTTTTTAGTGAAGGTTTTGTTGTTCCATTACCCTCAAAAACGTGGGTCGAACTATAAACGAGGAATATCGTAAATTAACGATTTCTTGGTCAAAAAATCAGGGTCGACCTATAAACGAGGGGGGTTATAGACGAGTATATACGGTATGTTATGTACAGTATATCTATACAGTACTGATTATATCCAAGTTTCAAGCATTTTGATAAGGATTTTTTTTTATTAAAAAAAAATTAAATTTCAAGAAATTTCATTTTGATATTTCACTGCCATCTAATGAAGAATCTTCTTGCAAATTATTTATATGATAGTTATCAACATAATTAACGAATTGTTGGAATTGCTTTTTTTTATTTTTTTTTTATTTAGGATTTTTGTTTTTGTTTTATACTATAAAATATTCAACCTCTCCTAATCCATATTTTTTCAATAACAAGGTATGACCAACAAATTCTTCGTATTTCTTTTATTGAATATACACACAATGACACCGTAATTAAAACCTTAACTCTAAGATAAAAAGTTAAAACTTTAACTTCAAGATGAATTTTACTTCAAAGTTATACTTTATTGACATAAAAGCATGTATGATCACATTTTAAAATCCTTCGTCTGCTGGCTGATCATCGTCTAACATAAAGAGGTCTGCATATGGGTCTGTATCACTGGAACTTCCGACTTCGTCTTCATTATATTTGCCGTCATCCTCCTCCTCGTCACTGTCTCGCCACAACAAATCATCTTCTTCCCCCATCCATTGCATTTGAAATCCCACAATTTTTTAATGATTTTATGACAGTTTATACATGAACAGCTTCCCAAGACTTTATAACACAACACATCCATTAGTGAGACACGCATATTACCCCCCTTCGTGAATGACTTTTCTCCCTCAACCATCCATTTATTCCACTCAGAACAAATAATGTCCTTGAATGGCTTATTTGCAAACTCTTCAAATAACAGTGCTGCAGCGGATGACAGTTTAAGTCTAAACTGTGCTGCCGACAGTGTAACGGACCCATAGTTTTACAGCTGGCCGCGTGGTGTTGGTGGCGCCACTGGCAGTTTGTTTACAACAGCTCATGCAAATGGCGGATCGTAAGCCAGGTGTACCGTAATGTTCTACTATCATACAGTTTACAGCGGTACTATAAAGGTGCTATACTGGTATGATGCGTAAACAATTACTACTTTATTGGAGGTGCTGATTTTGGCTTGAAGTTTACCAGAGTTCATACGAAGATAACTTACTGAAGATTTTTAGCAGTTGCTTGCTGTCCTACGTAGATCCTGTTACCCACTTCCCTTTTTGTATGAACTATATACAGCTACTCCCCAACTTACGACCTACTCGACTAATGTCCACCCGCCCTTACGACCTGCCTCAGTCGTACCAAAATTTGGTCAAATTACGTATTTTCGAGTCCCAGAGTCAGAACACAGACAAAATTTTCATTGTAATTCACTTTAAAATGGCTGGCAAGCTTAAAAGTGAGTGTTTTGAGGTGCTGAGAAGAAAAAGAGACCCCTATTTTCTATGTGTTATTTAAGCATTTCCGACTTACGACCATTTCGACTTACGACCTGGATGTTGGTCCAACCCCGTCGTAAGTCGGGGAGCAGCTGTAATATATATACAGTATACAGTATATCAAATATTGAAAGGTATTACGGTAAGTGTCTTGATGAAAGTGGCGTGGCCTTATTAAACACTTTCGCCTGTTTGGGGCTTGGGGGGTCGACTTACATGGCGAGTGTAGGCCTAAACCTAAATTTTTAACTAAAAATCTTGGTCAACGTATACGCCAAGTCGTCTTATGCGCCGCAATTTACGGTATATTGTGGGAGTGGCTACTGGAAGGCCACACAAAGCTCTGAGAATTTAGTTTAATTTTTCGATTACTTCAAATATTTTTCAACCATCTCGCCTCAGTCAATTTCCTTAAAGTAACACAATTGTTAAATAACATAAGAAAGATAGGTAGTATGGTTTATGAAGGCTGGGAAAGGAGTCGAGAGTTTGTTTCAGCCTTTTGACTTAGTAATTTGTAAGCTGTTACTTTACATCTGTGATAAGATTCCATTTTTAAATACAGTATAAAATTTTTACAACATGATCAGTATCTACACGAGTAAAGTTAGACTTACGAACAAACATCAGGAACGTGACCTATTTGTAAGTAGAGGAGCACCTGTACAGTAACTACTGTACGTACTCGGGTTCAAAGTGATAGTTAAACTAAGAACATACCAATATACTGCCCCGATGTTGCTCTGGAGTCCACAGCCATGACCACCCCACCATTGAATTTAAAGCCAAGAGTAGTAGTGCCATGAGCATAGTTGAGCTTGATCTTGCGGCCACTCTCATCAATTAGAAACTCTCCAACCTGACATTGTGCCTGCAAAAAAATAAAATAAAATAAAAATAAATAAATAATACAATTGCTACATTAAGAAAATTCACCTACTTCCCTAACTGCACACAATTAGTTCCAATAAAACAAATCATTCATGATGGGTGGCATAGTTCTAAATGCCATATCAAGAATACTGAAACTAGCTATCTGACAGAGAAACTCTTTCCTGTCAGAAATCCAGAATTGTAAAGTAACGAAATAAATTTACTTGAATACTGTACTAAAGTAATATTTTGGTGTATTTACTTTTTAAAAAAGACAGTAATATCTCCCTTAGCCGGAATCCCTCAATCCCTGAACTCTCTGATAGCCGGAATTGAAATTTTCAGAGGGGCACATTTTCTGGAAAATTGCGAAAAAAATACTGGGTATGGGGTTTTTTTTCCGGATTTGAAAGATGAAAATCAGGTGCATTTTCTAGAAATTCTGAGAAAATTTTTCTGTTACCCAGAAAATTCCGGGGATGAGGGAATTTTTTCCGGCTTTGAGAGAGTCGTATCGTTACCCGGAAATCTCTCATTCCCGTAAGTGCTCTGCACCAATTCTTCCAGCTAACTGGGATATCACTGTACTTACCCCAATACAATTGAAAAAACAAAAACTTTTACTCATTACAGGTACTCCTCGACTTACAACCTACTCGACTTAGGACTACCCGCACTTTCGACCTGCCTCAGTCGTACCAAAATTTGGTCAAATTACAGTACGTATTTTCGAGTCCCAACGTCAGTACACAGACAAAATTTTCATCTGTAATTCACTTTAAAACGGCTGGCAAGCTTAAAAGTGTGTGTTTTGTGGTGCTGAGAAGAAAAAGAGACCCCCATTTACAATTTTATGTGTGTTATTTAAGGAGCTGTACATGTTAACTAATAAAAAAAAAATTATTAATTAATTATTAACCATAGCACGGTGTGGGGAGACACCATGCAATCACATACCTAGAGGTCTCACGAGGTAAGGTGACGTCAGGTCAGGTGGCAGTGGCCATGACAGCAGACTTTCACTTTGATCTTTTTGTGTCCATTAGCACCTTGACCACCCCTCACCCAGCCTACCCTCTTATCCCCCCTCACCCATCAAATCCCCTCTTCTCCCCCACCTTTCCTTCAGGGGCTTGGTCTTCCTGTTAGACATCAGTTGCTCTTTGCATATACTGTACCTAAAATTCATTTCAAAGAGGCTGTGATTCTAAAATGCTTTACATAATTCCATCTTAGATATAAAGCCTGTATCTATACATATGTGTGAGACTGAATGTATTTAAAATTCTGCTTAAATAACTAAGTACCACTAACCCCCCCCACCACCCACCAGATGTTACCTGGTGCAAAAAATTCAGCCGCTCATCAATTAGAATTGAAAAGTGACGTCACCACAGCCACACCACAATCATCCACAAACTCCTCAACTAAAGGAGCTTGATAATTACTTGGCATGCCCAGGGTCTTTCCTAACATTATGTGACTTTTCTCTCCAACTTAACACCCCACTACCTGTGAGTGTCTGTTTAGTCATGTTGGGCTTATTATGTAATGAATTTATTACACCCCAGGGGCAACAAGCCTAGTCACGAGAGAGAGAGAGAGAGAGAGAGAGAGAGAGAGAGAATAATAATAATAATTAACTGTTTATTGAAAGAGCTTGGCAGCCAGAAGGCTGAAAATATACAGTTACATATTTGGGGAATGGGTTTCGAATTACAAATAATATACAAATAACGTAAGTGGTATAAATAAGATATATAATAACTAGATGGGGAAAAGCTCATATTACAAAGCATTTCATCATAGTGACAGTGCAAAAAGTAATATTGACTGGGAGTGAATACACTGGTTTATTACAAGTTATAGATAATTTTTAGAATGGTTGGGACTGGGCTGTTCTAATAGCGATCAGTTCGTGCACATATGGGCTGGACGCGGTTGTGGTGTCTAACAGCAATTCTCGGGCTAGGGATCTCAGGTGGTAGTAGGAACCGGTGTCGAGGATGGTGCAGAAGCTTCTTACCAAATTTGCAGATGAGGTCGTGGTGATGGTCAGTGAGAGTCGGAAGGGTCAGTGTGTTGAGCGCTTCTTGATATGTGGAGTAGGAAGGGGGAGAGAATAATCTTGCATGCCCTCTTTTGCACTTTTTCTAGGTGTTTACGTTGTGTGGTATTTAAGGAGGAAGACCAGGTAGGGGAGGCATAGGTGAGCTTGGGGAGTATGAATGTTGAGTAAACACTGAGGAGCTCGGGTGCAGGAACTCCGAGAGACTTGAGTCGGCGGAGGAGGTGGAGACGGAAACTGGAGGATTTGACAACTTCACTGATGTGTTGTTTCTAATTTAGTTTGTTGTCTATGGTGACGCCGAGGAGCTTCGTGGAATCTACAACCTGGAGTGTGTTCGGACCTAAATTAATGGAAGGGGGTGAGACAATGTCGGAGGAGAGGTTGATGTGCATAACCATGGTCTTGGTATGGTTGATGGTGATGTGGTTGTTGGTGGCCCAGTTTTGGAGACTGTTGATGCTGATCCCAATGGTGGAGTCGTCGACATATTTCCAGCGAGCGGGGGTTTCTCTTAGGGCATCATTGATAAGCATAAGAATGCAGAGTGGTCCCATCTTGGTGCCTTGGGGGACGCCACAGATGAGTGACTGAAAGGTGGAGACAGCCCCTCGGAAGCGTACAGCTTGGTGTGTGTGTGTGTGTGTGTGGACACACACAGAAAACATTATAAATAAATAATAATGGGAAAATCCTCTCACAAATAATCAGAATTTTTTTTTTAAATGTTGAGTCTACCCTCAAGTCTACTCCTTGCTTTGTTATTAATAAAGCACAGAGTGGACTTTAGGGTAGACTCAACATACAATATTTAATAATTAGTTTTCTGATTGTGTATTTGTGAGAGGATTTTCCCATTATTATTTATTTGTATTGTTGTGTGTGTGTGTGTGTTGACACACACACACACACACACACACAAAACAATACAGGTAAAAGAAATTACAGTACTGTTTCTAGAATGAATGGCTCCCTGTCCCAGCCGCAAAAATAGCAGCAACTTTAAAACTACCCTTAGATATTCTTGGGTACATCCAGGGTGTCATCCGCAAATAATAGAGGACCGCGAATTATCCGGGCATACTGCACTAGTGTCTCGCAGGACACTATGACTTGTGATATGGAGATAATATTGATATGATTTAAGGACAATGGGAGTTAGCACCCATCAAAGTGTGGGTAGTGTAAGGGAATTAAATCTAAAATATTACCAATAAGTAGGTGGTGACATATAGTGGTTAGTGACTAGTCCTGTGGTAGGAGGTCCCTGACAGTGGGTTTGCATTGGCACAGTTACAGAGTTTACAGGAAGAGAAGCGAGGTTTATCCCCTGCCTCAGATACTTGCCAGATGGTCTACATCTTAACCTAATGTGACCAGAGACAACATTACAGTATGTCTGTGGACCTTAAATCCACATTGACAATACTTGTGTGGATAAGGAAGAAAGTGATCATAGTGTTGGATGGATATAGATACATTTTCAGCCAGTTCACGTCTCTCGATGGATTATAGGGAGAAAACCGGCTGAACATTTTCTCTTTCAGTAGGTCATGCTGGGCTTACATTTAGGTCTAAAAGATTCTGATTGGACAGCAATAATTTTGAATCAGTTATTGATTAATCTTAATAGAAAGATTTGCAAATAAACATGTGTAATGCTGTGTCTTTTATTGTTATCTTTAGTTAACTAGTTTTTTATAATTTACTGTGGGGTTATTTTAATATTTGAGACAATTTAATAATTTGGTTGTTACTTTTTACTTTCAGTACTTGAGTACTTTATGAATGAGATACTTTTTTACTTCTACTTGAGTACATTGAACTCTGGATACTTTTACTTCTACTTGAGTAACATTTTGCCAGTGTAACAATACTTTTACTTAAGTAACAAAGCCCGGTACTTTTTACAACTCTGAGTAAATCATATCACAGTTCGTTCAAATTCTTAACTTTATAAACAAGGGATTGACCCTTAATTCTTAACCTAACCTAAACCATGGCACGTAAAGTTGAATTTCACTAAATCATTATTATATTATCTGTTAGGAAGGTTAGTTTAGTTCATTTTATGAATGATAAATTATAAAATGTAGCAATATTTGATACTCTGAGAAAGTTCCCAATACTGTATTGGTGAACATCAATAATGGCACTCATGATTTTATGCCCATTAAATAAAGGATTAAATATAACATTAGTAACACTGTAATAATAGCTACATGTACAGCCAATCCAAAGAGTAATGAGAACCAAGACATCTGAAAGAATGAAACGTCAAGCAAAGACCAACCCAAGCCATATATGAATGCATCTGAGAATATCGCTTAATTTCTATCTCATCTGACTCTGGGGTCTCGATACTTTTTGGATTGGCTGTACAATAATTCTATGTGGTAAATTCATCACAACATTTTGGGCCAGGTAATACAAGCACAGCAGTAGCTACAGCAGACCAAAATACTGTACTGTACTGTACACCCCAGAGCTGCAACAGTACAATTACTGTACAGTGACCCCTCGTTTAACGAACACCTCGGTTAACATAATTTCGATTAACGAACTGCCTTCCATAAGGATCTTCAATTCGGTTAACGAACAAAAATTCAGTTAACGAAGTTCTTACGAACCGACCTCAACATGTTTTCGCTTGCACTGACTGGGCAACCAGCTTTAGTATCAGTCCGCCAATACATTAATCGGTTCTAGGGCTCAAATTCCTTACTATTTTAGTAAATATCAAGAAGTTTATACTATTCAATAATTTTAAAAGTTTAATATTCAATTTTTTAGTCATTTTAACAATTATTGAACATAATTGAAGGTAAAGTGACTAGTTTAATGCGCGGCATCCAGCCTCCTAACACAGCAAACATGAGTTAGTCTCTCTCTGTTTTCACTGGAGGTAACATCTTGCTTGAGACTCTCTTCAACTAAATGCTTTTTTTCTGTGTTTCCAAGCAAATTATATGTCATTTTGAAATATATTTTACATATTGACAATATATAATGCAGTGCAGTGTTGATTTAAAGAAAATAATCTTGAATTACACCAAGAGAGCTAAAATTTTATGGGTGAAATGGCGCCATGGGGTGACTTCTCTTCCACCCCAATGCCTTCTCTTCTTCCTTCTCCTCCACCCCCATTCTAAATCCCATCATCATCATCATCATCGTCCAGGAGCCTTCTACATACACACCTCAAAGTAAGTGAACTTTTCTACCATTTTTGTTGAATTTAGGAAATTTTCGGTGAGCTGGAACCAATTACCCAAAAACCCATTGAAACAATGGTTTCGGTTAACGAACTTTTCGGTTAACGAACAACCTTCTGGAACGGATTGAGTTCGTTAACAGAGGGGTCACTGTATCTCCTTAATACATGTATTACAAACTTTTATACCATTATGCAAATTACTTAACACTGGTTGGTTAAAGTTCTGTAATCACCATTCACAGAAATTTATATTGATTTTTATAGAGGGAGACTGTATGGGGTTAAGAGAGTAAAATATGTTTTCCCATTGCTGCCGGGTTGACTCGGAGGTGTAAGACCATCAGTGTCCTCCCGTGGTCTCTGTTGTCTCGACCTGCACTCGTCCATTCTCTGTGGACGCCATAATAACGCGACCTTGGAATGTTCTCTCTGGGACTTTTCTATCCCACAAAGACCTGTGAGGTTCATTACATGTTCAGTGCAAGGTATCGTTACCACTGCAGGAGTAACAACACATAACAATGTCTTTGTGCCATAATTGAAAATATCGATCTACAAACGTGTCAGGTTTGTGTGCCAAAATACTACTGTACTCAGATATTCAATATGTGTTTAATAAGTTATTCCCAGTTAAAAATTTTGTAAAACAAATGGCAATTGCATGGTAGCATCCCTCATGTTTTCCTGTAACAAACCTCACAGTCACCTTTTCCTCAATAATATAAAAAATACCGTACATTGAATAACCTAATTTTCCAGGTATGGTCATGAACCATATTCATTAATTTACTACTGATATGAACCACGCTTTGATTGAATTGGTCAATTCACAGATGTAATGTAATGAACAAATGGGATTAACAAGGTGGGTAGCATAGAACTAACGACCCTCACAGTAACTTTGAAATTTAATATAAAATCATATTACAACACAGAAAATTCTGTTAGTCATCATGATGTAACTCTAGGTGTTGGTGATAAGAACCATTTGATTGTGTAGATTTACTTTAGTAATATAACTGGGAACACGTGAATAAGTTGTCTCCGAATGTAACAAACCTCACGGCGGAAGACCCGAGTCTAACAGCACTTGTAAACATGTAGTGTCACAGGAGAATTATCTGCAGAATATTTAGGGTAAATAATTAATTTCTTTATGTACAAAGCACACAGAGACTTTTCACTGCTTTTTACCCAGTAATTCCCCTTATCTTTCATGGCTTGTCCACTAAAGGTGATTTATGATCATACAGTAGATAGAAAAAAACTTACAATTATATAAATGCCTTCGGGGGCTAACCAAACCTAATTCTTAAAATAATTTTCCCTGAATGATCACTACGGATTATGGTAATGTATGAGAACACTGCTACCACCACAAGTTGTTCAATTTTGTGATGTTTTTCCATATGTTCTTACCAATATAGTAAGTACAGTACAGTATGTTAAAAGAGGTAACATTTACTAGAAACTAACAGAACCTGACCTAACCAACCAAAGAAACCTACTTAACCTAACCTAGCTTCTGAGCCAGGGGGCAGACCCACCATATTAAACAGGAGGTACTGTACTTATTTTGATATATATTACCAATGAAGGTAACTTTATTAAAACGTCACAGTGTAATTTTAATTTTTTTGTGGACGTGAGAGTACACTTGGACCAAGTGGGATGGTTGTCAACATACAGATAACGTGCGGTGGCTCAGCAGATTTTTCAGAGGAGTATTTACGGTAAATAATTAATTTTTTCACGTACAAAGAACGTAGAGATCATTTGTGTCATATGATCAGTTTTCATTGCTTTACTCCACAATTTCTCTCATCCTTCATGTCCTGCCCACTACAAGTGATTTGATTGTAGATAAAGAAAAACTAAAAAAAACTGTGAGGGGTAACTTTTCGGAGTAAGAATTGTAAATTCCGACTATGAGCTCATTCAAGGACAGACTTGACCAACACTGGAGCAGGTTCCGATATATTGAGGAACCAGTGCATGCCCACTGCCCAGTACAGTACTTACCAACTGTGAGTAACAGACACGTGACCGACTGCCCAAGAGGCTAAAGAGCCGATCAGTGGCGAATAGGGTTAATATTTAGAAGTTGCCACCAGCGAACTGAATATTGAGTCATATATGTGGAGAGATAGAGAAAAATATAAATAATTTATTCTATTACGTTTTCGTTGGAAATTTATAGTTTCTGAGTTAATTTAATTTTTATTTTATAATATTTGACCAATCAGCTTGAGTGTTGATGTAAAGTAATACTCGTGTGCATATCGGCATTCATGGGCAGTTGGAAGAGGGCGTCTGCGTGAGATGGATGTACATTGGCTGGCTTTCGTAATATTCAGGGCATTTTGGACAATGAATCAGCAACCGTTATCATTTTTAGGGCTCACGGTGTTTTTGTTTCATCTGTAAAGTGTCTGAGATGTAATTCAGAGTGGTACCGTGTAGATGGCCCTGCATGGTACTGTGATAAGAGACGGACACTGACAAAGATACCTCTTCCTGATTCAAGTCACATCACTATATCCTCCTGTATATCTTAAATAAGGTAACTTTCTTATGCACTAAGGGTTAGGCTAGGTAGGTTTGGTGAGGTTAGGTAGGTTAAGTTAGGTCTTTTAGTTTTTCTTAAGTTTTTAGAATGTTTGGTCGGCCAAATATTATAAGTTAAGATGTCTAGAAAACTATAAATTTCCAACGGAAAAGTTATAGAATAATCTCTCTCTCTCTCTCTCCATATATGACTCAATATTCAGATAGGTGGTGGCAACTTCTAAATATTAACCACAAAGAAGATAAAAGTAAAGGTAATATTGCAGTATACAGCAACCACAGAATTCCGGAAATTCACTAAACTCAAACGATAGAACTATTTTTCTATGATCATTTTGTTATATAACACTTCCATCAGAAATTGATAAGGAAGTTATTGAATTTTAAAACGAATAAAATCAAAGCACCTGTTGCCCCTACGCTGTTGCTCAAATTGTGTATTCGTACTTAGTCGTGCAATGCGTTCCCGTACACGTCACGCAGCCAATCAAAAGCGTTTTTGTAACCAATTAAAATGATTTTGGGTTAAATTCACAGTATATTTGGCCCAATCAAATTCGAGTTTTATTTTGGGTCTCTTATTTCGAAATTCAAGTTAAATTCCGACCATGGAAGTCCGCGATGGGTGTTACTTAAATTATATAGAGCTGATTGCGAGTTTTGGGGAAAAAAACGAAGAAACTATAGCATTTTTTCGATTGCATGGTGTTCTTCCAACCTCAGTAAAGTGTACTAAGAGCAGGACTGAATGTAAATATCACAAGGAACAACATATGTGGCGTTGGGTAGGAGTCTCAGAATCCAACGACGAGCAAGAACCAGCCCAATAAGGTAAGAAATAGGTGATTCCATCATATGGTGAGAGTCAGTTAGGTTAGGTTAGGGTAGGGTAGGTTAGGTTTGGTTTTTGTTTTTCTAGTGTTTTTTGGTGCATTTTGCCATGATTTTTTTTCGGAAAACGTCCAACGAAAAAAATTCGATAAAAAAAAACGGCTAATTTCCACCAGAAATGAAGGTCATATTCTGTCTAAACACAAATACACTCGAAAAATATATTTTTGACTTTCTAACAGAGTGGGGGGCGACAGTGCAAATTCACCATAAATATATATATATATATATAATTTTATTCTCCTTTTCCAACAATATTCATCCAACAGGAGACAGACCTTAGGCAGTGCTGGCACACACAGTTGATATTGATTCTTTAAGTTTCCAATATCTGGTATGTTACTCTCTTCTTCCAGTCCTTCTCTCCTTCCAGTGTATCTATTAACGCGGTGTAGAGCCTCCAGCGCCATTACTTATGAAGTAATAAGAAATAAAGATGAGACTGCGGCTTCACAACACACGGTGACTGTTTACCTCAGCTCTAACTGGTAAATAATGCCAGTCACCAAATTCACCTTCACCGTCCTTCATCTACATATATTATATGAAACCTACACTAATTTGTTTTCTGTTTTAATTTATTTTAATTTTTCAGGCCTATTAATTACAGTATGTATGTCGTATTTTTTTTATTTTAGTTAATATTCCGCAAACACCGGTAACCGAGCCTAAATCAAATACCGGTGTTGGGTAATTAATGTCAGTGTTTGTGGAATAATTAAGCAGATGAGTAAAATTACCAAAATCACCAGAAAACATTAGGTTATAATAATAATAATAATAATAATAAGAAGAAGAAGAAGAAGAAGAAGACTAATTGACTGATTGGAACGGGGTGGTACTATCGGCAATATTTATTTAGATTTTGCCAAGGCTTTCGACAGTGGACCCCACGAAAGGCTGAAAATCAAACTGGAAGGGGAGTGTGGTTACCTATGCTAGGCAAGACCTTAGAGCCAGCCAGGCGAGGGTACAGGGAGAGGATGTTTTTGAAGAGTCCGAGTGGTGTAAAATTAAATAAAAGGGAGGGGACTTACTTATTGTCGGGTGTATTTACAGATCCCCAATTCACTAAATCAAAGGAACTTAAGAGAATTAATAGACAACGCGGCAATGCTCAACCCTAGCTACCTCCTTATCATGGAGGACTTTAACTATGGCGACATCGACTGGAGAAACGAGTTCACCCCAAATGACTTGAATAACCCTGCTACTCTTTTTGTAGAAACTCTGAGAGATAATTTTCTGTTCCAACATGTGAGAGACCCGACACATTACAGAGGGGAGCAAACACCCAAGCCACTTGACCATCATAACAAACGAGGAGGGTATGGTGGCCAAACTGGAACACCTTGCCCCAGTTGGCACCAGTCACCATACAGTGTTGTCATTCAGATTTAACTGTTACCTAGTTTAGGATAAGGCCAGGCCGAGGTGCAAATATTACAAGGGAAATTACAACGGGATGAGGGAAGAGATAAGAGGTATCAACCGGCCTGACTCATTAAGGCACAGGAATGCAGACACTGCGCTGAATATCATAACTAGTAAAGTGACCCATTTTATCGATAAATATAAACCCAAGACCAAACCCAGTGCCTCTAGGAATACGAGGGGATCCCTACACATGAACCACGCGGCAGTCGGCAGAGTTAAGAAGAAAACCCAGAAATTCAAGACATGGGTTGGGTCAAACGATGAGCAGGGCAGGAGGATGTATGCAAGAGCCAGAAACCAAGCAAAGATAGAGTGTAGAAGGGCCGAAAAGGAGTTTCAGAGGCTGGTTGCAAGCGAGGTCAAGTCAAACCCAAAGGCCTTTTACCGCTATGCAAAATCGAAATTAAAAACGCGAGTCGGAGTATCAGACCTGAGGCTTGAAGATGGTAGTTACGCAGATTCTGACCAGGATAAAGCTTTTTACTTTTATCCTCTTCGCCACTGATCGGCTTGTTAGCCGCTTGGGCGATCGGTCACGTGTTCTGATTACTTTTCATTTTCATTTTTCTTCACCAAAAGATCGGCTCACTAGCCGCCCGGGCGATCGGTCACGTCTCTGATTACTTTTCCTTTTCATTTTTCTTCACCAAAAGATCGGCTCACAAGCCGCCCGGGTAATCGGTCACGTCTTTGTCACGCACTGTTGGCAAATACTGGGCATGCACCGGCTCCTGAATGTACCTGAACCCGCTCCAGTGTTTGTCAAGTCTTGTCTTGAAAGAGCTCACACTCGCTGAGGCATTGAACAGCTTCTTTTCCTCGGTGTTCACAAGAGAGGATGCAATTAACCTTCCTGCTTTTGAGGAAAGACGGTCCGATACAGCACTGACCCACATTTTGTTCACAGAAGAGGGTATTCGGTATAAGCTGCCCAGGCTATAGGTCCATAAGAGTCCCGGCCCTGACATGGTGCATCCTAGAGTGCTAAGAGAGTTGTGCAACGTGCTTGCCGAGCCCTGAAGATCCTGTTTTGTAAATGCCTGGATGAACAAAAGGTCCCCAGTGAATGGAAAGTGGCTTATGCGAGTCCTATCTCCAAGAAGGGCGATCGTCACTCCACGAACAACTAAACAACTATAGACCGGTGAGCCTGACCAGCATAATATGTAAAGTACTTGAGAGTATTATCAGAGATGCCGCAATGGAACATCTACTACTAAACAACCTTGAAAAGGATTGCCATCACGGTTTTATACCGGGGCGCTCCTGCTTAACACAATTGCTCAAGGTATTGGATATTTTGACCCATATTCTGGAACGGGGTGGGAATATCGACAATATTTACCTAGATTTTGCCAAGGCTTTCTACAGTGTACCCCAGGAAAGGCTGAAAATCAAGCTGGAAGGGTACGGAATTCGGGGAAATGTCCTAGCGCGGATAGAAGACTTTCTACATGACCGCAAGCAGTGTGTGGTGATTAATGGGGCGAAATCATCATCCGTACCTGTTACAGGTGGGGTACCACAGGGCAGTGTATTGGGCCCGTTGTTGTTTGTTTGTTTCATAAATGACATGTCTGACGTTGTACACTCCTCCATACAAATCTTTGCCGATGACGCCAAGTTATTTCAGGGAAATCAAGAATCAAGCGGACTGTGAAGAGCTGCAGAAGGACCTGTATGGACTCCAGGGCAGGATTCAGGAGTGGGCAAAGTGGGCAGCTGCCCGGGGGCCTCCACATATTACAATATGTTCTAATTTCCTCAATATAACTGTATATGGCTTCAAAATTCTCCAGAGAAGTGTTCAAATTTCAAAATTTTCCCGGGGGGCTTATAGCGCCCCCCGGAACTCCCAGATGTTTAGGCTCCCTTCACTCGCCACCCCACCCTCTTGGGTAGTTATAATAAGGGGGGCCTCCACAAAGAGGCTGCCCATGGGCCTCCACAGGTCTAAATCCGGCACTGATGGGCTCCAAGAATGGTCGAAGAAATGGCTGCTGAGATTCAATGTCACGAAGTGTAAGAGGATGTACCTGGGGCGTACCAACGGTAAGGAGGCGTATTATATGTCCCAACGGGATGAAGAAACTGCACTATTTGAGAGTGAATGTGAGAAGGACCTAGGTGTGTATGTTGACAATGAGCTGAAGTTCTCGGGCCATTGCGAGAAGGTAAATCAGCCAAATAAATTATTGGGTCTTATAAGAAGGTCGTTCAGATATTTAGACGGTCCATCCCTCGTAACGATCTTCAAGAGTGAAGTGCTTCCCCATCTGGAGTACTGTCACCCCGTCTGGTCCCCGAGATATGCTAGGGACTGTCAGTTGGTTGAAAATGTTCAAAGGAGGGCCAACAGACTGGTGCCTGCACTTCGGCACCTCAGCTACACTGAGAGATTGGAGCGCCTGAACTTGCCTAGCTTATACTACAGACGGGCAAGGGGTGACCTAATTGAGGTGTATAAGCATCTTAAGGGGCACTACTCAGTCGAGTGTCCTTACTTGGAGGTGGTGGACGCTCGCCTCACAAGGGGTCACAGCTCAAGATTGAAGAAGACGCAAGTCCAGAAAACTGTGAGGGCAAACTTTTTCGGAGTGAAGATTGTAAACTCTTGGAACAATCTACCAGAAAGTGTTGTGACGGCACCGAGTGTGAGCTCTTTCAAGACAAGACTTGATCAACACTGGAGCGGGTTCAGGTACATTCAGGAGCCGGTGCATGCCCAGTACTTGCCAACAGTGCGTGACAGAGACGTGACCGATTGCCCAAGCGGCTAACTAGCCGATCTTTTGGTGAGGAGGATAAAAGAAAAGGAAAAGTAGTAAGAGACGTGACTGATCGTCCAAGCGGCTAACGAGCCGATTAGTGGTGAAAAGGATAAAAGCAAAGCAAAAGACACAGTTCAAAATGAACACCTTCTAAATACTAGCTACTGTACACGGTGCGCATACCGACAGTGTTTTCCGCCATGTTTATTTCGGGTCCCCCTACCCTCTTGAGTCTGCTGTGAGAAGTGAAGCTGCAGGTCTGCTTCGTTCACCACAATCTTACATAAGTTAGGTAATGATATCTTTATTATTCCTAGACCTTTGTATGTTACGAGGAGTTATTATAACCTACCAGCAAAGTGTTGTAGCTGGATTGAAGCGTTATATTACAGCCTTGGATGTAATACAAGAGAATCGTCTGCTGGCGGCAATCAGCTGATGAGTGAGCCGGCTGTGGTTGACTATATATTTGGTTTTATCTTATTGAGTAATTGTCTCCATCTCCATTGGCTGTCCGCAGGTTCTCTTTATGTTTACCTAAGGTTATATTCCTCACTTAAGAGTCAGTTGTCTACCCCTTACCACCTCCTCCTTGGGGTTAGGGTCATCTCGTACCCAAGAGGTAAATTTTTACTTTAGGACATGAGTCCCTATGGGTTGACCAATATATTTTCCAGTGTATTTTGGCGTGTTTTAAACGAATCTAACTTTCATTTTTGGCGTAAATTGCTAGGTCCTCCCCCCCCCCCCCCCCCCCGAATTGAACTGCTTAAGCCAAGTGAGGTCTCACAAGGGGGTCCGACTAATTACCCAAATGTACCCAAATGTAGCCGCAATGAAGTCAAATGATGGTCCTACATGAATTAATCGGACTGCCAATCACTTCTCGAATAGTATTTGGTGTCACAAAGTAAAAAAAAAATTGGAAAACTTAATTTAAATTGAGTTAATAGATCGCATGCATGTACCGAGGGAGCGAGTAATTACCCAAATGTAGCCACAATAAAGTCAAATGATGGTCATACAAGCGTAAATCGGGCTGTGAATCACTTCTCGATTAGTATTTGGTGTCATAGTCACAAAAAATTGGTAAACTTAATTTAATCTGAGTTAATAGATCGAGTGCATGAACCTAACCTAACCTATTTCAGATTAAATTAAGTTTGTAAATTTTTTGTGACTTCGACACCAAATACTAATCGAGAAGTGATTCACAGCCCGATTTACGCTTGTATGACCATCATTTGACTTTATTGTGGCTACATTTGGGTTCATTTGGGTAATTAGTGGGACCGCTCACAAGCGCAAGACAACTCGTACCCCAGACAACTCGTACCCCAGACAACTCGTACCCCAGACAACTCGTACCCCAGACAACTCGTACCCCAGACAACTCGTACCCATGACAACTCGTAACCAAAACATGAGATAAGTCTTACTCAAGATTACTTACACCCAATTCAAGAAAGAAACCATACCTGTTAGTATATACACCATGCATTTTAGCTTTATCTATGATTACAAAAAAGTTTATGTAAATTTTGTAGGAAAGTGCAGTGAAATAAGGAAATGTAATGCAGCTCTTTAAAATGGTTTCATCTCATTCAGGGGTAGAAATTCACACACTCAAAATATCAGAAGGGCGAGTAGATCTTACAAATTTACTGTTTTTTAATTGCCCGGCAGGTGACTAGCATGTCAGATTCGCAGTGTCTAGGAGCTATCCAGTAGTTTTGAACAAAAATTAATATTTTTGACAGTCTGTTTTACCATAAGGAAGTGGCTTAGTGCCCAGTTTATAAAAAGCATTGCAAAAGCATACGTGTGTTGTAAGCGTGAACCCGCTTACTTGGTCGATGCACCCACCTTGGTTGCGCCCTACTGCTCCTAGGGAGTCGGCGATCTCGGTGCAATTAATACCTCCATACAGTACTGACGTGATGTCTAACTAACACAGACATTATTATTAATCATCATGAGTCGCCAAGGGAATTATTTGATAAGTGGAAGAATGTTAATCCAACACCAAGCAAAAAATAAAAAACAAAAAAACGAAGAAAAGTTAAGCAGCAGTGTCAATATAAACAATCAACAGTATACTGTATTAGATTCATATTATGATGACACTTAGAGGAAGAAACTTGTTGGTAGTGGTACAGTTGGGGCCAGTGTTATGACAGGTTGCAAACTTGGCTTGGTAGCTTGGTTGAGAAGTGATTTAGAGTGGCCAGAGTTGGAAGGTATTTACTGCACTGCAAATAAACTTGAACTGGCTTACAAGGATGCAATGAAGGGTGTACCACTTGCCAAGAAGGCTGACCTACTGTTGCTAGGAATATACCTAATCTATGAAAATAGTTCTCTCAACAGGAGCATGTTGAAGAGGGCTTGTGAAATATGTCAGCTACCATTTTTGGTTCCAACATGTGTGGGTGGTACAAAGTGGCTCTCTCATATGCTGCAAACTTTACAAGAGAGTCACAAGGCTATTGTACTTAACTGCAGCACATACAGAACCCTAATGACTCTGCATACCACAAGGACTCATCCAGAAAAGCTAAGAACTATCCAATGCTTCTAACCAGTGCTGATGTAATCAAGTACATCCACCTCCTCCTGGATATCTTGCATTGCCTTGGGTGCCTTTCACAGCAGTTTCAACACAGACAAACAAATGTTTTTGCCAGCATGAATGAAATTCAGGCCTCAGGTGACTTACTCATTAAATATTTAACAAGCCCAGGAAGATTTTGGAAGGTGACACTACCATATTCCATGGAGAGAAGCTGGGTGATAGAAATACTGTAGTGCCTTCATGGTTGCAAGGCATGATATGCTGACATCTCTGATTACAAGTTTAAAGAAAAGATTTATTAACATCTGCAAAATTCATGGATTCTGGATTTCAAGCTGTGGCCTGCAGAATACACAGGGAATGAAGGTTTTGGAGACACCGCTGTGGGACAGCTGGCTCATTCTTCTTGAGAAAACATCGAGGCAGAAGTGGATCCAACCAAGATGGAGGATGAATCGACTGTACTCAAATGCTATCTCTACAAAATGAGTAAGATATCACCTGTTTTAAAACTGTCCTGGCAGCAAATAAATGAATCATACAGAAAAAAGTGTGGTTCCTTTTCCATTTAGTTGACCTGCTGTCCATTACAACCAGTTTTGCTGATGCTGAACGTGGCTTCAGTCAGGTCAAGCTCATCAAGACAGACTGGTGCAATCGCCTCACCGATGACCACTTGACAAATCTCCAAGTGGTCCAGTTGCAGTCAGAATGTGTTAGCAACTTCAATCAAGAGCAAGCCATCAACAGATTTTTAACAACTGGGGCCTGCCGTGTTGAGGAAGTGCTGGACGATATCAAAGAATTGGACGAGGAGCATATACAGAAACTTATTGACCAAATCCAGTGAAGAAGAAAGCCCTCAGTTACTTGCAGTTACATATGTAAACAGTACAGTAGTGTTTTCAAGAGGATCTAAATTTTTTTTATAAATTTCAGTTAATGATACAAGTAAACAAGAAAACAGATTATTCATTTTATAATAATATGTTGTGCACGCCAGTGTTTACAATTTGAATATAATTTATGTTTTGCTATTAAGTTATATAAAGAGTCAAAGTAAACAAGTTTCTATGTAGGCCTACTCAGTATACAGTATGTCAACTATTGAAATTTGAATGTTTTTTTAATGTCTCGTAAAATTTTGGAAGGGCTAATAAACTTTGGGAAGGGCTAGTAACTATTTGGTTCTATTAGTCCGGCTGGCTACCTGAAAAAAAAGGCGAATTTCTACCCGTCATTACATAAGTATGTTATTCCGTCACACAAACATTGCACAACAAGTACACGTTTCACACCATATTGTTTCAAATAACTTTATTGCAATTTACTGATTTCAGGCTAATAGATTTGGCAATTTCAATTTATAAACTGGGCGATGTAAACGTTTAAAATGGTCATAAGTCAACAAAATATAGACATGCATAAAAACGGGGTCTGGCCATATCGTCACCACTACCTATATTTAACCCATTTCGTAACCACTGCTTTACCCGTTTTGTCGCGGAAACAAGACCAGTACATTGGGGTATGCTATAACGAATATAATTGGTTCTAGAACCTTGTTCGTTATAGCATTCATTCGTTATAGGATTAATCCGTTCGAGGCCCCCAAATACAACCACTTAACACTGAAAAATATACTAATATAAAATTGAAAAAATTGTAAAAAAGTGCATAAATATGCATCTAACCCCCTGAAATAAAGAATATCATTAATACTTGTAATAAAAAAACATTAAATTAGTAAAAAAAAAAAAAAAAAAAAAAAATCGTTGTAGGAGTTTTGTTCGTTATAGCATTCTCAATTTTATAGGTAAAACCATTCGTTATAGGAATATTCGTAGTAGAATCCATTCGTTATAGCATACCCCACTGTATGAGTAATGTAACGACTTGATTATGTGTCGCCCAATATTCATGCTGTTCATATATTAAAATCAACCTTGTCCACATTTCCATTGTGGTTCCTCGATTAACGAGCACAATTGGTTACACAGAGTCAGTTGTTAACTGAATCTATTATTTCAATGGGATATTGGGTAATTGGTTCCAACTCACAGAAAAAGTACATACAAAGTACTGTATACCGGTAATAGAATTAACAAAACATTAATATAAACTAAATACAGTACAGGCATCCCCCGCGTTACGGAAGCCCGGGTTACGGAATTTGTAAATTATGACCAATAATTTCGTGTTACAGCCCGTAAGTCCACCCTTACGGAAATTGGGGTAAATTTTAACAAACACAAGGCCTCACACATGCCATTCAGACTGACAGATTTGACAAGTTTTACCAACCATAAAGACAGTTGAAGCTTTAAACATCACTCACAATGGATCTTGAATATTCCAACTGTAATCAGACATACCTAAGTTGCCTCAACAATTGCAACCCCAGTTGCAATATCAAATTCTGTGTCACTACTAAGAAATAACAAAGTATCTGGTGTACTCTAAGTTTAAGAGAAAACGGACGACTCAGGAGTGCTGAAGTGAGAGAAAACGGACTGTGATGATGGGGAACTCAAATAAACATACACATAGCTGTATAATGCAATATTATGCAATATTAACCCCTAAATTGGTGTTTTAAGAAGGTATATCATAAATTATTTAATGTACTGTATTGTATGTGTTTATAAATGTTTATTTTCATTTAAAAAAGTGCTTGAATTACTTTTTTGGGGCCAAAAAAATTCCTTAGGAATGCATCTCCAGTTTTATAATGGAAGTCAATGGGAAAATAGGTTTCGCGTTACGGAATTTCGCGATACGGTCAATTTTCCAGGAACGGAACCCTTCCGTAATGCGGGGAATGCCTGTACTGTACTGTACAGTATACTGTACTGTATAATAATAATAAATAAAAAACAATAGAACACTGTATAGTCAACCCTCGCTTTACGCGGTCCCACTTTACGCGTTTACGCTGTACCCTGCCGAACACGGAATGCTCACTTTCCGCGGTGTGTGTACCCTTTTACGCGGAGAGCGGCGCTAGCAGGGTGCGCACAAGGTCGCCCAGTCATCAAAACATTACCGAGTTCTTCACCCGCCACCCACCACAGCCGGCCCAAGTCAGTGATCGTGAGGATATGGACTTATATGGACTTTGAGGGGTTTGACAAAGAGGCCCTGCAAGCCTCTGTGGTGGATAGTGATACTATTGATACAAGTGATACAGGTGAGGGCCAATAATCTGCCCTCTGCCTCGGAACCAACCCCCCATCCCCGTGTGCCCAGCCATCTTTTCTACTAATGTAAGTGTTAAAAAACCTAATATTATTGATATTTCTCTTAATTATTAATTGTGTGTGCATACCATCATAAAATTAAGAAGTTATTTTTACTACAACGTAGGTATTGTGTCTGAAAAGGTGGAGTTTGGGGGTTGGCCCGGTCTATTTCAATTAATCCCATATGTTATGTTGTTCACTTTACGCGGGCCACCGTGGGTGGAGTAGGGAGTCCTCATTTCTCTCCTGGTGTAGTTTGGAGTGTTTCTTGGCTTCTCATCTAGTGTTGGTGGTGGCCAGTGTACCGCGGGCTGGGAGCGTCATGTCAAGAGTCAGGTCAACATTGACCGCCAAGCACGATTGTCACTCTTAACAGTTATTTCTCTCTTTCGAGTTGAAATGTCACTTTTGTATATCACTTGTGGGTTGATCATCAGTCTTTGTGCCGTTGGTAAGGATGTTGATTAATCCAGATGGGAAGGAGGAGATGGGGAAGGGGAGGGCCCGACAGACCAGGCTGGCAGCTGTCTCTGTGGTCAAGAGACCACGGACGCGCCAGCGGGCGGCACCGACTACACACGTCCTACCCTATGAAGGCTGAAGGAAGTGTTCTGATGGGTATGATTTGCTTGAGTACTAGCTCTCCAGCTCCCTCCTTGTAAGTTAGGTTGGTTCCTTTGGTATGAGAATAGTTTTTTTGGGTGTGTTTTACTCAAATTTGGGTTATTTTTCGTTATCCACCCATCACCTGTTTTCATGTGAAAAAAAAATCGCTAGTTTTCTTGCTGTTTTGTGTGATTCTGACATTTATCTTTGAGCAAATCACTTTTTTTTTTTTTCCCCTTATTTTTTCTTCCCCCACCCCCTTCCACCCCAACAATGTAGGAGGATTACTAACAATATTACTGTACTTGTTTCAAGTGGACAGGACTTTAAAGTCGAGGGAAATTGTGGGGTATAATACAAAAAATAACACCAAACAAACCTTAGAGAACCTGACATAACATTTCCTAACCTTTAAAAATCCTAAGGTAAAATTTTACCTTATTCATATTTTCGGTGGTTAGTAGGTAATGGTATTGTTTTCGGTGATCAGATGAGGAGGGATTTATAAACTCTTCAGTGATTCTTAACATTTTTACAAGTTAGGCAACATTAGGTCAGGTTTTCAAAGGTTTGTTTGGTGTTATTTTTACTACCGTACAAATGAGAGCAGCATTACGTGTCGCCGTAACATTAAATTGGGAGAGAAAAATTAGTTGTCAATCGCAAATATCTCGTTTATTTTTCGAATGCGCCGCTAAATTCTAGTACATTCTTTCGTTTCTCGATGAGATCTAAGTGGTAAGAAAAAAAATCGTATAAGTGATGGGTGGATAACAAAAAATATACCAAATTTGACCTCCATTTTTGTGCAAATTAACAGTTTCTTAAAAATTAAAATGTTAATTTTTTGCTAAAACTGCTAATTTGCAAATGAATTGAATGTCAGATTTGAGTAAAACACACTGAAAAATGTCAAAAAACCTAAACTCGTACCAAAACCCGAGGACAGCCAATGGACGCACATTTACCGAATATGATTATTCTGTAAAGTTTAATTCTGGTTTGTGCTGAAGAGTAGTAAGTTAGAATTTAAAGGTTTGTGGATTTTACTTATACAGTACTATTATCTTCTTCGCTACTGATCGGTCACGTCTCTGTTACACACTGTTGGCAAGTACTGGGCATGCACTGGTCAGATCCGTTTGAATCACAACAAGAACCATAGGAAAAATTTATATTTTATGGGAAGATCAAAATCTGGTTACTATCATAAATTGACCAAAATAACTACCTACGCATCACTACAGGTCGGGCTGCCAGTGAAGGTGACGGGCAGAAAATCACGGAGAGGAAAGTGCCAGAAGTTTCCATTTTTTTGACTAGATATTTTGCCTTGAGCGGCTAAGTTCCTACTCACTCTTTTTAACGGTGATTACACTCCGATTGGCTAAGTATTTTCTGTTTATTTTGGTGGGGGGGGGGGGGGTCTGTCCCCGGCTAAGAAGTTAGGTAAGGTTAGGTAGGTCTCTTTGGTTGGTTAGGTCAAGTTCTAGTAAGTGTCACCTCATTTATAACATCTGTGGAATAAATGAACAAAATCGAAAAATTCTTTCTGGTGGTAGTGGTGTTCTCAGACATTACCGTATTTGAACCTTTTTACAAGTTGAGTAAGGTTTTAAAAGTCTTGTTGGGTGTTCTTTTTAGTATTTTCCTCCACGTTTTCCCTCTACAGCCCACTTTCAACAACTAATATATATTATTGGTAATTGGGGAGGTCTTATTGGTTAAAATACTCAAAAAATATAAAATTGCACCCAAAACATAACATTTTTTTTCTCCCTATATAAATAGAAATATGAAATTTCATGTTTGACCTAAAACAAATTGTTACCTCTATTTTTGTTAGTGGTTTTCATGCACAACAGAAGTATGGTTAGGTCTGTTTGTAGCTACACAACGATCGACTCGAGGCGAAATAAATGGCAAGTGCCACCAGTCACAGTCAAATATAATTCTTGCATTGTTTGCTGGTAATGGACGGTCAGCCAACCAGAGCGCACTCACAATAATATAGCATTAATAGGAACTTAGTCAGTCACAGCAAAATATCCGCTGCCAGATATTATTCTTAACAAAATACTCTATATTAACTATGGAGTTCATTTCCCTGTATGCCATTGCCAACACTGCACCAGCTACAGGATATTTCAAGAACTATTCGTCAGGTAAAATGTGCTAAAATCAAGACACAGGATACAGGTACGGCAACTATATGTGACGCGTCTATTGGTACGGCAGTCTAATGTACATGCGTGGTGGGCAGACTATACGATGATAATTTCTAAGATGGCCTTCTTTCTAATTAATCTAACCTAAACTAACCAAACCGTCTTCATAACGTAACCTAACCATCGACAACACAGTATGTCAATATGGCTGCCATACCTAGCTATATCCAGTGTGATTTTTGGTGTACGGCTGTCGTATCTGTATCCACCATATAAAATGAAAACTGGCAATGGCAACTGTAATGCATATTGTTACAAGTTGGGGATTTAGAATATAGTTAAAAGTCTACCCAGGTCCCAACAGGCAACAACAAAAAAAAAACAAAGACAATCGGACTATAAAAGGGTAGACAAAGGATGTGAGTTTTTGTTGTGTATAATAAAGTACCATAAATTCCTTAACAAAGTATTCAGCTTCTTATAAATTACCCTTAACCATACTTAACCTAAACATACGCAACATTGGCTTAATAGTATATACATATTTATACAACATACAATAATTTGAAGCAAGGTGGAGGTGGAGAGGCAATATAAGATTACAAAATACTCAAGTGCCGTGCTGAGATGGCTGATGAGTAAGGCTGAGTATTGTAGAAGACGGTAGGTAATCACTGTGCCGTAGGTTTCCAGAATAGGTGATCCTAGTGTGGTCACATCCTAGAGTGAACTGAACTTTCCTCGATCTGGAGCTGATGAGGAAGACTTGGAGGAGGTGACGCAACAACCAGGATATGGAGAAGGGAAACCCCGGAGTGGTAACTAAGACTAGTCATACTTGGGTTTCGTCCCTAGATGGCGTTGCTCGTGGTGCTGGGTAGGTAGATCAGGACAATAGATGGCGTGGTTCGTAGTGCTGGGAAGGTAGATCATGACAATTGATGGCGTGGTTCGTAACACACCCCCCCTCCAAAGACCTCCGTAGCGAGGGCGCGAAGGAGGTGATCACCTGGTGCGTCTGGAGAGTAGCTGCTGCATTTCCACTGGAGCTCGGGATAAGGAGTCCGCAATCAGGTTGTCCACCCCCTTTATGTGCCGGACTTGTAGATTATAGGGCTGGGTGAGGAGAGCCCAGCGGAGGATTCGCTGGTTGGAGGTCTTGTTGGTTTGGATGAACGTGAGCGGGTTATGGTCGGTGAAGACTAGGGTTGTTTGTGGGCGAGATTGGAGGTAACATTCAAACTTCTTTATTCCCAACACCAGAGCCAGGGCCTCCTTCTCTATGGTCGAGTAGTTGGTCTGATGTTTTTTTTTTAACTTGGCAGAGTAGTATGCCACAGGGTGAAGGACATCAGTGGTTGGGTCGGTTTGTAGGAGCACAGCACCCACTCCGACACCGCTAGCGTCGATTTGCATATGGAAGGGCAAGGTGTAGTCAGGGGGTGGACTACAGGCTTGGAGGCAAGGAAGGCTTTGAGGCGGTGGAAAGACTGGTCGCACCTCTGGTTCCAGATGTAAGGGACCGCAGAACTGGTAAGGTCTGTGAGGGGTCCGGCCACGCTGGAGGAGTTACTGCAGAACCGACGGTAGTAGCCGCACATCCCCAGGAAGCGCATGAGTTCCTTCCTCGTCCTTGGAGTGGGGAAAGATAAGATGGCTTTAACGTTTGCGTCCTTGGGTCTCACCATACCATGCCCAACGATATGTCCCAGATAAGTCACTGAGGCCCGGCCAAAAGCAGATTTAGCCAAGTTTATGGTGAATCTAGTCTCTTGCAGTCGTGCGAACAGTATCTCCAAACACACCAGATGTTCGTCCCAGCCGTCCGACACCACCACCAGGTCATCCAGGTAGGCGAACGTCCCACCTAGGTCCTGAATCAGGTAATTGATTGCTCTCTGGAATGTGGCAGGAGCATTAGAAAAGCCAAACGCCATAACCAAATATTGAAAAAGACCAAATGGAGTTATAAATGCCGAGATTATTTTTGCCCTATCCGTGAGTCCCACTTGATAATATCCTTTCAACATGTCCACCGTAGATATAAATTTTGCACAGCCTATGCTGTCTATTATATCTTCAATCAAAGGTAAAGGGTAGGAGTCTGAGACAGTGACCTGGTTCACTTTACGATAATCGGTACAGAAACGAAAAGTGCTATCGGGTTTTGGAATGAAAAGGCAAGGTGAAGCCCAGGGGGAGGTACTAGGCTCAGCTAAGTTATGTTTTAACAAAAAATCTACCTCCTTTTTCATAATCTCTCTTTTTTTGTGGATTTAGTCGATATGCTGATTGCCTAATGGGTTGTACATCATCTGAGATTAGCTTAATATCATGTTTAAGTATATTGCAAAACCCTGGGAGGTCTGACGTGACTTTAGGAAATGTTGATGATAACCTAGTGAGATCTTTTGCTTGAGATGGATTCAGAACAGAAAAATACTCATCCAAGTTGTTGAGTATGTGACTGTTAGCAGGGTTTTCTTTAGGTAGAGGGAAGTCTAAATTTTCCAATAGGTCCATGTCATCTGTCCGGCTCCGGCCCTGACAAAACCGTATGCAATACAGGTAAGCTTATAGCCTCTGGGATGTCTTCCTCTGACTGCCTGGAATGGTAAAGTTTCATGAAATTAATGTGAACAAGTTATGAATCTTTTCCGCGATCAGGAGTATGGACTATATAGTTGAGGGGAGATAGTTTATTAGCATTGATTTGAAAGTTTTGATGGCACCGTTCCAAGCAACCTTGGGATTGTGGGTGGTAAGCCGAAGATGTACAATGGTCCACACTGAGGTTTTTCATCACCTGTTTGAACAAAGTTGGATCAGATTGTTGGGCTTTAATGAGCTCATCCTTACTAATGGTCTTATTGTACAGATCTTCTGTGGGTAGGAAGATATTGGAGGTGGTTTTAGATGAAGAGGACCCATTTTACACACTCTGTGACTGGGTGACAGCACAAGATGGGAAAAGGTGAGGAGTAGTTTCTTCAAGGTCAGTGGTGGAGTTGACAGGTAAGGGAGAGTCGACTGTCTTTATGTTGGGAACCACTAGATCTCCTACCAAGTCATTACCCAATAATAAATGAATGCTGCTCACAGGCATTGGATCTTTCCTACTGGCTATTTGCACTTCCCCAGTAATCAAGGGACATTGGAGGTGCACTTTAGCTAAGGGATAGGAAGAATGGGATGAGAGATCTAAAATTAGAACACTCTCATTAGTAAATGCTGTAGATATATCAGGAATGACGTTAAACAGGAGGATATATTGTGCTGCGCCCGTATCACGTAGTATACGAATAGGGAAACAACGAGACCCCTCTATGATTGAAATTTTGCCCTTATAGGTGAATGAAGAGAAGAGATCCTGATGGGGCCTTTCCACATTGGTGGTTGCTATTGGATTGAATTTGGGATCCAGGGAACTACTTTGAGAAGTTTGACACTCTGGGTGTTTACAAGACTGGATCATATGGCCTGGTTTTTTACAGTAAGAACAATAAAACTTGGTTGCATCGGGGGGGTAGGTGTGGGACCTTTCGACCTACCACTCACGCCCCCAAGGTTATCATCAGAGGAGGACCTAACATGCCGGAAAGTACCACGTTCCCTACTGCCCAGTGACTCCACCAGCAAGGCGTACGCATCAGCCAACTCAGCCGCACGTCCTAAATTAACCTCTCCACGCTCCTCCACATGCTTCAAGATGTGAAATGGTATCTTGCTCTTCCACTCCTCCAGGACTACCAAGTTTAACAAATCCTGAGGTGGCCATTGTTAAGAAAACCTAGATAAATTAATTAATGGTCAAAAAGATAAGATAAGTGGATTACCCTAGAAAATATCACGGCAGTGGATAACCAGAAAGTCCCGGAAACTACCCAAGTTATACCTAGGGAAATTACACTTATGAATATTGTTCTTCTGATAAGATCCTTAGATAAGGATAAGAGACTTGAAAGAGGAAGGGCATATTACGGCATTAATATAAAGATCCGGATTAACAACCCTTAGATACTTGAAACAGGAAGGGCGTATTACGGCATAAATATAAAGATCCGGATTAACAACCCTCGAGTTACTTGATTATTGACCCCGAATGAGATAATGAGAAGAACAATAATTGAGGCTTTATAATTATGGGCTCCTGGTAGAGCGGGGCGTCCCAAGATATCACTTCACCCTAAACTAGTGACTATGGAACAGCCTACTCTGGAGCGAGGGTACGGCATTAAACAGATCCGGATTCTTCCCTACACTCGATAAGACTTACTACACGACCGCCACGTGTAATAACAGGTAAGCCTTAGGACACTTGGAACCTAATATCCTACGTCTGTCACTCTTGCTGCACGATAATACCAATATATGCACATACATATGAAGGAACTTTAAACCACCGTAAAGCAATTGTGAACAGAAGTGACTGGGAGGAATAATTAACAAGGAGTAACAAGGGGGGAAGAAATATGGCACTTAAGGTCGTATCCTGTCACGGTCGCCATTTGTTACGAGTTGGTATTTAGAATATAGTTAAAAGTCTACCCAGATCCCAACAGGCAACAACAAAAAAAAACAGACAATCGGACTATAAAAGGGTAGACAAAGGATGCGAGTTTTTGTTGTGTATAATAAAGTACCATAAATTCCTTAACAAAATATTCAGCTTCTTATAAATTACCCTTAACCATACTTAACCTAAACATATGCAACATTGGCTTAACAGTATATACATATTTATACAACATACAATAATTTGAAGCAAGGTGGAGGTGGAGAGGCAATATAAGATTACAAAATACTCAAGTGCAGTGCTGAGATGGCTGACGAGTAAGGCTGAGTATTGTAGAAGACGGTAGGTAGTCACTGTGCTGTAGGTTTCCAGAATAGGTGATCCTAGTGTGGTCACTTCCTAGAGTGAACTGAACTTTCCTCGATCTGGAGCTGATGAGGAAGACTTGGAGGAGGTGACGCAACAACCAGGATATGGAGAAGGGAAACCCCGGAGTGGTAACTAAGACTAGTCATACTCGGGTTTCGTCCCTAGATGGCGTTGCTCGTGGTGCTGGGTAGGTAGATCAGGACAATAGATGCCGTGGTTCGTAGTGCTGGGAAGGTAGATCATGACAATTGATGGCGTGGTTCGTAACAATATTCAGTGACAGTTATCACTGTACAGTATTCCTACCTGAGCTACTGTGGCCTTGTGTGCTATTACTTGCTTCAGTAAGAGGAAATAAAGCCAACACTGAGCCATGTGAGATTTTAGCAGGAATAGAGAATAATATTTTTCCCAGTGGTTATTTGTCTCCTCACAGACCTTTACAGTATTTGCCTCTTCCATTTATCCATCATTTGCTCTTGAGTGTAAGAGGTTGAAGGATGACATCTTTGTGGTTTCAAGAATACTGTGCTGAATTTGATCACTTACAATAATGGTGGTTGTGAATGGAAAATATTGTGTATATGTGATGTTTTAAGTCTGTTGAGGAAGTGAAATTTGTTATGGAAACATGTGAGTGGTCTCCGTTTATTATTTAATATGAGAGAGAGACTCCAGACCAATTGTTGGGTTTGGAGTGGTTTTGTGAAAGGGTGTGGTGTACTGTATAGCCAAACTCAATTGGGAACCCCCAAAATAGCTGTCTATCATGTGCCAGAATTATGGATAGAGGTTTATCAGCCTTGACCTATCAAAGTGAATGCTGGACAATTTATGGAAGTAACGATCTGTGACCTGACAAATAACTACAGTATTACCCCGCTTTACGCGGTTTCACTTTCCGCGATTTCTCATTTACGCGGTGCCTCGCCAGAACCGAACTTTCACTTTACGCGGTGCATCTACTCGTATACTCGGGAAGCGGCGCGGGCAGGATGCTCACAAGGTCGCCCAGTCATCAAAACATTACCAAGTTCTTTACCCGCCACCCACCACAGCCGGCCTAAGTCAGTGATAGTGAGGATATGGACTTATATGGACTTTGAGGGGTTTGACAAAGAGGCCCTGCAAGCCTATGTGGTGGATAGTGATACAATTGATACAAGTGATACAGGTGAGGGCCAATAATCTGCCCTCTGCCTCGGAACCAACCCCCATCCCTGTGTGCCCAGCCATCTTTTCTACTAATGTAAGTGTTAAAAAAACAATTATTATTGATATTTCTCTTAATTATTAATTGTGTGTGCATACCATCATAAAGTTAAGATAATATTTTTACTACAACATAGTTGTGTGTCGTCAAAAAGTGGAGTTTGGGGGTCGGGCCAGTCTCTATTGGAATTATTCCCATATGTTCTGTTGTTCACTTTACACTGTTTTCACTTTACGCGGTACCCTGTGGGTTCAATTGACCGCGTAAATCGGGGTACTACTGTATTGGCTACCAAATACAGTATATGCAGTATGTACAGTAGCTAAAACAACTATCATTGCAGGTGGGGGTCGATATGCTACGAAATTTTACGTGTGACGAGTGACAGCCCTCATATACGAAAATTTATCGCCCATGGTCTCATATTGTTTCCCACAAAGTATGCACAGATAGTTGTTTTAGCTACTGTACCATGACTAGTAATAATTTGCAACATTGTCCTCTTAGGAGGAGTCACTCTAGGAAAAAATTCCATGGAAGAAAATTTGCTTCTTACTTCTTGAATATTATAAAAAGTGGGAGGAATTGCAACTTTTCTAATTTTGTTTTTCTCTAGATTTTGTTTAGGATAAATACAGTTGATGGACACCATGTTTTCAGTTAAAATGGTGATGCACTTGCCAGCAAATCATCCTAATGCCAAGCAACCAAATGCTTCCCCGCAAACTTCTCATAACACTTAACCAGCATACCTAACCTAAAATAACTGGTACATTTTTACTCTCAGACAGCACAGGAATCTTAGAAATTTTATCTTTGCCATCATTTGT
Organism: Homarus gammarus; assembly: GCA_958450375.1. NCBI lineage: Eukaryota > Metazoa > Arthropoda > Malacostraca > Decapoda > Nephropidae > Homarus > Homarus gammarus. Next base: position 244,849 of record CAUDMG010001736.1, on the reverse strand, counting down.
TTGGACTATTCTAAGACACTTTTATTTTATAATGTTTCCCACTCAAATGACCTAATGCCTAACCTAACCTCCTAACCAGGGAGTTCCGTCACCCTAGATCCCCCAGGCATATACAATTCGTTTGTGAGGGAAATGTCAAAGAAGAAAAGTATCTTAAAATTGTCTAACTATTGAGTGCAAAGATAACATTCCTAAGATTCCTGTGATGTCTGAAACTAAGTTACAGTGCTGTATTACCAAATAATGCACTTCCAACCTGTGATTTGTATGTTAGGTTAGGTAAGGTTTGTTTAGCTGACTTATCTTATTTGCACTGTCATCAGTCTCTGGTTGTTAGCAAATGCTTGTGGGTGTGACATGTGCTCCTCGTGTATGAAACTCTGTCCAGGACAAAATCGCCAAACTAATACTGTACAGTACGGCCGTATAATTCAGATTTTTATTTTGCAGTCCTCTATTATTCACAGATGACATCCTGGATGTACCCAAGAATATCTAAGTGTAGTTTTAAAGTTGCTGGCATTTTTGCGGCAAGGTCAGGGAGCCATTCGTTCTAGAGACAGTAATTTCCTTTACCTGTACAATATTGTATACAGTAGTACCCTGATTTACGCGGTCAACAGGGTACCGCGGAAAGTGAAATCCGCGTAAAGTGAACAACAGAACATATGGGATTAATTCCAATAGAGACTGGCTCGACCCCCAAACTCCACTTTTTGACGACACACAACTATGTTGTAGTAAAAATTTTATCTTAACTTTATGATGGTATGCACACACAATTAATATAGAAGAGGTTAGGTTAGGAAAAATGAAGGTTAAGTTCGGAAAAATAAAGGTTAGGTAAGGAAAACTAAAGGTTGGGTGTAACACTTACGTTAGTGGAAGAGATGGGTCGGCATACGGGGATGGAGGCTGGTTCCGAGGCAGAGGGCAGATTACTGGCCCTCAGGTGAATCGCCATTACTAGGTGCATCACTATCAGTTATAGTTGTCAGGGCTTCCCTGACAAATCCCTCAAAGTCACTTTCACTGTCACTATCACTGGCTCTGGCTGGCTGTGGTGGGTTGCGGGCGAAGAACTCGGTAATGCTTTTTGACGGCTAGTGTTGATGTTGTCTTGATACACCTTGATGTACTGCTCCATAGCCTGCACCAGCCGGGTATGGAAGACTTCATAGCGGTCATCATCATGGTCGTTGGAAAGGAAGAGCTTCAATTTCTCTGCACACTCGATGGCACCCTTAATATTACTATGCGTTAACTTGTTTTCTTCTGAGATTGACGCACCATCTTCCTCTTCACTGACGTGATCATCTTCCAACATCTCGTCGGCAGTCATTTCAGGATCTCTCATCACCTCCAGGATGTTTTCGTTGGTGGTCTCGGAGAAGCCTTCAGCTGTAATACTGTGCACAGCTTCTCTTGCAAGGTCCAATGCCACTGTCACAGACTGAACCTCACCAGTCACAGGTTGACTTCGCCTCTCACCTGGTATGCCATGCAACACATGTCTCCATGCGTGACGAATCGTAGCTATAGACAGCTGATCCCATGCCTCCACCAAGAAGTCTACAGCTTGTTTGACGTTAAATTTCTTCCAAAACTGTTTGACTAGAACTTCTTGAGTCACCACCTCTTGTTCCTTGTCCTCGTCGCTTTTACTCTCGCTGTCGGTGTCACCCAGCTTACGCAATTCTTCCTTGGTGTTGGTACAGTCGTTCAGGAGCTTGAATTTCTTAGCCGAGTATGCAGCTTTAACATTGCAGATCAACTCCTGGTCCATGGGCTGGATTAATGACGTAGTGTTGGGAGGAAGGAAGACCACTTTTACGTTGGGGTGACGATCCATAAGTAGGGGCGAGTTTCCTGGTGCGTTGTCAAGGAGCAACAAATTCTTGAATGGAACATTTTTTTGCTCGCAGAATTTCTTCACGTCGGGAATGAAACAGTCATCAAACCAGGAGCGTGACAGAGCAGAGAACATCCACGCCTTGTGTGCGGTCAGCCAGTGGACATTAATCTTGCTCATGTCCATGTTCTTGTAGGCGTGCAGCTTGCGGGCTGTGTGAATCACCGATAACATTGGTTTACAGGTGCCGGAGGCATTGGTGGTAAAGAGGACAGTGAAGCGCTCCTTCTGCAACTTCCGACCCCGAACCTTGCTGGCAGACCGGACAACAAAGGTCTTGGTAGGCAGCTTTTTCCAAAAATGGCCGGATTCGTCCATGTAGAGCACCTGGTCGTCAGTGAACTGCCCTTCCTCCATAACCTCACGCATGAACGGAGGAAAACCTCTTGCCGCCACACGGTCAGCACTCGCTTCTTCACCAATGTTGATGATATTGTTCCTCCTCTTAAACCTATGCAGCCAACCAGAGGAAGCATTGAAGGGTTTGGGCTCTGCAATTCCCATCTTACGTGACACTGCTGCGTACAGTTCACGTGCGTACTCTTGAACAGATCGCGTGTCCACCGCCATGTTGTGTCGCGCCTGATGAATCAAATAACTCGCCAGCAAATTTTCCACCTTTAGCAGCACCTTGTTCTGGCAATACTTGATCATTGAGGCACCTGCAGACTTTGTGATTCTCATGTGCTCTTTGATCTTGGCTGCATCCTTCTTAATAGTACGAATCGTAGATTCGTTGACTCCATGCTGGCGCGCAAGATCAGCTTGATGTGTTCCTTTCTCCAAATCTTGAATTATCTGGTATTTCACTTCGTAGCTTAGGGAACGGCGTATTTTCTTTGGCTTAGGGCGGCTGGGTCCAGGTTAGGAAAGGTTTCTCTCTGGTGGCGGTGGTCCGGCGGAAGCCATTTCACAGAGCAATGGATGCACGTATACACGGTGTGGCCTGGAGGGGTGAAACTGCCGCGGCTAGGTCAAGCGTCGTCTTTCCTCCCTCCCTCCCTCCCTCCCCCGGGTGGACACTTCATATTACTTTAAACCAATTACAGCCAGCAGCGGAGGGAGGTAGGGATGCATGGCCAATCACAGTCCGATACGTCATATGACGTCACTCATAACGCAACAGAGACATGCACTGCGCAACCTTACCGCGCGGCTTGCCCAGGCGGAGGCGGGAGCAGGTGGGAGGGACGAATCTAAAAATAGCGTCGAGCCAGACACTGCGCGTATATGGGTAGATGAACCGCGGAAAGTGAAAGTTCGGTTCTGGCGAGGCACCATGTAAATGAGAAAATGCGGAAAGTGAAACCGCGTAAAGCGGGGTAATACTGTATATGTATGCTGTACAGGTACACACACACACACGAGAGAGAGCGAGCCTGGTCAGCAAATGTTATTTGCTGATTTGGCGATTCGCGACCATTTTGAGTACCTAACCCCTGCGAATTTGGGGGCCCCTGTATATTTAAAAATAATACAGTACAGGTACATGTATATGTAATCATTTACACACACAATAATTGAAAAGTTTGTGCCAGGATTTCGTGTGTAAGGAACGGCGCTGCTCTTGTGTATGACATACAGTATTTATCTTTTAGCACTCACGTACAGAGGTGGCACACTGATGTCTTTGTCTTCTTTAAAAAATCGGAAAAACAAAATTGGTAAAGTTACAATTCCTCTCAACTTTTTTCCCAAGAGCTGAGAAACAAGTTTTCTTTTATATGGTTTTCCTAAAATTGCTCCCTCTAAAAGGAAAATGTTGTTAACTAGCACCACATGAGATTTGAATATGAAGTACCTATTTTTGACAATTGAAGACAACTTTGCCCATAGGTTAAGAAATGCAGTGTTGTCTTGTTATTTACTGGACTAATTTTTTCCTGAACACTAATCTGTGTCCATCTATATTGTCCCTCTGCCCACTTTGGTTTATTCTTGAATTAAAAAATTTGTTTTCATCTATAAAGATGGTTCATAAAGTACCTGGCTCACCAGGACCACTGTTGATAGATGTTACTGGAAATTTTGCTGGGTGCATTTGTGCGTAAATGCTGGATGGACTTGGTAGACACATCCATTACAGGTATGCAGCTGGATAGTGACAATTATCCAGTGTCTGATCCAGGCAAGGATGAGCATCATCGTAAGAATGAAAATTCTTCACAAGAGACACACAAACAGGTACATAAAAAATCCATACTCTACTAAATTTTAGCTCTGCTAAAAACTGTGGTAATACACAAGGGGCCCCACTTTTAGGTTGGGGTTAGCCTCTTTGGCCTATTTATATATGCATACCAAATTTCAGTTGTCTATCTTAAAAATTGTGGCTGTGTATAGCAAAGAAACAGAAAATGTGTGTTTCTGATGAGTGGGTTCCACCTTAGGAGAGGTATGCTGCTGATATCGTAATTATATGTTTTCATGTTTCTTGTCTCAGTTTGAACTTCCTCTAGACTGATATCTTGCCCATACAGTAGTACGTACTGAATTTTGAGCTGGGAAAATGCTCACTGATGTTGCTTTCTTGCCAGTAAATATGTAATTTTGTAAGGAATGCAATACCGGTAAGCACAAATTTTTCTTCAGTTACGTACATGGTTTGTGATTGGTTCCTATCTTTGCAACTGCTACTATAAGATGCCCCCGGTCCAAACTTTTAGAAAAACTATTGAAGATTATTTTAGTAATTAAAAAAAATTCTTCCTTAATTAGAACTAATTTTACACACACTGGTAGCAACATTTCTTACATTTTTCATAAAAGCATTGAGACCCCATCATTATTTTGTCAGAATATTTAGTTTAAGGATCTTTTATTCAAACATTTTAGTAGAGAATTTATTCAGGATCATTATGGTATGAAATTCATCTCTTCTGACAATTAGAACATATGTTGTAATAAAAGATTATAGCTACACATTTTCGCTAGCCATAAATATTTTCGCTCGTGCCCATGGTCAAAGTGTAATGAGAGAGTGTTTGTCTGAGCATGATGAGATGCATAGTTTAGATTCTCTTATACTCTGGAAAAGATTCCCCAGCCCCCAGAAACATTTTAGGGGTGTGGGTTTTTTCCCGGTTTGAGAGAATTGTCTCATTACCCGGAAATCTCCCAAACCTGGGAGAGCTCTGCACCAATTAATCCAGTTAATGGGGCGATCACTTTACTGTACAGTACTGTGTTCAGGCATTCCTGCATTATAGAATTTCGCTCTACGGAATTTTGAAATAATTACTGTACAGTCGGCCCTTAACATACGCGGGGGTTAGGTAACAGAGATACTGTACCCGTGAATGTTAAATCCGTGTACTATTGCTGCCCCCCCCCCCCCCCCTCAAAAAAAAAACCCTGGTCCCCCATGTCCTTATTTACCGTATATACCTGTGTGTAGTTCGAGTTTTTAAGACCAAATTATTTGGCAAAAAATTGGGGGTCGACCTCTTAACGGGTAATAGTTTCGTTAGGTTGAAAAATATTTACCAGTAACTAGCAGTAAACAATGGAAACGACGCACCAATGCACCACCAGCTGTGAGTGTTGGTACAGTTGCCAGGGCAGATCTCTTGCGTCATAGCAAGCCCAAAGTAGCCAAATGCATGGTATGGTATGCACAGTTCGATGTAAAACATAAAGTATTCGTTTTTTAAAGTTTATTTATAGATACTGTACATAAATTTTTGTTCATTACATTTGAAACATCAATCTTTGTTAATTAAATTTGAAACAAAAGAAAACTACGATACCGTGTTTTCATTAAAATATTATATCACAAGTATATTTTACCTTAACTGTGACTGAATGAATATATTCTCAGAAATAAATATGGAAATGTAATATTTTGGCAGAAATGGCATACATATTACAGTGAAAAGTGGGATAAAATCATGACGAAAACAATGACTTTCGCTTTCTTTCGTTGTTCAAAAGATTTTACCATAATCGCTTTTCGAATGGTTTTCAGTTAAATAACTGTTGTATTGTATTACAATAATATTCTATCCTATCATTAGCCTCATAATCCCACAACTGAAAACCATTCGAAAAGCGATTACGGTAACATGTTTTGAACGAAAGAAAGCGAAAGTCATTGCTTTCGTCACAATTTTATCCCACTTTCCACTGTAATACGTACGTCATCTCAGCAAAAATATTACACTTCCATATTCTCAGAAATAAATAGTAGTTTTGCTGAAGCGTAATGTATTTCAATGTAAATTAGGATAAACTACATGAAAACAAAAGACTTTACCTAACCTTCCGATATTCAAGATATGTTACTCGTTTTTTAATAGTTTTCGGTTTAAATACTGTTATATTAGTGATATTCTATTCATACTGTGCTTGATATAATACATTCACGGAAATGTAATATTTTTGCAACTGCAATGCTGATGTCAACACAAGCGTGGTTACAGCGAGACTGACTTGAGTGAAGGAGAGCTATGCGTGTGTGTGTGTGAGGTTGCGGGAGCGGGCGGTATTCGGTGCTGCGCGCGATTTGAATGTACTTCAATTACTTCAATGTACAGAATATTCCTCCGGCGGGGCAATCCGCGTATTTGCAAATCCGTGTATGCTAAACCCGCGTATGTTAAGGGCCGGACTGTACTATAATTTCGGGTTACAGAAAAAACTCGCACTTGTGGAATTTTGGTAAATTTTTTAAATTTAAAAATCATGATTTTCAACCCAAATTTTTACCCAATTTGTAAAAATTAAATTTCAAATTGTTTCTCTGTGGTAGCCACAAAGTGGTTGGAAGGCTGCTCACCTCCCCAGCTGCCAACAACCACCACAACAATGGTGATGCTCTGAGAATTTTCTTCAGCTTGTGTTCAGTTATGTTTCTGTGTTTAGGACTTTATTCACCCTTATGGAATTTGGTTAATTTATAATGATTTTCAAAAGATAAAATTGTGAACAATAAATTTCACCGAAAGTATAAAATTTATTTCGTGTGGATTCTGGTATAGTTCTCTTGCCTCTCTAGTTGGTTGCTGTCACAACAACAATGGCACTGCTCAGTTTGAATTCTTTCCCCAGTTTGTGTGTGTTTTGTTCATTTATTATGACTGTGTGGTTAAAACCATTTAATTTCACACATGTGTGTGCTTGTGACACGTTTTTGAGCCTCAATTTCCTTACAAACTCATCTTAACTCTTATTATGGAAGTATGTGGGAAAAATGGATTCTCGTTACGGAAATATTTTTGGGAACAGGAACCCTTCTGTAACCCAGGGTGTGCCTGTATGTAAGAAAAGTAAGAAGAAACAAGATCAAACATATCAACCCATGGTGTACTGACTGACTTGCTTCTTCCCCTGTCTTGGCTACATCTAGGTGAGGTAACCATGAGGTAAATTATATAGTTACTGTATGTTTATTGATATCTGTGATGTGACATTCTTTTAATTCAAATCTTTTGCCCATCAGAATGTTCTCCCGGGCAACCTCCACTCTGGTGCGACAGGTGTCTCGTGCAGGCACCAGAGCATATTCTGATGCCCCTATGGCTTTTACCTTTGCTTCTCAGAATCAGGTAAGCATTTTTGCTTTTATTCTCTAGTTTCATGTAGGTTAAAATTGCCTGAAGTAAAATTCATAATGGTATAGTAATAAACAGGAAAGTCCTCCCTTCTGGTCTTTTTGAATATCACTGCAGCTTTTGACACGGTGGATCATCATCTGTTGCTTCAGTATCTCTGGTCGTTTGGTGCTTATGAGGATGACCTCCCACTGTTTGACTCTTATTTGTCATAGTGATCCCAATGTGTGATGGTTGGAGGAACCATTACAGATCTGGTCACTTTGCAGTTAGAAGTCCTACAGGGATCAGTTTTGGGACACTTCTGTTTACAGTTCTATACCCTCACTTTACGCGGTTAATTCAACCCACAGGGTACCGCGGAAGGAAAGTGAGAAACGCGTAAAGTGAACAACATAACATATGGGATTAAATGAAATAGAGACCGGCTGACCCCCAAACTCCACTTTTTCCGACACAATACCTATGTTCTAGTAAAAAAACATCTTAATTTTATGATGGTACATGCACACAATTAATACTTAAGAGATATAGAGAAATACAGTCGCCAAGTTAATGTCCTTTCAAATAATGGACTCAACTCCCTCCCCCTCTTCTCACACTACACTCCCTGGCTCTTCCCTCTCTGAGAAATTTTGGGGGGAAAACCACTAGATTTTAAGGTATAGTAATAAATAATACCTCAAACTAAAGTTAGGATAATATAATTGACATTGCTGGATTCCTTGTAAGAACAGGAATATTTTGAATATAAATGTCATATGTTTTGCACAAAAGATAACATATTTACTCAGAGTAAACAAAATACTTACATTAGATCTAAAATTTGTATGTCTAATGCAAAATCTATGATGTTTATATTCAAAATGATCATCAAATTGTAAGAATTCCAGCAATGTAAATTATATTCTGGCTGGGTAATTTGTATGAATTTTATGAGCTAAAACAAATACCTTCAGTTAATAATAAAAAAAAAATATTCTTCACGACACTATCTGTCAGTCAAAGTACCCCACCTTGCCTCCCCCCTCTTCCAACTGCGCCAGATGGTCGGTCGGTCCCCCCCTCCCTCCCAGATAAATGTGTGGGAGAAACCAGAATATTTACCTTTTCAGTAATAAATAATACCTCCGACTAAAGTTAGGATAATATAATTGACATTGCTGGATTCCTTGTAAGACCAGGAATATTTTGAATATAAATGTCATATATTTTGCACAAAAGATAACATTTACTCAGAGTAAACAAAATACTTACATTAGATCTAAAAATTTGAATGTCTAATGCAAAATCTATGATGTTTATATTCAAAATGATCATCAAATTGTAAGAATTCCAGCAATGTAAATTATATTCTGGCCTGGTAATTTGTATGAATTTTATGAGCTAAAACAAATATCTTCAATAAATAAACAAAATATACTTACCGAAATACTATCTGTCAATCAAAATACCCCACCTCCCCCCCTCTCCCCACCTGCTCCCTGGGTCCCTCCCTCCCTCCCTCCCTCCCTCCCTCCCTCCCTCCCTACCAGAGAAATGATTGGGTTATAACAGTATATTTACATTTTTAGTAATAAATAATACCTCAGACTAAAGTTAGGATAATATAATTGACATTGCTGGATTCCTTGCAAGACCAGGAATATTTTGAATATACACTTCATATATTTTGCACAAAAGATAACATATTTGCTCTGAGTAAACAAAATACTTGCATTAGATCTAAAATTTGTATGTCTAATGCAAAATCTATGATGCTTATATTCAAAATGATCATCAAATTGTAAGAATTCCAGCAATGTAAATTATATTCTGGCCGGATAATTTGTATGAATTTTATGAGCTAAATAAAAAAATTATACTTCACCCGCGTAAAGGGGTACACGCACCGCGGAATGTGAGCAGCCAGTTTCGGTTTCGGCAGGGTACCACGTAAACGTGGAATGTGGGACCGCGTAAAGCGAGGGTTGACTGTAGTCTTGCATCTCTCCTGGATGCTGATGGTGTTGCCTACCATTTCTATGCTGATAAACAGCTTTATGTGAAAGTAATAAATGTTGAGGATATTGAGGAGGTAATGAAATCCTTGATGTTTGATATTAATATTTGGATGGCTAGGAGGAAACTTAAGCTGAACAACGGTAGAACCGAGATTATCGTCCTCCAAGGCAATAGGAGGGGTGACTGCAGGCATGATTTTAGCTCTTTTTAAACTTTAGGGAAGTGCAACTCAGTCCCATTGATTCTGTTTGTAATCTTGGAGTGAACTTTGACTTTAAACTGAATTTAAAAGAGCATATAAATTCAGTAGTTAAGAGTTGCAACTTTCATATTCAAAGTCTACATAATGATGAAAAAATTTGGGATAGACAATGTCTTGTGACACTATTACAGTCGACCCTTCACATATGCGGGTTTAGCATTCACGGATTCGCAAATACGCGGATTGCCCCGCCGGAGGAATATTCTGTACATTGAAGTAATTGAAGTACATTCAACTCGCGCGCGGCACCGAACATGGGACACCGCCCGCTCCCGCAACCTCACACACACACACGCATAGCTCTCCCTCACTCGGTCAGTCCCGTTGTAACCACGCTTGTGTTGACATCAGCATTGTAGTTGCAAAAATATTACATTTCCGTGAATGTATTATATCAAGCACAGTATGAATAGAATATCACTAATATAAGAGTATTTTAACCGAAAACTACTAAAAAAATGAGTAACATATCTTGAACATCGGAAGGCTAGGTAAAGTCTTTTGTTTTCATGTAGTTTATCCTAATTTACATTGAAATACATTACGTTTCAGCAAAACTACTATTTATTTCTGAGAATATGGAAATGTAATATTTTGCTGAAATGACGTACGTATTACAGTGGAAAGTGACGAAAGCAATGACTCAATTTCTTTCGTTCAAAAGATGTTACCGTAATCTCTTTTCGAATGGTTTTCAGTTAAAAAACTGTTGTATTACAATAATATTCTATCCTAATTCACTTGTGATGCAACAGTTTTTTTAACCGAAAACCATTCGAAAAGCGATTACGGTAACATCTTTTGAACGAAAGAAAGCGAAAGTCATTGTTTTCATCACTTTCCACTGTAATACGTACGTCATTTCAGCAAAAATATTACACATCCGTGAATGTGGTATATCAAGCACAGTATGAATATAATATCATTGTAATATAACAGTATTTTAACCGAAAACTATTAAAAAAACGAGTAACATCTCTTGAACATTGGAAGGTTAGGTAAAGTCTTTTGTTTTCGTCATGTATTTAATCCTATTTTACATTGAAATACATCACGTTTCAGCAAAACTACTATTTATTTCTGAGAACATATTCATTCAGGCACAGTTTAGGTAAAATATACATGTGCTGTATCATTTTTTTTAATTGAAAACGATTCGAAAAACACGTACCCTCTAGCCCTGTTCAAGGAGAAGACTGGGAGGAGCTGTTTGGTGCTTAAGACGATGACAAGGAAAATGATTTTGATGGATTTTAATGAAAATATTCAGAAAGACCCTGGCACTGTCAAGGAAAGTGGCTGCTGAAGGCTTCCGGGACATGGCAGAGGACGAGATTAGGGAGCTAATTGAAGAGCACGACACTGAGCTGACCGAGGAGGATCTACAGGAGTTAGTAGACTCAGGCAAGGAAGAGGAAGCGAAAGGGAAAGAGGATGAGGAAGAGCACCAAGAAATAACATTGGAGAAGTTGGGGGAGATGACCAGGAATATTGTGGCACTGAAAAACCTGGCTTATAGTATGGATCCCTCCATGGTGCGTGCCCTAAAATTCATGCGAGGGATGGATGACGTTTTCGCTCCATACAAAAACATCATGGAAGAAATGAAAGAAAGAGACGACAGCTCCCCATCACCATGTTCTTTGATCACCGAAGGAGAGATTTAACACCACCAATCGCTGGCGGCAGTGAGGAAGCAGCTGAATCCACCGTTGCCCCCACCTCACCACCCGTTATGGAATTGAGTGACGATGAGCCCGATGACCCCCGTCCTGTCGCCGAGGATAGGTACGGTACAGTAAAGTGAAATTTTTATCTCTTTTTTTTTTTAATAGCTTTTCTTGCTATGTTTATTGTTTGTAAAAATGCACAGTGCAGTACAGTTCAGTACTGTACATAGGAAGTGGAGGTGCAGTTATTCACAAAACATTTGTGTTCGTTGTCGGTAGTAGTGACGGGGAGGAGGCAGAGGTGGTGGAGGAGGCAGAGGAGGTGAGGAGGGAGCGAGTTGGGAGGAGTGGTGACCTTGGACGCGGGAGCAGGGACTAGTGGAGATGCCAGCCAGTACATTACGGGTGTATTAATTGTTTTTATAGCTATTTTTGCATTTTAATATTAAATATTGTACATTACATTTCAACAAAACTACCATTTATTTCTGAGAACATGGAAATGTAATATTTTTGCTGAAATGATGTACCTATTACAGTGGAAAGTGGGATAAAATTGTGACGAAAGCAATGACACTCTTTCGTTCAAAAGATGTTACCGTAATCGCTTTTCGAATGGTTTTCAGTTGTGGGATTATAAGGCTAATGATAGGATAGAATATTATTGTAATACAGTACGAGTACAACAGTTTTTTAACTGAAAACCATTCGAAAAGCGATTACGGTAAAATCTTTTGAACAACGAAAGAAAGCGAAAGTCATTGTTTTCATAATTTTATCCCACTTTCCACTGTAATATGTACGTCATTTCAGCCAAAATATTACATTTCCATATTTATTTCTGAGAATATAATCATTCAGTCACAGTTAAGGTTAAATATACTTGTGATGTAATATTTTAATGAAAATACCCGGTATCGTAGTTTTCTTTTGTATCAAATTTAATTAACAAAGATTGATGTTTCAAATGTAATGAACAAAAATTTATGTACAGTATCTATAAATAAACTTTAATAAATGAATACTTTGTTTTACATCATCCTGTGTATACCATACCATGGATTTGGCTACTTTGGGCTAGCTATGATGACGCAAGAGATCTGCCCTGGCGACTGTACCGACACTAACAGCTGGTGGTGCGTCGTTTCCATTGTTTACTGGTAGTTACTGGTAAATATTTTTCAACCTAATGAAACTATTACCCTTTTAGAGGTCGACCCCCAATTTTTTGCAAAATAATTTGGTCTTAAAAACTCGAACTACACACAGGTATATACGGTAAATAAGGACATGGGGGGCCAGGGGTTTTTTAGGGGGGGGGGGGGGGCAGCAGCAAAAGTACACAGATTTTTAACATTCACGGGTATCTCTGTTACCTAACCCCCGCATATGTTAAGGGCCGACTGTACATTTATTTGTTTTGTCTTGGGTTGACTATTGTAACATGGGTAGGTATGCCTACCTAATTATCTACTGAAGAGAGTTCAAACAGTGTTGAACAGGGTTGCCAGGCTTATTTTTGCTCTCCCACTACCCCATTCTTGATCGAATTACATTGGCTTCCAATTAAAGCTAAGGTAGGGTTCAAAGTCGGTCTAATGACTTTTAAGACACTAATGTTTGGTGAGCCTAAGTATTTGCCCAACCTAATAATTTCACTGGCTACACATTCTGAAATGATTTTGCGTAGTAGTGATGATCCTTTGCGCCTTGAGGAGCCTAAAGCAGTATGGGAATGTTCCCTTGCTGCCCGATCCTTTTCTTATACAGCACCCAGATTGTACAATTGGTTGCCTGCCTTGATGAAGCAGCTGACTTCTGTGGAGGCCTTTAAGAAATAACTTAGACCTTTCTTCTTTTGAAAGCTTATGACCCTGAGCAGGGTAAAGTGATGGTGAATTACTGTACAGGGTTTAGTAAGTATTAAAACTTGAGGGTACAGTTCGTCCCCGAATTACGTACATCCGAATTACGTACATCGTTTCTGAAGTCTTTAATTGCAAAAATATTGTCTTAAAAGGGCGAGCAATTTTTAAATTTGGCGGGCGAGCCAGCCGCACCGCGCCGCCACTATCACTGACCATGCAGACGACACGCTAGACGCACCAAAACAACACGTGTGGTCATTGTGCATACTTCTGTGAATTTCTGCCCTATTTTGTACACTTTACTCTGTGTGCAATGACTGGTGTAAAGCGTAAGAGTGGTGAAGCCAGTGGGAGTGCTACGAAACGTCAAGCAATCTCACTAGAGGTAAAAATGGACATAATAAAACTGCTTGAAAGTGGTGAAAAGTTGACCAATGTTGCCCGCAAATTTAACCTGAGTCGGTCAACTGTTAATACAATTGATAAGGGCAAAGAAAAGATCAAGGAACATGTGAAATCTGCAGTGCCAATGCAATCTACGATTATAACTAAAAGAAGAGGGAAGGTTCTGGAAGAAATGGAAAAATATCTTGCGCTGTGGATCGAGGACTGCACACAAAAACGTAAGCCTCTGTGTCTCAGTATGATTCAGGAGAAAGCCCTAAGTCTTTTCAACGACCTAAAGAAAGATCACCCTGATGATACTGTGACATTCAATGCTAGCAATGGGTGGTTTAACCGATTCAAGGTGCGAAATAAGCTGCATAATGTTCGAGTGACTGGTGAGGCGGCGAGTGCTGATTGGAAAACAGCACAGGATTTTCCAAAGAAACTCACGGAAATTATCGAGTTACGTACATTTCGAGTTAAGTACAACCTTTTGGTCCCCATTATGTACGTAACTTGGGGACTTACTGTATATGAATGATAGATGTCGAACTGTCACTTTTGTGATGTTTTATTGTAGTGCAGTATTTCTTTATATTCTCAGGTCCTTGACTTTGTAGTGTTTCGTACACTAGTGAATTCTTTAAAAGAACTGGTGCTTTTGAGAAACAAAAGACCAGCTACAGTAAGTCCTCGATTTATGCAAGGAATGGGTTCCTAAAAACCCTCGCATATACTGTATCTGTATCAAGTGCAGGGGGTACTTATTTAAATGGGAAAATATAAGATACGTCCCATAACCTAAAATTAATATGTTCCAGACCCATTTTCAAGACAAATAATCATAAAACAAATCAATACAATACAGGTTGACAACCCTTTATCCGAAATTCCGAAAACCGAAAAGCTCTGAAAACCGAAAAAAAAAATTGTGGAGCAATTTATTTTATTTTTTTTTGTTAGTCCACCCGGGCACATGTCACTGACCCACATCGGGGCCTGGGGGGTGAAAATGTAATAGTAATAATAATTATAATAATACAGGTAATAATGATAATACAGTACAGTAATAATAATAATTATTCATAGTAAATAAAAATTTTAATAAAAAATACACAAAAATACAATAAGAATGATAACAATAATAATAATAATAAAAAACAAAAATACTGTAATAATGAAATAATAATAATAATAAAGAAATACAAGAATGAAAAAAAGATCAAAAGTGAGAAACATGACCAAGACCTATGAATTATTATTATTATTATTATTATTATTATTATTATTATTATTATTATTATTATTATTATATTTTAGCCCCCAGGCCCCAATGTGAGTCAGTGATCTGCTGTGCCCGGGTGGGCTGATCCCTGTAAAAAAAAAAAAAAAAAAAAAAGAGAGAGAGAGAGCATTCTGAAATCAGAAAAATTCCAAAAACCGAAGTGCATCTGGTCCCAAGGATTTCGGATAAGGGATTGTCAACCTGCATTATTTTTAAAATAATAGATAAAGCAAGTGTACAGTACAGTGTACTTAACAATAAAAGCATATACATCAACTAAGATAGACAAGGTGATGGAGGTGCTGGTTGAGGTTTTACATAATGGGTGATGGTGTTGGAGTGACATCTGCAGGGTCATCAGGGTTGGAATCCATATCAGGGAGTATGACATCTTGCATAAGGCTGAATTTTGCTCACATTAATTGAATTCCTGGTCGGAATAGGGTCTTCACATATGTGTGAATTTGCATATATCAAGGACTTACTGTATTATTATTATTATAGTGTGTTCTTGTTGGAATTTTAAAAGAATTTGTGGTTCTTGACAAAAATGCTACTGTACCTGTACGGTACTTAATTACTGGTGGCCAAAATATTTAATGGTTAATTGTAGTAGACATTCAACACTAATAACCCAGTACAGAACAGTACTATGTTTTCAGAATATTTTTCAGTTTGTCAGTCCAAGGAGATTCTTTCTTTCTTCATGTACACACTTTACTGTGTCATTATATGTTTTCCTAGTAAAGACATCACATAGTTTAGTGCATAATGATGGCACAATGAGGGAGGACAGGGAGTGTTGGAGTGAGAGGGAAACTGTTGGAGGTCAGGGCCGAGTGATATGCCTGTGATGAGTGTACACTAGGGTTGCTCATTTTTCCCAATTTTAGAAAATTGTGGGTGGGGGTGTTTTTTCCCATTATTTCGTTACTCCTAAATTCATTGGTGCCAGAATTAATGAAATCCAACATGTTCTAGGGGTCGTGAATCCAAATATAAAAAATGAATTTTTGCGAAAAAACGTCAAAATTCAAACTTTTTCTCTTATAGATCAGCAATCGCGCTGCTTTTCACTACTTAACCCTAATGGCTGGCTAGAGCAGCTATTCAGCTTTCCATTGACACCTAATTCGATTGCATGCACCTCTTAGTTGACCTAGTTCAGGTCAAAGGCTTTACCTGCATTAAGGGAACCAGATTCCAAAATATTCATAGTTTTGACTTTTCCATTTATTCGAAAACACATATCAATATTTTGCCGTCACAGTCTTTTCCATGATATATTTCCCTCTTAAAAAACAAACATCATTGAAATAGGTCAATAACTCTAGGAGGAGATGCAATTTGAAAGTTCAATCCCCCCTCTATTCAACTCTCATAGTTGCATCAGTGCAGATTTGCTGAAGCCACTCATCTGCTTCCTGTGCTTTTCCACAAGTTGCATGACAGCCTGCAGCTGCTGCTCATCCTTCGTGACTGAACCAATGAAGTCCTGCATAAGCTTTATTCCCCTTTCGGCCACGTCATTGGTTACCTTCAGGCTTCTGGAGATATCTTTCAGCTTCATGAACTCTTCATTTTTCTCCCAGTCTTCCACCGGTGACATCAGCCATGCTGTGCCGCACACATGATGCTCCTTGAAGATCATCCATGAACGTTCATCTATCAGGTCGGAAAGCCGTGTAGTCTGTTGGATGACCAAGTTGTCGTTGGCGTAGTCGTTCGTTTCTTCTCGGCAGCTCAATTTGGTCGCCATCTCCTTTTTCTCTGCCGCACTCAACTTCTCGCTGCACAGCGACAGAACGACGGTCTGTGGCCTTAGATACCACAGGTGGCGGCTCGCGACCGCCAGCACCGCATCAGCCACCTCACAGTCCACGGCCCTGTAGCGGAGGAGTTCGTGATGCAGTTGCAGGTCATTCACAGGCGCATCCTTGGCTACTGGTGATTTCAGCCACGCCGGTGTGTACAGCAGAGACACAAAGATCGCCATCCTCTGCAGCTTGACGCACAGGTCACTGCTGAGCTGTAGCTGGTGGCTAAACATGTAGATCTTGAGGTAGTATATGATCTTCGCCATCCAGCGAGCGTGGTGACATGCGCCAGGACGCAGAAAGTGCGTGCCGCGCGGAGGATTCACACCGAGGACGAGGAGCGTTAGTTCTGCCGCTTCTCGGTAATCCTCTCTGGCCCATTCTGTGACGGTCAGCAGGTAGCTAACGGTCCTGTGTCGGAGGTGACTGAGCCAGTCAGACTCTGGTAGATTTGCAATGTCCAGCCTGAGATACTGAGAGTGATCTAGTTGACTCCACCTTTTCTTAAGAGTCTGGAAGAGAGGGTCCGTAGGGGCCGATGTTTTGCCGAAGATGTTGCTGGCAGCGGCTCTCACCACCAGTTCCATGACGTGGTGTCTGCACCCAAGCCTCAAAAGCTGTTTTTCCAGCAGCGCCTCCAGATGGACAACCGCACCTTGGACTCGCCCTGTGTTGGACGACGTTGTATCAAAGCACAGTGCCTTGACGTTTGAAGCGCAGCTCCAGTCCTCGATAGCACGAGCTGTTGCGCGTGCCTGGGTCAGGCCAGTGCCGTCCTTCACTGGCAAGACAGCAAGCAGCTTCCCTTCCTCAAAAATCTTATCGTTACCACTCATGAACGCTTTTCTTTCTCCGCGTTGGTCTTGATAGAAGGCGATGTCTTGTTGTTTGTCGGCCGGTGTAAGCAGCCGGTTCTTCTCGATGTCCTCTACGGCGTCCGGTGCTCCGATGTCCCACAACAGGTCAAGTTGAGACTTGAAGTTTTCAACCTTGTCCTTTGCAGCCCTGTCCCGACTTTTTTGTAGACTTCTCCAGTGCTCCCATAACCTTGTCAGCTTCTCCCGGCACCCCCTCTCTGAGATAGTCTTGATGCGAGCTAAATTCCAGAACGTGAGTACGTTTCTCACTGTTTCTTTAAACGTCTCCTGTCTGTCACCAGATTCATTCACTGTGTGAAAGAAGAACTTCAGGACTTGACGCATCGTCGGGAGTTTACTGCCTCTAATTGACGATGCTGGCTGGCCTACTAGATAGATTTCAGTGGCAGAATGGGTAGTGGATGATGTTGGCCTGACAGTCCCCTTAGCATTCTCCCCCGACTGCGACTCACTCTCTTCCATGATTGTATGTATATAAACAGATGAACTCTGTAAGAAAAAAACGTTTTGTAATAAAACAAAATAGGCAAACAAAATAGGGTCACATAAGAGCAATTTAATCACCTGTAGAAAATACAACATAAATAGATAACCATAAATTTACTGCCACACTATATAGCAGATTTGAGTAAATTATAAAATAACACCACAGTACCAACAACAACACAACACATGTCAAAACACTGCAAAGAAGCGCAGGGTTTTAAAGCTGCCAATGTGAACCTAGTGAATTTATAACTCCGTTAACGCAGGTAGGCTACAGCCTTTGACCTGACTTAGAAGGTCAAATAAGAGGTGCATGCAATCGAATTAGGTGTCAATGGAAAGCTGAATAGCTGCTCTAGCCAGCCATTAGGGTTAAGTAGTGAAAAGCAGCGCGATTGCTGATCTATAAGAGAAAAAGCTTGAGTTTTGACGTTTTTTCGCAAAAATTCATTTTTTATATTTGGATTCGCGACCCCTAGAACATGTTGGATTTCATTAATACTGGCACCAATGAATTCAGGAGTAACAAAATAATGGGAAAAAACACCCCCACCCACAATTTTAAAAAAGTGTGAAAAAATGAGCAACCCTAGTGTACACTGAGTGGTCACAAATTGGGTGTGGAACATTTGGGCCACAGGGGGAGGCAAATAGGGAAAAAATATGGGGAAGGGAGGGGGGTTGTAGGTTATAGACATGTTAGTTAATACAAGGTTAGAATAATGTATAGACTCCTTTACTGAACACTGATGACACTTGGGACACTACAACACACATGTTTATGGGAAGATATAGTTATATTGGAGTAATTATGCACACATTGTAGGGACACATAATGATGTTATTACACACAAAACATGACAATTACTACATGGCAAACCATTTTATGGCCAAGGTCAGACACCTCTCCTCCTTAGTCAAGTGGGAAAGTCTGCCAGGACTGAATGGGGATTACAGTACTCTACTATCTGGGAAACCTAGATAGGTAACCCAAACAGAAGAGCAAGGTGTGGCATCTTGAGCCGATTCAATCCTGCCATCTATTGTCTGTGAGGGAAACTGTTCCTTCTAGTCTTCTTTCTCAGGAGGGTGATTGCTAGAGGAAGGATACTGATTGGTTGTTAGTCCCACCCATTGCTGTTAAGTCTAAACCAAAGCTTTGTGTGCATGATGGTTTGCATGTTATGCCTTAATAGAGGATAAAACTAATCTTAGTTATCTTTTCTCAGGTGTTTTACAATGGAGCAAATGTAAGGCAGGTTGATGTGCCGTCATTTTCTGGGAGCTTCGGTATCCTGCCCGCACACGTTCCATCATTGGCTGTGTTGAAACCTGGCGTCATGACTGTGTTTGAGGCGGATGGATCTGCCAAGAAGTTCTTTGTCAGCTCTGGTATTGTAACTATCAATGAGGATTCATCAGGTCAGTGTTAAACATAATATTTTGTGAAACAGGTTTATTATTTAATCTGTTAATGTGCTGTAGAAATCTTAAATTACATGCAGTAAGCTGCTTATGCCCGTATTATTAAACAACATCTTCCCTTGAAGAGGGTCGTCGTGTTTCAACCCGAGTTTTAAACTAAATGAGTCCTGAGGGACACCGCAGTACTGTACTTAACGGGGTGGTGTGGCGGTAAAATTAACTAATTCTAATAAAATTCATTTATAATATTGGAATTAGTTAATTTTACCGCCACACCACCCCGTTAAGTACTGTACTGCGGTGTCCCCCAGGACTCATTTAGTTTAAAACTCGGGTTGAAACACGACGACCCTCTTCAAGGGAAGATGTTGTTTAATAATACGGGCGTGAGCCTTGTTATAACACTGACACATTTATCGTCTAAGCTTTACAGGTACACACAATGTCACAAAGGACATATATTTCCGATCTCTAATTGTAATTCCTGCATTATGTGGTGGGTCTAGCTTTCTAGTATCTGTGAGGTTGGCAGTTATTATTTTGGGCATTTGTTGTAATTATGGTTAATCACCGTGCTTCATCTTTAGTAGAATAATATAACGATATTAATGTAGCAAAAATATATCATTGGCAGTCAAATAGTGGGTGATTTCTGCTGGAAATCTTAGACCAACACTAGTACCCGAGACTCATTGGAAAACACAGCTTGCTTCGACAGACATGGAGAAATGTCATTTTCCGAATAACAGTACAGTAACTATAAATCAATTTTTGTTAGCTATCTCCTTGTTACTTAGGCCTATGTCATGAAGGGTGTTGATACTGCCTCATGTTGCCTGTGATGTCTCCATAGTGACTGTCAATCCATGGGAAGACTGGAGGACATCGTCTCGGTGTGTATCAAATAGTGTTCCATTGCCTGCACGAATCATGAGATGATACGTTATACAGGTATTCATATAATTGTTGCCTCATCAATTGAGGTAGAAATAATATCATAATGTCATTTTAATTACATAAGGCATCATAATACACCTATATTTACTAAATTTCCAAATGACTGTAATATTGGATCATAGTGTTTCATATTTCTTTCAAAGCGATTCCATTGTAACCTTTATTCACGAAAACATAGTAACGTTATATTCCTATTTGGCAACCCATCCCTTGGGTCTGAAATAGTATCTAAGGTGCATAAATCAGTGGGGTTACTCATGCCATTATTGATTTTGCATATGGTATCACAATTCTTCCTATTTCATTACATTATGTAGAGAATAGGTGGTATAGTGCAGATATCATGGTGATTATCAGGTGTAAGAAGAAAGAACAAAAGGTGCAACTCACAATTGGAAATACCAATTGAACTGAGACTGCTGTTCACTTGTTGTTGTGTTCATTTCCAAATACATCAGGCCCAAGGGGGTTGATACATTTTGGGAGTGTACATTGAATCCTTGTTAATTCAATATAGTTTGGGCCCTGGGTCTGTTAACTTACCCCCAACATATTATAATTGCCCCCCCTCCTCCCAAGGTACTTTTCCATCTTTACAATTTGAAATGCTTTGATATATTCTCTGGCACACCAAATGTTGGAATACCTGCTTCTAACACTTGACAGTATTCTGATATATACAACATATGTATTTATAGAATATCTGCAGAAATAAATTTTAAATTACTGGTCATTTTGAAATTCTGGCAGTTTTCTGCATAAAAGTGTACCTGGTAATTTGATACACATAGTAGACAATGGTGTATACCAATTGCCTCTGTCTACCCAGCAGTAATTGGGAACCTGGACGTTAATTGATTTACGAATCGTGTTCCAGGGTAGTGGTTAGCCAGTGCAGTTGGCGAGTTGTCCAGTTTTCTCAGCCTATTCCTTGACACTGGGTCATGTAGCTCGTTAACTCAACAGTGTGGTTGTTGTGTTGGCAACAGCTTCTACACCTTAAACAAATTCATGCCTAGGTGGACCAAGGGCCGGCCATCCTCAAATATGAGGGACAACCATTTACAGCTCCTCCCCGACTTATGGCGGGGTTAGAGACCCAAATCCAGGTCGTAAGTCGAAATTGTCGTAAGTCGAAAATGCTTAAATAATACATAGAAAATCTAAAATGGGTGTCTCTTTTTCTTCTCAGCACCACAAAACTCTCACTTTTAAGCTTGCCAACCATTTTAAAGTGAATTACAAACTGAAATTCTCTCTGTGTGCTAACGTTGGGACTCTAAAATACGTAATTTGACAATTTTGGTACGACTGAGGCAGGTCGAAAGTGTGGGTGGTCGTAAGTCGAGTAGGTCGTAAGTGGGGGAGTAGCTGTACAGGTAAACCTCTATTTGCGATGGGGATAGGTTCCTGAATACCCCATTGTAGGTCAAAATATTGTAAATCAGGTTCATTATAACACGAGGTTCAATGGGATAGGTACCAGGCCAATCAGACACCCATATGTATCGCCAAAAATAATCCTAGAATACTACTATCACTACAACACATTTAAACAACACTCACCACATTATTAAGAACAAATCTGGTTGTCATCATATGTTGCCCTTCAAGGCTTAGGGGACTCTTAAGGTGGTGTGGAGACATCATTCAGAGTCCCATACAGACTTTGGGGAGACTGAAGAGTGGGGACTGGAGATGTACCTTGGTTCTGGCCATAAAAATGGTGAGCAAAATGCTCACTAGACATTTTCAAAATTATACCGCTCACTTCAGTCACAAAAACATGATAATAATGATGGGGACTATTCTTTTATGGAAAAAATTAATAATATTGCAATGGAGGTGTGGTAGGGGATTAGTGGGATTCATGTTGCTGACCTGGTCTGATCAATGTCAGGTGGAGGTGGGGTGAGGGAATTAGTGGGTCTCATGATCTGAAGATGTCTTAAATAAAGACAAAAACTAAGTAGCAAATATATTTATGGCGAGGAAACAGTGTATAAACTTTTATTCACGACTTGTGCTCTATTTTTGTTAGAGAAATGAATTTATGGAGATGTGTTCCTGATGATTGTCTTTTTTACCTATGAGATATATTTACAGTACAGGTTGACAACCCGTTATCCGAAATTCCAAAAACCGAAAAGCTCTGAAAACCGATTTTTTTTTTTGTATTAGCCCACCCGGGCACAGGTCACTGACCCACATGGGGCCTGGGGGTGAAAATGTAATTGTAATAATAATTGTAATAATAATAATAATAATACAGTAATAATAAAAATAGTAAATACAATTTTTAATAAAAAATACACAAAAATAAAATTAGAATGATAACAATAATAATAATAATAATAATACTGTAATAATAAAATAATAATAACAATAATAATAATAAAGAAATACAAGAATGAAAAAAAGATCAAAAGTGAGAAACACAACCTAGACCTATGAATTATTATTACAGTATTACAGGTTGTACCTCTCTAGTCCGGCATTCTGTGGTCCGGAAACTCCCATGGTCCGGAACGATTTTAGTTTGTCCAATAGGTAGAAAGGCAGCTTTTTTTTTTTTTTTTTTTTTTTTTTTTTTTTTTTTTTTTACTTATCTGAATTATTATTATTACAGGAGTATTAAATTTTTGCCCCTCAGGCCCCAATGTGGGTCAGTGACCTATGCCCGGGTGGGCTAATCCCCTTAAAAAAAAAAAAAAGCTGCGGTAAATTAAGGTTTGTTTACATCCGGCAGTTCGGTCTCTCTCTCTCTCTCTCTCTCTCTCTCTCTCTCTCTCTCTCTCTCTCTCTCTCTCTCTCTCTCTCTCTCTCTCTCCAGAGTACAACATTTAACCCTTCAATATATATGAGCAGTAAATAAGTGTTGCTTTCATATTGTTATGTAGAGTAATGACGATATATTTTCACATGTGCGCACTTACATACGAGCAGTCTCACTTTTTTTTTTTACCATTAATGGTTAGCTACTTATATTGTTCCATTTATTAACATTAAATAACATTACAGGTACTTCAAGCAACCATATTCATTATTTTTACAACATCTAAACTCAGGATCTTATTTTCTTCAGTTTTATATGTAGAACCAATCAGTCACTGGTTTTGTAAGCTTTAACATAAACAATGCCGCCAGCCGTCTCGTCTCCTTGTGTGTTTTAATATTCCACGTATTATTAATAAATTGTATTGTTAATTTTGCACACACGTACATTGATTCAATAAAAACAAATTCAGAAACATTAAAATATATATGAACAGTAAATAAGTGTTGCTTTCATATTCTTATGTAA
Source organism: Homarus gammarus (assembly GCA_958450375.1). Classification (NCBI taxonomy): domain Eukaryota; kingdom Metazoa; phylum Arthropoda; class Malacostraca; order Decapoda; family Nephropidae; genus Homarus; species Homarus gammarus. The sequence goes on along the minus strand of CAUDMG010001736.1, from coordinate 221,042 downwards.
AGTAATGACGATATGTTTTCACGTGTGCGCATGCGCACTTACATATGCGATCTCTCTTTTTCTTTACCATTATCGTTAGCTACTTCTATTGTTCCAATTATTAACATTAAATGACATTACTTAAAACAACCATATTAGTTTTACTACAGCTACAACCAAGGTCTTATTTTCTTCAGTTTTATATGTAGAACCAGTCAGTCACTGGTTTTGTAATCAACGAAAACAATGCTGTGTCATTTCCTCATGTGTTTTAATATTCTACGTATTATTAATGAATTGTATTGCTCATTTTGCACACATAAACATTAATTCAATAAAAAAGACATTCAGTAATAAACAATAATGAATCTTTTGTACATAAGAGAAATGACGCTGTTTACACGATTATGCACGTCGTCTGCACGTTGGCAGGCCGTTCAAACCCGTCGAAATTCAAGTTTCCGCCGTCAAAATTTTTATTTATTTATTTTTTTGTGTTCCAATAAAATACGTTAAGAATTAAAAACTCGCGAAATTTGAGAAGCTACTATACGACATTTAACCCTTCAATATGTCTTCAAAGAGACCATGACGCAGAGAAAGTGGTGCTAGTGCTTCCAGGCATAAGCACAAGTCACTATCTATCCAGGAAAAGGTTGAATTTCCATGGTCCGGCACCGGTCAGGTCCCGAGGTTGCCGGACTAGAGAGGTACAACCTGTATTATTATTATTATTATTATTATTATTATTAATTATTAATTATTATTAATTATTATTATTATTATTATTATTATTATTATTATTATTATTATTATTATTATAGCAGCCCCCAGGCCCCAATGTGGGTCAGTGACCTCTGCCCGGGTGGGGTGATCCCTGTTTAAAAAAAAAAAAAAAAAAAAAAAAAAAAAAACAAACTCTGAAAACCGAAAAATTCCAAAAACCGAAATGCATCTGGTCCCAAGGATTTCGGATAAGGGATTGTCAACCTGTATTGTATATGAAGGGTGCAGGTATTAATAAACACAGATTATTACGGTAACATATCCCTACTGATTAATGAATAACAAAGAAACTATATTGTATCATGAATGACAAAATAAGTGACAGGCAGGAGTCAGTGACAAGCACTGGGTGAGAGGCGACCCTTTGGTTGGGGAGGGGTCCAGGCAGTCAGTTTCTCCCTCCAGGGGTTGCTTCCCCCGTCCTTCTCTCACTAAGCCACACCTCCACCTCCTTTACCCGAGCAAAAAACTCTACAGAACTGTGTAAACTTATATTCACAACATCTGTTCCAATTATTTTAGAGATGAATTTGATGCCATAATGACCCTGAATAAATTCTCTACCAAACTTTTCCAATAAAAGATCTTAACATATTTCAACATTATGTAATGTTGGGGACTCAATTATATTATGAAAAAACCTAAGAAATTTTGATACCAGGGTCTATGAAGCCAGTTCTAATTACTTTAGAAACACCATTTTTTATTACCGTATATTGCGGCCTATAAGTTGACTTTTGAAGCTCAATTTTTTTTTCTTCAAGACTAGGGGTCATCTTATACAACGGGTATAGAACGTCGACCTCTAAGTACGCTCCACCTCTAGCATCAGATTTTTACTTTACCATACTAGTAGGTCTCAGTCATTTAATATCTAGCACTTGCAAACAAGTTTTGCCTAACTCATTTTTCCAGGAAGTTAACTGTTACTGGACTTGGCCTAAGGTCAGTGTTTACACTTGTCATACCTTTCTAAACATTCAAATATATTTCAGTGTTAACTACGGTTTCTTACAAACAAACGTTACTAGGGCAGTTTACTTGTAATATTTGTTGTTAAATTATTTGAAAATGTAGTTACTGTATATTCGTGTAAATGTTTACACGAATGTGGCTTAAAGTTGTAAACAATGTAGGTGCCTGGGAACAGCTGGTAGACCTGTGGCAGCTTGGCCAGTGTTACCATCACCACCAGTGATTTGGAGGCAGTCAGCAGACCCATATGATAGATGATCTTTTTTTATCTGATAATGATGAACCAGAATTTGAAGGATTTTGAAACTTGTATGGTTTACATTGTGTATTAAATATTAACTTAACTTTTAAGAAACTTTATTTTGTATTGTTTTTGTTATAAATATAAACATTTTAATCATTTACCAGTACCAGAGACTGTAGACTTCGCTCGCTTGTTGCCGTACACTGCCAACTCTGTACTACCATTAGTACAGGTACACCACCGATTTTCCGGGAACTGGTGGTCTGGCACCTCCTTTAGTCTGGACAAAATTATGAGAGGGCACTTAACTTCCCTCCCTTCCAGCCATATTTCACTGGATTTACTGTTACTATTGGTGTTTACTGATATAATAATGCTTAATAGTGACTAAACATGGCACTGTAGCCAGGTTAGATTCGTCACTGCAACCACCAGGCTACTGGACCAAGCTGTGAGGTGTTGAGGTTGTTTTTCAACTCATTTTTGGGCAGATATACATAACTTTCTAAACCTATTTTTACTCATTTACATGCACACATCCTAAGTACATGTTGTGAAAAAGAGTAAAAGAAATAGTTGTCGTAAGAGCAAACCTGTACTCAAATGTACTAATTACTAAAAATTTCAGGTCCAGTGCAAACTATGGGATGTATGTAGTACTTAATTTAATCACTATCTTACAAGAATTTCAGCAATGTAAATTATATTCTCCCACGTCATTTCAGTGACATTTTATAAGAGAAAACTTTAAAGTCACTCTTAAGGTTTGATAAATAAACACGCACTAGACCTTAGCGCCAACTTTCAAACATGTCACCTCACCTATCTCCCTCCCTCCCATCTTCCCCTCCAGGGTTGGGTGGTTTTTTATGCTTGAAGTTTTTATCTCATATAATATCACAGACTAAAGTTAGGAGAATATAATTTGCATTGCTGGAATCTTTGCACGACAGTGAATACTTTAATTTGAATATACAGTAGACATCATATATTTTGCACAAGAGATAAAAATTAATCACCTGTATCACATTACAGTAGTGATTTATGAGTTTTAGTGTATATGTATGTATATATACAGTAAAGCCTCGAATAACAACGGTAATGTGTCCTCCAATATTGCAGTGTAAGGTGAATCATTAATTGCCATTAAAATAAAGCAATAATAATGAGATGCATTCCCAAGTGTGACCTTTTCATATATTTTGTGTAGCTTTTTACCTTCATTTCCCCCAAAAACAATACAATTAATGAAAAGTGCAAACAATATTCTTTAAATAATGTTTCTGAATGCACCTTCTACAATATAAATGAATAATAATATGGTCACACAAGAGGAAATGGGACGCCATTATTTTCGTTTGTGTTTACAGCCGGGAGTCTGGGACGATAGTTCTACACAAGAAAATAAGACCCTGGTTGTAGCTGTAGTAAAATTAATGTAAAAAAATTAATACACAGTGGTCCTTCGATTAACGAACACAATTGGTTCCACAGAGTTGTTTGTTAACCGAAAATTTCGTTAACTGAATCTATTATTTCAATGGGATATTGGGTAATT